>CM042016.1:93773381-94225312 GCA_023525715.1 Cichorium intybus | reverse complement strand
TTTTTAATAAGCTTGAATTGATGGGTGAAGTTTGGTACGGGGTTTTAAGGATATATTGTTTGGAGTGTCTTTTGCAAAACTTAACTTGAGCTTCATTTGTATTAATGCATATGTGCATATACGTATGTGCATTTATGCATACACGTATGTGCATATGTGCATAAACGTATGTGCATATGTGCATATACGTATGTGCATATGTTCATATACGTATGTGCGTATGTGCATGTATAATAATTTTTTTATATTCATGTTTGTACGTATGTGCGTATGTGTATATGTGCATGTACGTATGTGCATATATGCATACACGTATGTGCATATGTGCATATACATATGTGGATATGTTCATATATGTATGTGCATATGTGCATGTGTGTATAAGTGTGTGCATATTTTCATTTTTGAAAATGTACATATGTGCATAAGTGTGTGCGTATTTGCATATATGCATACACATATGTGCCCATGTGCATATGCGTATATGCATGTAAGTATCTTTCTTTTAATATTTTAATATGTACTTTTATTAATGTTCTTGCAGGTTTAAAAATATATAGAGCAAATTGAAGAAGTGAAAATGATAAAATGAAGAAACAAGATAGTTAAGGAATAAACAATGAAGATATTAGTAATTTTTTTTTTTTTTTTTGTATTTTATGTATATATCTTTCAAAACAATTGTAAATTATTGTTTTTAATAAATTGGTTTGTTTATTATTTGTATTCAACTATTTATACATAATAATATCTTTCTATGAATTTTTAAAATATGCATATATGCATTCGGTTGCAAATACATGATTGTATATGTTTTTTTTAAATCTGAATCTGATTTTTTATTGAATTTAAATTTTTTATTGAATTTCAATTTTTTATGTTTCTTTCAATTTCAAAAATTCTCATATTTAAAAAAACGAAATCATATAGTTTTTTAAATTTGAAATTTGAATTTGATTATGCTTATTTTTAAGAATTTATATTCTGTTGCCAAAAATAAAAAAAATCAAAATTAAATTAGATTTATAAGATGACGATCATGCACTTAATGGAAATGATTCTGATCTAATGGTCCTGATTGAGTTCTCAATATCTCATGGTTTTTTAAGTTCTCAAAAGAACGCAACCATATATATATATATATATATATATATATATATATATATATATATATATATATATATATATATATATATATATATATATATATATATATATATATATATATATATATATATATATATATATATATATATATATATACATATACATATACATATATATACATATATATATATATATATATATATATATATATATATACGTATATATATATATATACGTATATATATATATATACGTATATATATATATATATATATATATATATATATATATATATATATATATATATACATATATATATATATATATATATATATATATATATATATATATATATATATATATATATATATATATATATATATATATATATATATATATATATATATGAAGGGGATCAACATAGAACCCCATTTTATGCATAGAACCATAGAACCTCCTTTTAAGCCATTAGATCAATTAATCAATGGATATGATTAAAAGGGTGCACAATAAGATTATGGACACTAGTACATGGAATTACATACTGGCAAGGGTACAATGGGGATTCACTATCACAAAAACGATCATCACGTGAGATCTCGTAGCTCTCATTCAATCTACCGTCAAGGTCAAGAACACGCAATTGTCAATTGATTCAATCTTTTACAATCATCAGCATTGAATATTTCAAGTGAACCACAGATATGCATCAACCATTGATTTTCGATTCCAGATATCTTGTCGATTCAACATCAGCTAGCAAATATAATGATAATTTGTGTTCGTATTTTCATTCTCGATAATCGCCATGTCCATTGCTGTGCTCAAATGGTTTTTTGAGACACGATTTTCGAGTTAAGACAACTTTTAGATCGGTATTCTAAATCTATCAGATTGAATTTTGAAACAAGAATTGATGAATCTGAGTAGAATCCATGTTCGAGAGTCGATGTTCATCCATGTTCAGTAATGAACATTTGAGGTATTAAATGCTTGATTTCTTAAAGTATTTCTGTTTTTGATTTTGTTGATCATATTTTGTTGGATTGTAGTTTTGGATTGAAGGTCTGATTGCAATTTTGGATTACAACTTCTGTTAGGAATTTCTAAAATCGAGCAACAGGTTTTATTGAATTGGAATTGGATTTTAATCTCCGATTTGCAGGTCTCGATTGCAAGATTTCACTTGACTTTGGTCCGTATTCTCTTGAACTTCTGATTCTAAGTCTAATTTCTTATTACTGGTATTGTTGATATGACGATAAGCATCTGAACATTCGATTCCAGGTCTGATTTCTGGTAACAAACTTCGATTGCAGACTTCATTATAGACTTGGATTACAGACTTCGATGCAGACTTTAATTACAGACTTCGATTACTCATATTGTTGGTTTAATCATCAATGTTTTGATTCTGATTACCGATGATTGCAGGTTCGTTCATTGGTTGCGACTTCAACGAGCAAAACCGATTTCCAGTCACAATTCGATATTTGAACTTTGATTATGATATGGTTAGTTGTTTCATAGTTGTATAAATTGATTTTATTACACTTGATTAGACTGTAGTTTCGATCTGAGTATTCTGTTTAGCTAGTTATATGTTCATAGATGAACATATGTTCATTCATGAACATATGTTCATTCATGAACATATGTTCATGAATGAACATGTGTTCATGAATGAACATATATTCAAGCAATCGATCACAGTAACAGATGTTTATGCAATTGTAGTTATAGAGAGAACGATGATGATGGTGGTGTTCGATTGCAACAAAAGAGAGGAGGAAGAAGTCATGTGATTGCAGCATAAAGGAAAACGATAATGATGGTTCAAAAGTGATCAAGTTTTTAGTTTTTGTATCAATGTTCATCCATGTTCACTTATGAACATTTGAGTTTTTGTATGAATGTTCATCCATGTATAAATGTTCATCCACGAACATATGTTCATCTATGAACATATATTCACAAATGACTAGTTTTTGAGTTTTTGTATGAATGTTCATCCACGAACATATGTTATTCTATGATATTTTTTGGTAACTTTTGGATATTTTTGGATAGATATTAATTAGGTTTGATGAATGTTCATTTCTGAACATACTTGATGTTATGAATGTTCATTTCTGAACAAATTTTAGGATTTTGAAGACAATGTTCATCAATGAACAAACATACATGTTTATCAATGAACATATAAGTGTAATTTACCCATCATACCCTTATCATCCTAATTTGATCTAACAGTCAAGAAGATGGTTCTATGGTTCTATGCCTAATTTTGGTTCTATGTTGAACCCACCCCTACATTATATATATATATATATATATATATATATATATATATATATATATATATATATATATATATATATATATATATATATATATAGGCAAAAGTTCAACATGGGACTAATATAAACCATGGTACCAAGGGACTAATCTCATCCACATGATTATACACTTTACGGTGGACGTGCATCTACCGGATTATAAAAAAACCCACTTCGTTTTTTTCTTTTTTTTTAAATTTTTAGGGCTTATCATTCATCCAAAAAAAATCTGAATATATAGAAATTTATAACTTTTTATCCTCTACAAATAGAGATCCATATTGATATACAAAAATTATTTTTTTTTTCGAAATTTCCGCTAGTTGAGATTCACATGTGAATCTGAATTATTATTCTGTTCACTGTTAACATTCACAATGGCATATGATATTGTCACGTGAATCTGAATAAATTTTTGTTTGAATGTGAATGGATTTAACTTATGAATCATAGTATATTCATTATAAATGATTAAAATATTGAATTGTTAAAATTTTTCTAACTAAATTAATCATATTCATATTTCGGAGTATTTTTAAAATACCATATGCTATTGATATGTGAATTTGAGTAAATTGTTGTGTGAATGTAAATAATTTATATTGTGAATCACAGTAAAATCATTATAAATGGTTAAAATGTTGAAGTAGTAAAAAACTTCTAAGTAAATTCTCAATATTATATGATTTTGATATGTGAATATGAATAAGTTTTCGTGTAAATATGAGTAAATTCACTTGTGAATAAAGTATATTACTTATAAATGGTTATAATATTGAAGTAGTAAAAGTTTTAAAAGTAAAATAATTACTCATATTCAAATTTTTACAGTTCAGATTCACATTGTGAATCTAGGCGACTTGTACTTATGAAAAAAATGTATTTTTTATACATCAATATGGATGTCTATTTGTAGAGGACAAAAAATTATGAATTTTGGTATATTCGGATTTTATTTTTAAAAAAGAATAATGTCAAAAATTAAAAAAACAAAAAAAATTAAGTGGGTTTTTTGTTATAATCCTCTACATGTTCGTCGATGTAATAAATGTACAACCTATTTTTTAGCCGCTGATGATTTTGATTCCGACGATCGAGATTAATCCCTTGGTATCATGGATAATTTTAGTCTCTTATTGAACACAACCCTATATATCTTATCCTAATAAATGCACAACCCTATATATATATATATATATATATATATATATATATATATATATATATATATATATATATATATATATATATATATATATATATATATATATATATATATATATATATATATATATATATATATATATATATATATCTTATCCTAATAAATAAGTAACTCAAAGCCACTTGTCACCACCACCTTCATTTGGCCACATGTCATTTTCTCATGATTTTGAATTTCTTAAAAAAATAAAATACTTTGTTCATTACTTCTCTTTAATGATCGGTTACAATTGTATCTCCCCTAATTACGTTTTATTAATACGAAACTGTCAATTAAATGTTTAACTCCAAATTTCGTCTTACGATTTCAAAAATCAAATTGCAATTGTGAATATATGTTGAGGTATTTTTGTATTTTCGCAATGGTAAATCGAGATTTTTTAAGCACTAATTGCAAGATATAGCAATGTACTTCAATTTATTTGTGTATTATAGCATTCTACTTTTATTTATTTCTATTACATTTCTATATTCTCAATTTTGTATGTTTTTGTTTATTTTTAATATAGTATGCTATTTACTTTAAGTTAGTACAATACTTAATGTTTGGATGTTCTTATTTAACATTTTCTTTTAATCAACTCGTGTATGTCTCACAACTAGTATGTATGTATATATATATATATATATATATATATATATATATATATATATATATATATATATATATATATATATATATATATATATATATATATATATATATATATGGGTAAAGTGAATATGCATAACAACCCCATACAAGCTTAGGTGAGGAACCCAATATAATACGTCATTTAATTAGGAAAATACGCTTACTATAATTTCCTTAAATGTTGGAACCCGAACTTGTACGTGTGCGTATGCGTGATTTTGAAAATACGCTTACTGTAGCGAATATTCTCCATTGCTTCCACTTAATCACGTATCCCTGTCAATCGAATATTCTGCCTCAATCTGACTTGTAAGTGTGCGTGAATGCTCAAACTTAAATCGAATTATGCCCCAATCGAAGCTTTTAGTTAAAAATCGATTTTGTATGGCGCTGATTGAATCGAACTCTGTAATAGTCGATTATGCAATCGATTTTGTAATAATCGATTATGCAATCGATTTCTATACTAATCAATTATGCAATCAATTTCAGTAACTTGACTTCTGATAAAAATCGATATGTGATGAACACAATTGCCGATGAACATGATTATTTGATTGCCTATGAACAAGAATTCTATACCGTTTTAATTTTAGTTTTAATAACTTGATGATGATAGTGAACATGATTGCTGAATATTGGTGAATAGTTTTTCCAAAAATCAGTCATGTAAGTTAATTCATCAGTGATTGGAATTTCCATCTTGTTAATTGCACAATATCTACCTTGTAGAGACATCACATAAGAAAATTGAAAACAAAAATCTGGACTCTAGATGCTTTCTGTTTTTGGACACAAATAATGTATGTTGCTATTCTAAACAATAAAAGTATACTATCATACCAAACAAAATGCTCAATTTAAATCAAATTCTGCATTAATTATGGTTTTTGTAAATCGATATCATTGATGTGTGGTTTCCTTGGTGCAGGATAGATTTAAAATCATGAACTTTGAAAACCAAGTAGCCGATCTGTTGTCGTTTGAAACACATATAAATGAAGATCAGCCGTTTGAAACACATATAAATGAAGAAAGTGATGAAGATACTTATTTTGAATCATCAACTGAATCTGCAAAAATAAATGATGATGTTGTGGATCATGCATGTGAAACGGGTGAAGGTAGTGAATCAGGTATTATGGGAAAGGTTTTTGATACACCTAAAGAGGCATATACATTTTATAATGATTATTCATTTTTACATGGATTTGGTATACGTATTCAGACCACATTTAAAAATAAGATAACAAAGGAGCCGTATCGAAAGATATATGTATGCAACAAAGAAGGTTTTAAAAGGTTGGATGACAATAATGAGAAAAAACGTCGTAGAGATGTTAGAATCGGATGCAAAGCGATGCTTCGTTGCAAAAGAAACAGCAAGGGTGGTTGTCGTTTTTGTGTTTTTTCTGTTTTGGCTGGATGATGTGAAGTACAAAAGAATCTTGGATCGAGCTCGAATGAAATTAGTTAGATAATTTTAATTTTATGTTTTGTTCTGAATAGTAGAAATTCTTTTTTTTATATAATAATCTTACAATATTGAAATTGAAGTCAATCCATTTGTTAATAAGCTATTTATGGCTTAATATGAAAGTACATTTCTATTTCGGACAACAATGAAGAGTACGTGGTTTTTAATGTTAAAGAAGATGATTGAGTTGTTACTTTGTGAAAAATCATAAGTACAATGCTATATATGGCTTAATATGAAAGTACGTTGCTATTTCGGACAACAATGAAGCATACGAGGTTTTTAATGTTAAAGAAGATGATTGAGTTGTTACTTTGTGAAACATTATAAGTACGATGCTATTTATGGCTTAATATGAAAGTACGTTGCTATTTCGGACAACAATGAAGCATACGAGGTTTTTAATGTTAAAGAAGATGATTGAGTTGTTATTTTGTCAAAAATCATAAGTACGGTGCTATTTATGGCGTAATATGAAAGTGCGTTGCTATTTCGGACAACAATGAAGAATACGAGGTTTTTAATGTTAAAGAAGATCATCGAGTTGTTATTTTGTGAAAAATCATAAGTACGGTGCTATTTATGGCTTAATATGAAAGTACGTTGCTATTTCGGACAACAATGAAGCATACGAGGTTTTTAATGTTAAAGAAGATGATTGAGTTGTTATTTTGTCAAAAATCATAAGTACGGTGCTATTTATGGCGTAATATGAAAGTGCATTGCTATTTCGGACAACAATGAAGAATACGAGGTTTTTAATGTTAAAGAAGATCATCGAGTTGTTATTTTGTGAAAAATCATAAGTACGGTGCTATTTATGGCTTAATATGAAAGTATGTTGCTATAGTGCAATAATTTTAAGTCGGAAACATATACTGAACGGAGCTGGTTAGAAGGTAACTGGGATAGGGGCCAAATCTAATGAAATTGCCAATCACAGGGACCACTAGTGTCAAAATTGCAAAACTAGGATCAAAACTGCAGATTTGTGCCAATCACAAGGACCAAAACTGTAATTTACACTACAAAAAATATATATAAGATACACGTCCCAGAAAAAAGTCAAAAACCAACACTTTCCTGTGATCCTCTCAAACCAAGAGATCATGCTTTTGAAATTTGTAGTAAAACAAATGCAACTAAGTCACATTTCCATCATTCAAAATACAAATAATAATAATAATAATAATAATAAATAAATAAATAATTTTCATAATCTAGATCTAGATATTGGTACCAAAAGGTGGGTTGCATATACATTTGGTATTTGTGGATTCTAAAGATATAAAGACCCAAGCAAAATAATTTTGGTGCACCAAAACAAGAACCCCAGGAGTTACAGTAACAGAAAAGATTCTATTCTAGTTACATGTTGATGAGCAAAAGTTTTAGTGCAAATTTGCTTCCATTTTCTTGATGGCTTTATCTATTGCAGGTACATTCTTGCTGAAGGTTGACCACTTCTCAACAGTCAAACTGATACCTATAAACAGCAGAAAAACAACAAACCCTCATTTCAATGAACAAATCACAGCAATAATATGGTAATATGTCAAACTGATACCTATAAATAGCAGAAAAACAACAAACCCTTTTGTATGACCATTTGCTTGTTATTTCACACTGTCCAATGACCATATATGCTACTGAAATTAGAACCGGTTGTCACTTTTGGTGAATGGCGTACCTGGAGAACCAAGTGGTGAATAACATCATATTCTACATTGTCTGCTTCCATGGAGGGTGGCATTCCACATGGTGGACAGCTGGCGGACAAGTGTAGGAACATATTCTTTGAGGCATTTTATCGAGAACTTGGTAGGCTTCACTATTTCAAGAACTCTGATGCCATTAATACCAAAATCGATCCATTCAGTCCCACATTTGGGTATTTTCTTTTGAAGTACTAATGATAGATGAAGAAATTGATGACAACAGATTCATAAAAATACTAAAAATGGTTAACGAGAACTAGAACCTTTAGAAACAGGGTGATTTCACAATTGATTTCACATCTTGAGAAACTCACTTGAGCAGCAATCGCCAGGAACATCTTCGACTCCTTGAACGAGGGGATGCGTTGAAGGTCGTGAATAATTGCTGTCGATCGATTTGAAGGTCGTGAAGAATCTCTCTCGATCGACATACGGGATCCGCATAAGCTTGAAGGGTTTAAATGTTGAAGAATTGCTCTCGAACATCATTAGAGCACCTTTGTTTATAAACGGAAATTAGAACCACGCAGAAGCTCTTGAACATCACTTGAGCACGTACAAATGGAAAGAGAAACATCACCGGAGCACATTACGCATAAAAGGGGTAAAACGACGTGGTTTAAAAGGTTTTTCAGCTAAGCTTACACGGGGTTGTTATATATATTCACTTTTCCATATATATATATATATATATATATATATATATATATATATATATATATATATATATATATATATATATATATATATATATATATATATATATATATATATATATATATATATATATATATAGGAATAGGTTCAAATGAGAACCATTAAAAATTTAAGAACTAAAAAGAACTAATCTCAGCCTTTGAATATTTTTAAGTTTTGATCAATGGTCACAAACAAATAAGGGTATGATAGTCATTTAAGAACTTTAACATCAAAGTTCATATATTAGAACCGAAAATCAGATCTGGATATTTGTTTCACTTAAATACTCTCTCAACCCTCCAAGAACACAAACACAAACCCTAACTCCACAACCACCACTTGCCGCCTCTTCCACCGCCTGCCGCCGCCGTCTGCTGTCGCCACCGCCTGTGGCAACTGTCAAATTAGGTCAACGAAAGTCAACGCAAGTCAACCGAAGCGTATGTAGGTCAGTATGTTGAAATGTAAATTTCATAACCTCTATGATATAATATTAATTATTATAGTACTACTTGCGCGAATTCAAAATTAATTATACTAACAAACGCAATTAAGTTAGATTTTTTTTGGTATAAATTAAAAAAAAATACGTCGTGAATAGTGTCCGACATGAACAGTAATTCGACGAGAATAATGTTCAGTAAAAAAATAAAAATAAAATAAAAAAAACAACAAAATTTCAAAATCTTCTTCAAAAAGGGTGAGAAGACTTTGAAATTTGTATTTTTCATTTTTTTTATAATTTTATTAAAGTGGGCCCCACTTAATTATTTATTCATATTTATATATTTTACCCTCAAAGAATTCGTATTTTCATTTCGAACACTACGTATTCAATACGTATTGTTAAGTTTATCAAAAATATTATGATTGTTTATAAAACAAAAAATTTACCGTCAAAACCGTATCGTCGATACGAACAACCTGACGTCAAAATTTAATATTATTGATATTAGTTTTATATTTAATATTTTCTTTTTCTTTAAAATAAAATTGTATTTACTTTTAAACCCTATATTTTCATTAAACATACAATTAATACTCTTTCGTTAATTCGTTAAAGCTTTTTAGTTAAAAAGTTGATATTATTAAACTACGATTTTTGTAGATTATAGTTTTATAAACAAAAATCATTCTTTTTATATAAAAACTATTAATCTATTTAAAGAGTATTTTAAGGGTATGTTTTGTCATAAACAATTTCTAAAAGCTATAAAAGTCAAATATCTGTATCTTGAGGGCCGCTATACGAAAATAAATCTACTATAAATAAGACTCAAATTCTCATAATCAAACCACACCAATACAAGCTATATACACATATCGAGAGAGTTGTAGATATATAGCTTGAAAATTTAGTAGAAAGATAGAAAAAGAGGGTTCGAGTTAGAAGCAGCAAGAGTCGGGTGATCTAACAACAATTGGTAATAAGATCATCATCGACATTAAGGTGAGTTCATACCCCTTCTTTTTATTTTTATTCAAGTTTTTAAGGGGGAGAATACAAGTTATACTATAAAAATAGTTATTTATACTCATTTGTAACAATAGTAAACGAAATGCGAGTTTTGTAAACATTATTATTACAACAATTCTATTATAATTCCAAAAATAATATCGAATGATCTACTTACGAGGGCGGTGTCTAGGCCGATCTTTTGGGCTAGGTTGTTGGATTTCCGAAAGGCTTTTACGCTGAAAGGGTTCTGCCTCCCCATTTGATCTACTACCTGGCCGTTCTTTATTTGATAGTCATGAAATATTATATTGGAATTAATAAAGGGTATACTCAAGTTATTACACAACTATTGTGGAAAATATCTTAAAAGATGTTGTTTATAACCATCTAAATAAGTTACTCCACATATATTCGTAAATATATGCTTTTTACGATGGAATACTAAAAATAGACTATTATAATAATAGTTTATGAACACAAGGTTATTATGACATTTTGAACTAGACAAAATAATTATATAAAAATATATAATTATTATACATTACTATATTATCATGTGAAAAGTGATAATGGGCAAACTCAAGGGTTTTTCATATACAAACTTTAACAAGTTGATTGATACATACATTTTTGTGAGACGGGTCTTCACAGTGCTTATTTAAGTACATACTATAAGTCCTGAAATTTATAACCAGAGTCTCAGTAAGAGAGCGTGATATTTGTGTATAGATCTATACGGGATTGACAACCCCGCACCTGAGCTGTTAGCTACAGCTAGACCGGCAGGTCTGATGTGACAAATGTCTAACAGTCCGACGCCTGAAGAACGTCGAAGCAGGCATACATGGTCTCAGTATGGTTATATGGTGTCTCACATGGGAAAATCAACTATATAAATTGTTTACGTGGAAATATACACTTTTACTGGCTTTATACTACAAACTGCGTACACATTTTAGTCTTTGGGTTTTAAAACTACGATAACGTTAAAGAAAATACCGTTTTTCTTGGTACATATACTATTGATTTTCACAAAGGAATTATTAAATTTCTCACTACAAAAATCTTATGAACTCACCAACGTAATGTTGACACTTGCAAAAAATTACTTGTATTCTCAGGTAACAAATAGTCAGGTCTGACTACCTCTTTTGGGATGGGACGCGATGACGTCTCTTTTATTTATTTCGTTATTAGTTTGTAATCGGGATGAAACAATATCATTTGAATAATGTAACTTTCCAATTTCAATGTAAGATGGTTGTTTATTTACTTATGTTTCAATGTATGCGATGGTTGTGATACTATGTTCCGTTCCACCCTCAGACGTTTCCGCCATCGTGGTTTGGGGGTGTGACACCGCCACCTACCTCCGTCGCCGCCACCTACCGCCGTTGCCGCCACCGTCAAAATCGACCCTTCTATCACCTCCTCCCCACTCTATCACGTATTCTACCTGCTATTCTACTCCGATTTCTAGATCTACAAATTTCGAGACCAGATCTGTCACTTTTGCATTCAGATCTACCATTTTTGTGTTCAGATCTGAGAGTTTCTCTTCCATACTAGAGATTTTCGCCACCACCATTGCTACCTACCATCAACGAAGCGATTTCGACGTTACTCTGGTGAAACAATGTCAACTCTCATTCTCTTCTTCCCCTCCCTGTTATATTTCTCTGATCTGGTCTCATGAGAAGGTATTTAGACAAGGAAGTTCAGTAAATAAGATGCACACAAGGTGTTTGATGAAATGCCTCAATGAGATCTGGAAACTTTTAAGCTGTGAATGAGTGTCTGAACTGTTGTGTTAAACTGTGAATATGTTTCTGATCTGGTCTTCGGTGATGGTGTTAGACAAGGAAGTTATGGAAATAAGATGCACCAAAGGTGTTTGATGAAATGCCTCAACGAGAACTGTAAGTTTTTAAGCTTTTTAGCTGCGAAAAAGTATTTGAACGGTTGTGTTAAACTGTGAATGAGAGTCATGAACTCGTGTATTAAACTATGAGTTAAAGGATTAGTATACCAAACTCTGATTTCTGATTTTTATCCATATATAATTTTTGGAGCTTGTTAGAGTGTAGGAGATCCAGATCTGGTGGTTTTAGGAGGAATGAAGTGTGATGACGGTGCTAGTGTTGTCGGTGGTGGATTTGATGGTGGTAGGAGGTCGGAAGGATGGTGAAGGGTGGCGGTCGTTGGTGGCGGCGTGTACTAGTTAGGGGCAGTGGTGGTAGAGTTTAGGGTTGAGTTCTATTAAAACGAATTAGTCTATTAAACTGTGAATTAGTGTAAGAATGATTGTATTAAACTGTGAATGAATATATAACTGTTTGTATTAAATTGTGAATTGATGTATGAATGAATATATTCATTTGTGAAAAATGACGATTTTGCCCTCTTTTACCAAAAAACGGGATTTTAGCATCTTTAATCAGATCCGTCCATTTTTTTCGTGATAGCCTAAGATTAGTTCCTTTGGTTCTCAACCTTTTAATGGTTCTCATTTGAACATTTCCATATATATATATATATATATATATATATATATATATATATATATATATATATATATATATATATATATATATATATATATATATATATATATATATATATATATATATATATATATATATAATGTTTCTAAAATTTATGATCTATCAAGAACACTATAGAAAAGAAGCAATGTACGCTTATATAAATTTGGGTTTAAATTTTACTAAAAGACTAGGACATCATATTGTTGAAATAATTCAAAAAGAAATCGCATTTGGTGACATAACATACGTTTTTTCAATTGAAGACACCCAACAAATTCGAAGCTTCCCTCGCTTTGCTGGAATTATATATAAACAAGCAACGGAGATTCACAAACCATCAAACTCAAATGGATTCATGTCTTTCCCATCACTCGCCGGAATCCTCCATCGGCTCTTCGCTGGAGTTTTCACATTGGGACTTCAGTCGGCTTCAGTCAGCCAATTCCCTTCCCTTCAATGAAAACGATTCCGAAGAAATGCTTCTTTTCGGCCTATTAACAACCGGCTTGGACACCACATCTTCCGACGAAGTTACCTCAAAGTCTTTAAAAGCACCCAACAAAATCACCCCATTCAGAGGCGTTAGACGGCGGCCGTGGGGTAAATTCGCGGCGGAGATAAGAGATTCCACGAGGAATGGAGTGAGGGTGTGGTTGGGAACATTTGATAGTGCAGAAGCAGCTGCGTTAGCTTACGACCAGGCTGCTCTGTCAATGAGGGGAGCATCGGCGATTCTGAATTTTCCGGTGGAGAAGGTGAGGGAATCTTTGTGTGACGTGATGGGTAGCAAACTGGCGGCGGAAGGCGGTGGGTCTCCGGTGATTGCGTTGAAGAAGAGACATTCAATGAGGAGGAGAGATGCAAATAAAAAGAGCAGAAGAAACAGGGGAGAAGAGAAGGTGGTGTTTGAGGATTTGGGGGTTGACTATTTGGAAGCATTGTTGACTTCTTCGTTAGAAAACAAGAATTAGTTTCTATTTTGTTTATTTTCGGTAAAAAAATTTGGGATCAACATTATTCGATTTTCTAGGTTATAATTCTTATTTTGGTAATTGATTTTTAACGAATTTAAACTGGGTTTTTAAATTCAAATAACTATTATTGCGAGGATTGGAGACGACGACATTAAACATGGTTCAATTATAAAGATAAGAGCGTTTACATGAGTTTTAATTTATAATAAAATTCTTTTAATAAATTTCTGCCAACGCACTCAAACTTTTTTTTTTTTTTAAATGGAGTTGTTTAGAAAAAAGCAATAAAATTATATTATTCTAAATAGATTTATAAAAACTGGGTTGTTTGATGAATGCCCCACTATCCCGATAGCTGATTTTATGGTATTCGAACATTTTTATTTTGTTTTTATATTTTGACTGCCATTTAACGTCATATTTGATTTTTTTATTATTTTTTTACTTTTTTTTTTCACTCTGTTAAATTTAAGAAAATTATCATCCTTCATCCATCTCTTTCTCTTCATTTTTCTTAAAATAAATAAATAACCATTACACTAATAAAAGCGTAACAAATATAGAATACAAATGTTTGTTAATTTATGATTGTTTATGTTTGTTTAACACATTAACAAATTTAAACGAACGAATAAGAAATGAGATTTTCCAGACAAACATTATGTTTGAGAACCAAAAGAATGTCGTTAAGGGTAAATTCTAATTTTGAAACTTGAGTTTAACCGTTTTGATAATTTTGGTCACAAAAAGTTTTATTTTACAATCTTAGTCTTTATTTCATGTTTCATAACATTTTTTTTGTCCATATTCCATGTACAATGACTATATTACCATTTTGTGAATTTATAAATTTTAATTATTTATTATCTATTGTTATGTTGATATCCCACCCTACCGATCCAAACCTCTTCATTACTCATGCAAGTAAAAACCCATTCTCTTACCATTCCTTCCCATGTTTTGCTTTCAAAGAGCATACTTTGAACACTTTTCGTACGCAACCCTCATTATTACTGTGAAACCTCAAAATCCATGCAAACATATAAAAAACCAAACAAATGAATATTATGAATATTTAATAGAAAAAATTTTATGTGGAAAAAGGAGATAGATGGAGCAAAAAACCATAATCAGGGGATGGCCACTGGCCACCTCTCTACCCCCGTAAGAGGTTCCAAGTTCTAATCTCACTCCCTCCCTTTCCCCATAGGGAGTGTTAGGTTTCAATCAGGGGATGGCCACTGGCCACCTCTCTACCCCCGTAGGTGATTGACCCGGACCACCCTGCTGCCAGGTGTGCGTGGGCCCCGAGGTTGCTTCATCAGGGTCATCCAAAGGATTGGTCGGGTGGGGTCCTCGGTTATCAAAAAAAAAAAAAAAACACCATAATCAAATCAAGTTTATGAAGATGATGTACATATGAAGAAAAAGAATAGAAAAGAAAAAACAAATGAGTATTATGAATATCAAAAAGTTAACATTATAAATATCTAATGGAAAATATTTATCCGAAAAAGAGAGATAGATGGAACAAAAACCATAACCAAATCAAGTTTATGAATATGATGTACATATGAAGAAAAACCATAGAATAATCAACAACATATGCAAATGTTAAATAATTTTCAAAAAAAAAAAACTAATCAAAAGTAAAATAATATATGCACTTTTCTATGGCAAAGAACTAAATCAAACATCGTTTGTCTTCAATAGGGTTGTTAGGCTAGGAAAATTTGCAAAACAATGGGTTTTAGTAATGCTTTTCCTTTCCCACAATTCTCATTTATAATTGTTAGTTTTTGTTGGTGGAAATTGACCCCTTAGGGCTTACGTATATTCCATTCGGTATAAATAGTACAGACAGTATACCAAAGTTACATCAGGACCTTATACTATACATCAGTGTAAAATGTACCTATGCTATACAATAAATTCGATTAACACACCCCCTCAGTTGGAGCAGGAGGTTCTCGAATGTTCAAACTGTATCTGAAATCAAGAAATAATTGTGTAGGAAGTCCTTTGGTAAAAATGTCTGCAGACTGGTAAGCTAACGGAACATGCAAAACACGCACCTGACCAATAGCAACACGTTCCCTAACAAAGTGCAAATCTATTTCCACATGTTTGGTTCTTTGGTGCTGAACAGGGTTGGACGTTAAATACATAGTGCTCACGTTGTCACAAAACACAACAGTAGTACAAGATAACGTACATGATAGCTCAAGAAGAAGATTACGTAACCATGCTACTTCAGCAACAACATTAGCCACCCCTCGGTACTCGGCTTCGGCGCTAGACCTAGACACGACATGTTGGCATTTTGAAGACCAAGAAACAAGATTGTCACCAAGATAAACACAAAACCCAGACGTGGACCGACGCGTGTCAGGGCAGCCGACCCAATCAGCATCAGTGTATGAAACCAAACGATCAGTAGATGACGGACGGATATGGAGACCATGATTGATAGTACCCCAAAGATATCGTAGAATACGTTTGAGGGCAAGAAAGTGAGGCTCTCGAGGATCGTGTATAAACAGGAAAACCTGTTGAACAACATAAGCGATATCAGGACGATTAAATGTCAGGTATTGAAGAGCCCTAGCTAGACTACGATATAAGGTCGGATCAGAAGCAGGAGTCCCATAAGAGGACCGTTTTGATTTGGTATCCATAGGGGTGCTACACGGATTGCAGGTAGTCATATCTGCATGAGTCAGAATTTCTTTTGCAAACGATGTTTGAGAAAGGAATAACCCAGTAGCAGAACGAGTAGCAGCAATGCCTAGAAAGAAAGACAAGGCACCGAGATCCGTCATGGAGAACTCAGACGAGAGTCGAGAAATGACACGTCGAATGAGAGAGGGACTGGAGGCAGTAAGTATGATATCATCTACGTAAAGGAGAAGGTTGATGGTGTCAGATCCGCGATGGAAGGTGAACAAGGAGCTGTCTGACTTGCTTCTCGAGAAACCAATGAAGGAAACGAAGACGACAAAGCGGTGGTACCAGGCCCTAGGAGCCTGCTTCAGACCATAGAGAGGTTTGCGCAGACGACAAACATGAGTTGGGCGGTGAGGGTCGACGTAGCCTGGAGGTTGTTTCATGTAAACCTATTCGGAAAGGTCACCATGAAGGAAAGCATTTTTTACGTCAAGCTGATGAATAGGCTAATGACGGGAGATGGCAATGCTAAGAACAGTGCAGATGGTAGTGGGTTTGACAACCGGACTGAATGTGTCATCAAAATCATGTCCCGGTTGTTGAGAAAACCCTTGAGCAACAAGTCGATCCTTGTAGCGGTCAAGTTGACCTTTCGAGTCAAACTTGTGACGATAAAGCCAACGACACCCGACAATGTTAATATTTGGAGGAGGAGGAACAAGAATCCAAGTTTTATTGGCGGTAAGAGCAGACATCTCCATATCCATGGCAAATTTCCAGTTAGGATCGCACATAGCTTGAGCAGTGGAACGAGGGATATGAGAAATGTCAGCAGAGGCAGAGAGATTTAGGATCTGGCGAGGCTTAAGAGAACCCGTCTGAGACCGAGTAGTCATAGGATGACTGGGAAGGGGGCCAAGGCTGGAGCCGTGGTCGTAGAGGAAGTGGAGTCGATGGTAGTGGTAGGACCCGAGGAGGTGGCGTGAATGGGGGCAGTGGGGGGTATATGGGACGGCACGACAAGTGGGGGAGACGGGGACTCATCATCAGGAAGAAAGGACGCATACTCGGTTTGTGGAGGTGGGGTACGGAAATCTTTAAAAGGAAAATGATCCACATCAAAGATAACGTGTCGAGAGATGAGAACACGTTGGGATACGAGATCAAGGCATTTGTATCCTTTATGATCCGGTGAGGGACCAAGGTATACACATACAATGGATCTAGGAGAGAGTTTATTCGGGGAGGTGGAGGATGTGTTAGGGTAACACAGGCACCCGAAGGCATGAAGATGATCATATTTGGGAAATAATCCAAATAAAACTTCAAAGGGTGTCTTGTAAGCGAGAGTGGTGGTGGGAAGCAGATTAAGAGTGTGGACAGTAGTCAAGAGGGCTTCCGTCTAGAAGCTGGTAGGAAGAGACGCTTGAAAGAGAAATGTGCGAATGACGTTGTTAATTGTGCGAATAGCGCGTTCGGCTTTGCCATTTTGTTGTGACGTGTACGAACACGAAAAACGAATGGTAATGCCATTACTATGAATATATTGAAGGAGAAGGTGATTGTTGAACTCACGACCATTATCACACTGAAACGTTTGAATGTTGGTGCTAAATTGGTTTTTAACATACATGCGAAAATTGCAAATAACATTGTAAACATCCGATTTTGCACGTAACGGAAAAACCCACGAGAAATGAGAAAAATCATCAAGAAATAATATGTAATATTTAAAACCACTCAAACTAGTAACAGGCGATGTCCATAAATCAGAATGAACGAGTTCAAACACACGAGAAGTTTTCGTCATAGACGAAGAAAAAGATAACCGGCAATGTTTTCCAATCTGATAAGCATGACAAAGTGGAAGTTTATTCGTATTACTAGAAATAAATTTATGATTCTACAAAAAACGAAGAACAGAATAGCCGAGATGACCAAGGCGACAGTGCCATGTAGGAAGAGACACCACCGCTAAGGCTTTGCCAGGAACGGAAGAAGGAAGGCACAGATACAAGTCATCATTACTGTCACATCTTTAAAGGAGCGCGTCCGACTTAAGATCCTTTATAGAAAAACCAAAAGGGTTAAAAGAAACAACAACATTATTGTCAGTGGTGAATTTACGAACGGAGACAATATTTTTAATCATTTTATTAGACACGAGAACATTGTTTAAATAAAATCGATGTTGAGAGTGGGGAAGTGTAGTGTGACCAACGTGAGTGACCGGAACAATATCACCATTACCAAACATTATGACATGTGTGCACTTGCGCCGGTATCCATATAGTAGTTGTTGTCGGGCAGGGCTTTAATAGACATAGCTTGAAAGACGGTGGAGAGATCGGTGGGCTGTTGCGACGCATTGGGCTGGACCGGAGGAGGCAAACCCACGTAGGTGTTGCTGGGCTGCCAAAACGAGGGGCTGGTGGGCCTTGGCTGGAGCGCAAAAGGCTGCTGGAGATGGGCCTGTCCCTGTGGAGCGTGCTCCATTGGAGCTGAAGGGAGCCCAACTTGCTGTTGCTGGAGGTAAGCATAGGCCAGCTGTTGTTGGGCCGAGAGGGCAGATGGGCCAGACGCAAATGAAGGCTGCGGCAGCATTAACTGTGAACTGATGGGAGGTATTTTAGTGCCAAAAAAATTTCCTGCCATATTAGAGTTAGGAAAAAAACGGTGTTTGGGAATTTGCGTTGTTTGGGTTATTTGCATTCGGATGAGACCCCATAATTCATGCAAATTGAGATTGTTGACTCGAGTTTGTGCCTGCAAATTGGTTAGTACCAGTAGGAAAGCTAGAATTACCCCCCCCCCCTTTGGAAGTACTCCTATTAGTATTCTGATTTTTGTTCCATTTATTTTTGGATTTTCCGGATTGTTGGGAATAAAGGGCGGTAGTGGTGGGAGAGGGTTCGAGTGTTTGGTCATGGTTTTCATCAGGAGACTCATGCACAAGCAGCATGTTTTTGGCTTCCAAAAAAGACAGAAATGGTTTGGTATTGGTGATGACATACTTTGATATGACGGAGGTAAACCACGGAGGATTTGCATGACAAGTTCGAGTTTGGTAATTGCGGAGTCCACATCATGAAGGGCATCGGCTAAATGTTTGAGATTATGACAGTATTCGGTGATCGAGGAGGCACATTTTTGGACGTTGCGAAACTGTTCTTGAGTTAAAGCATGCGAGGCATTTTGTTATTGAGAAAAAACTCATGTAAATTATCCCACGAGTCTTTAGCGGTACATGAATCGCTAGTAATGACTTGTAAGACGGTGGGATCACAGATGGAATAGAACCAGGATTTGACACGAGCATCAATGGAATCCCAGTCTTCGTCTTTGTCACCATTAGGTTTGGATTTACCATTAATATGGTCGAGCACCTTAGCACCCTTACAAATGTCTTGAAATATTCAGCACCATAGCTTGTATTTGGAACCGTCTGAGGTGAGTTTGAAACTAAGTTGGTTATAGACATTGGTTACAGCGTAGACAAGCTGTTGAGAGGTGGGAATCGAGGTGGAGGAATTGACGGGTGTGGTCATGGGTAAACCGGAAAATCCAAACAAATAATGGAGACGAAAAACGAAATAGCAATTAGAATACTTAACCGTAGGTAGAAGGATTGTAGCAAACACATTATCCCTTTTTACATTGACTTTAATGCTCCTCTTGCTACCTACCACATTCTTTGTAGGTTCACAAATGAAGTGACATTACAAAATCAAGAATAAATCTTCATGAATCAAACTGTAAATATTCAAGTAATTTGGTCAAAACTTCTATATATTATTGAATCGTAATGAAAGATACAAAGAACTTTGGCAATGCGCAACTAACTTGATATTTATACAAATCGGGAGCTGTTATGGGAAGCTTAAAGCATAATTAAGCCCACTAAACACTATTTATAGGGTCGAGATCATGAGAGAACCTAAAAAACCCTAGGAACCTAGGAACTTTTTTTATACACAATATTTTTCAAAAAAAATTGCATCCAATTTTTTTATTTAAAGCGTCTAAGAGATTTCTAAACCCTAAACCCTAAACCCTAAACCCTAAACCCTAAACTTAAACCCTAAACCTAAACCCTAAACCCTAAACCCTAAACCCATATGAAAAAAGAATAATAATAAATGATTTTTTTTTGCATCCAATTTTTTTATTTAAAGCGTCTAAGAGATTTCTAAACCCTAAACCCTAAACCCTAAACCCTAAACCTAAACCCTAAACCTAAACCCTAAACCCTAAACTCTAAACCCTAAACTCATATGAAAAAAAAATTAAAAAAATGATTTAAAAAAAAAAAAATTTTGAAATCTTCTAGACGCATCATAACAAAAATTTTGGTATATTTTTTTTTGAAAAATATTGTGTAGAAAAAAAGTTCATAAAATGGGTTCTTAGGTTCCTAGGCTTTTTTAGGTTCTCAATTGAACTTTACCCCTATTTATAATGGTAAATACATCAGAAAATAATAATCGGTGCTGACCACTCTAACTGAAATAATCATAAAGAAATGCCAAGTCATCAGTTTCAGGATTTGCAACTCAACGCTCTACACATTTGATTCACTGGAATATCTCTCCATATTTCCTTTAAAAGATTCATTTGAAAACCTACCAAGATGGTGGGTGGTCGACTATGAGAAGGAAACAAGAAAGCGAGGGAACTAGGTGGATGTGAGAACAACTTTTACGATAGGATAGTCATCAAAATGGGAATTTAGATGGTGGCCACTAAAAAGGGAAGATGTAAGAATAATCTAAGAAATTTAGTATTTAATGATGAAACCTTCAACAACAACAAAGTGCCATAAATATAAAAGGAATCTGGGTTTCTGGGTTTATACTAGTGTGAGGGAGGGAGAGGATTGAGGGTTTGATAACATGTACCCAATTGAATTTAATACTAATACAAATATAAATAGATAATACAAAATTTATTAAATGCCATTATAGTCCTTTTACTCGTGACATGGACCAAAGTCGTCATGGAACATCAAAACAATGATCAAAATTGTTGTAAAACATCAAAATAAGAACCAAAAATGCAATAGAAATATTTTTTATACCGGAATTGCAATAATCACCTATAAGTAGGGACCAAGTTGTACTTTACTCTAAAATTAGGTATAAATTGAATTATTGAATTAGTTCAGGGACTAATTTAGTCATTCACTGTAAATAGTAAACCGAAACCCAAATAAGTATGAACCCTCGTCTCTGCTCAAAACGCAAACCCTCTTCAACACACCCCCTAACGTTTGAACCCTCGCATCACCTGAAAACACAACGTTCTTCAAATTAATCTCAATTCCCTGCTTAGACGATTCATAATCTCGATGATGAGATAATTATCAACAAAATTTGGTTCAATTGACTCAAGAATATGGTTTCGAAACAATCCGGCAAGGAAAATGAGGATGCTGGTGCCGATGCTGATGTTGATGTCGAGGCTGGAGTGGTTTCTTCTCCCAGGCCAGTTCGCACAAGCGATAGACTTCGTAAAAGGCCTAAATCATATAATCGGTATGTAATGTATCCGAAGTCGAAACGAAGCAAGACGAAAACTCGAACCGCTGCTTCTCAGATTGCCAAGATGTTAAACACCAACAGACAGAATAACTCTGATGTAATTCGGTTTCTTTTATGGTCTTATAAGCAGTTTTAACTTTATTATCTAAATGCATGTGAAAATTTTTGATATGTTTTCGGAAATGCGGTTTGTTTAGACACCAATGTGTTGACTAGTTGCCCGGTTCTTTAATTTGTTGAAATTAGAGGTAATGCTGATGTAGTTGATGCATGTAGCTTGAACACTGGGTGAACAGTGTGATCATATCTAATTTTATCCTATTTGAATTAGGGCAAAATCAGTTCTCAGTTTGAACTGAAAGAGTACCAATTGCTTATTCATACCTTAAATTCCATGAATACAAACAACATGAGCATAATTTTCCTGGTTTCATGTGAACCAAAGTGGTTGAGCCTAGTTGATCGGGAATAATATTGTTTCTGAAAAGATGTGTGCTGGTACCTGATTCTTCTAGAAACTTAAGATCATCGATGAAGGAACCTGCTGGCACATGGAATGCCAAGATAATAATGATATCATTAAGTCAGTTTCTCAGGTGTTGCAACAAACAAGAAATCAAAAATCTTAACTGAAATCCCTATAATCCGTATCAAATCAACCATAATCTCCTAATCCTATTCCCAGATTTGCTTGATTATCAAAATATATCGTTTCCTATTTTGATTTTAGAAATACCATCATTGCCTAATTTGATTATGGAATCACAATTGTTGCCTATTTTAGTAGATATAAACCATATAATGTTATGTTTCTCGATTAACAGAATAAAAAAACAAAAATTCGTGTTTTCCCCCTATTTTCTAATCTGTTCCTAGTGTTATTGCAGTCTGTTAGGGCAAACCTTCGACGTTCCACAAGACAAAGGAGAGTTTCCGTAGCTCTTGATGCCTACACAGACAGTACAGGAACAGAGGATAACGACCTAATGGTGGTGAGTTTTTTCTTTTTTCTTTTTTCTTTTAATCTCAAAATATTTAAAATTAAAATCCCTTTTTATAAATCTTTTTTAGGGTCCCAATTACCGAAGTTCCAGAAGTCGAAATAACAGCAGCAACAGGCACAAAGAAAGTGTGCCTCGCCGTGAAGGACTCAGACCTCGCCATTCTAACTCAGGTCCAATGGAACAACTCATGCTTGAATCCGAAGACGAAAGAGACGATAACTATAAAGACAACAATGACCAAAATGCCCCTGAAAACGGCAACGAGATAGAGGACAATGATGGCGAGAGTGAAGACGGTGACGATGAAGAAGGCGATGATGAAGACGGCGAAGAAGAACAAGAGGGTCGAAGACGATACGATCTTAGAAACCGTTCAGAGGTCCGAAGACTCGAAGAAGGTAAACAAAGACCAAGATCTCCTCGAAGGGTACTTCAACAAGGGGTAAAAATGTCAAAACACAGCCGCGATGTTCGCCGCGGCGGTTCCGGATCATCGCGTGTCCATAAACGCCACCGCATTTCAAGAACCGAAGACTCCGACGATTCTCTCCTTGTCGACGAGCTCGACCAAGCCATGCCAATGCCATGGTCACGAGGGGCAAATCGGTCTTTTCTACCGCCATGGCTCCCAGACATGCACGGGACGTTAAACATCGCGGCATCCGGTTGGGGTCAGACCGACGTCTTGTCAAACTTAGCTTCCGGTGTACAAACCGCGGGGCCCAGTTCAAAAGGCGGGGCCGACATTCAACCGTTACAAGTCGATGACACGGTAAGTTTCGATGACATCGGCGGGTTATCCGGGTACATCGATGCGTTAAAAGAAATGGTGTTTTTCCCACTTTTGTATCCGGATTTCTTCGCTAATTACCATATTACCCCTCCGAGAGGGGTTCTCCTATGCGGACCTCCGGGTACCGGGAAGACGTTGATCGCGCGCGCGTTAGCTTGTGCGGCTTCAAAAGCGGGACAAAAAGTAAGTTTTTACATGAGAAAAGGAGCCGATGTGCTTTCGAAATGGGTCGGTGAAGCGGAGAGACAATTAAAGTTGCTATTTGAAGAAGCGCAAAGAAACCAACCGTCGATTATATTCTTCGATGAAATTGACGGTCTTGCCCCTGTGAGGTCAAGCAAGCAGGAACAGATACACAACTCGATTGTTTCAACTCTTCTTGCGTTAATGGACGGTTTGGATTCGCGTGGACAAGTTGTTTTAATCGGGGCAACGAACCGGATCGATGCGATTGACGGGGCGTTGAGGCGACCCGGGAGATTTGACCGCGAGTTTACTTTTCAGTTACCGGGTTTTGATGCGCGTGTTGAAATTCTAGACATTCATACGCGAAAATGGAAACAACCGCCTGAAAAAGAGTTGAAATTAGAGCTTGCTGCCAGCTGTGTCGGGTACTGTGGGGCCGATTTGAAAGCTCTTTGTACCGAAGCTGCTATACGCGCTTTTCGTGAAAAGTATCCGCAGGTTTACACAAGTGATGATAAGTTTTTGATTGATGTTGAATCGGTTGAAGTGGAAAAGAAGCATTTTTTGGATGCCATGTCAGCGATTACCCCCGCTGCACATAGAGGGGCGATTGTGCATTCTCGACCGTTGTCGCCAGTTGTATCGCCATGTCTGCAAAGGCATTTACAGAATGCGATGACGGTTATTTCCGATGTTTTTCCCGTTCTTGAAATTTCATCGGAATCCGCTAAGTTTTCTATGGTTGTTTCCGGTTTTGCCCTTCCTCTTGTGTACAGACCCAGGCTTTTGCTTTGTGGGATCGAGGGTGCTGGGATGGTAATTTTTTTCTCCTCTTTGATTTACATGTTTATATTTTGTTTATTATATAAAGCAATGTACTTCACTCTCGTTACCAATATGGTCAATTTACTTTATTTTAAATGGTTTATTTTTTAGGATCACTTGGGACCTGCTATTTTACATGAACTGGAAAAGTTTCCTGTTCATGCCCTTGGACTTTCCTCTCTTTTATCTGATCCAAGTGCCAAGACACCAGAAGAAGCTTTGGTTCATGTATTTGGTGAAGCAAGGAGAACTACACCTTCCATTCTTTATTTACCTCAATTTCATCTTTGGTGGGAAAATGTCGGTACCCTTTTTACAACTTCTTTAGTATTTATTTTAATTAAATATTTTTGTCTTGGTATTTATTAATCCGATTTGTGATTCCAGGCACATGATCAACTCCGGGCTGTTTTGTTAACTTTGTTGGCTGAATTACCATCAGATTCCCCAATATTACTTCTTGGAACTTCTTCTGTTCACCTTGATGAACTTGATGGAGATCCCTCTTCTGTATTCCCTTCCACTAGCATGTATGTTTCACCACTTATAAAAGAAAATAGCAACGTACTTTACATTATCTACCAATATGGGCAATATACTATCATGTGTAAAGGTAATGTAAGTCTGTTGCTATAAAGGGTAAAAGACAAAGTACATTGCCTGTATTGGTAAAAAGAGTAAAGTACGTAATGATTTGTGGGGAAACTAATAAATTAATTATATGCTTGGTGCAGTTATGAGGTGGATAAACCATTAATGGAGGATAGAAGATTGTTTTTTGATCGTTTGATTGAAGCTGCTTTTTCAATACCATCAGAGGGAAGGGCAAAAAAGTCAGAAAAGTCGGCTGCTGTTCCTGAACTAAGCAAGGCACCAAAGGTGGACACTGGCCCGAAAGTGTCCGAATTAAAAGCTAAAGCTGAGGCCGAGGGTCATGCCCTTAGGAGACTGCGAATGTGCCTACGCGATGTTTGTAACCGGTAAGTAAATTTTTTATTTTTTTATTTTTTTATTTTTTATTTTCTGATTGCAATGTGTGCTTGTTGTACCTTGTGCAATATTGTTGGTTCCTTTTACAGGGTTTTGTATGATAAGCGGTTCAGTGCCTTTCACTATCCAGTATTGGAAGAAGACGCACCTGATTATCACGCGGTTATTCAAAAGCCAATGGACATGGCTACCCTTCTACAACGTGTTGATGCTGGCAAATACATAACTTGCAAGAACTTTCTAGAAGATTTTGATCTCATTTTAGCAAACGCTAAGGTACATACATTTAACATTTTGGTATTTTCATAATTTCATCCACTTATTAATCTTTTTTATTCCTTTTGTTTTGTTGGTGCAGATATATAATAGAGACGATTACAATGGAGCCAGGATTGTCAGTAGGGCTTATGAACTTCGAGATTCAGTATGCCATTGCCCAAAATTTTAAATTTTTTATTTTATTATTTTATTTTGGAGTAAATTACGGTTTTGGTCCCTGTGGTTTACACCAAATTACAGTTTTGGTCCTAGTTTTAAAAATCTTGGATTTGTGGCCCCTGTGGTTTCCAAATCTTTCACTTTTGGTCCGTGTGGTTTTCAAATCTTTCAATTTTGGTCCCTATGGTTTACACAAACGATAACAAAGGGAGGGACCAAAAGTGAAAGATTTAGAAACCACAGGGACCAAAAGCGAAAGATTTGGAAACCACAGGAACCATCGGTGCAAGATTTTCAAAACTACGACCAAAAGTGTAATTTGGTGTAAACCACAAGAACCAAAATTGTAATTTACTCAAAATAAAGAGTAAATTACAATTTTGGTCCTTGTGGTTTACACCAAATTACAGTTTTGATCATAGTTTTGAAAATCTTGCACTGCTGGTCCCTGTGGTTTTCAAATCTTTCACTTTTGGTCCCTGTGGTTTCTAAATCTTTCACTTTTGGTCCCTCCCTCTGTTATCGTTTGTGTAAACATTAAGGACCAAAATTGAAGGATTTAGAAAGCACTGAGACCAAAAGTGAAAGATTTGAAAACCACAGGGACCACAAATGCAAGATTTTTAAAACTAGGACCAACACTGTAACTTGGTGTAAACCACAGGGACCAAAACTGCAATTTACTCTTTTTTTTATGTGATTGAGTTGTTTTGGTGGTGTAGGTGCATGGGATGTTATCACAAATGGACCCAGCATTGGTTACATTCTGTGAGAAGATAGCAGAGAACGGGGGCCCACTCTGTCTCCCTGAAGAAATTGGTGGGTCTTGTTTCCAGAATGTTCCGGTTGTCCAGCTGGCGACAACAACGATGACTCGGGCTAGTGCTCGTCTTCGTAATGTCCAACCAGAAGTCAACGTTGACCAGAGCTATGAAGCACTCAAACGACCGAAGAAAAATCTCGAGCCTTCACCTCCAGGTAATCTATCAATCACACCAAACATTCTATGTATGTTTTAAATTGCAGGAATTAATCAACTAACACGTTTAGTCCCTGTAGTTTTAACTTTTTGGAATTACATTTTTGGTCCCTGGAAATTGTAATTTGCATAAATTACATATCTGGTCCCTGTAGTTTTAAATTTGCAAGAAGCAAATTATCAATAAACACTTTGGTCCCTGTAGTTTTAATTTTTTGGAATTACATTTATGGTCCTTGTAGTTTTAGTTTTTTGGAATTACATTTTTGGTCCCTGTAGTTTTAGTTTTTCGTTGGTCCCTGAAGTTTTTAGTTTTCATGAATTACATTTCTGGTCCCTAAAGTTTTTAGTTTTAATGAATTACATTTCTGGTTCCTGAAGTTTTTAGTTTGCATGAATTACATTTCTGGTCCCAGTAGTTTTAGTTTTCGGAATTACATTTATGGTCCTTGTAGTTTTAGTTTTTTGGAATTACATTTTTGGTCCATGTAGTTTGGAATTGCATTTTTGTCACAGAAGTTTTTAGTTTGCATGAATTACATTTCTCCTCCCTGTAGTTTTAGTTTACTGAAATTACACTTTTGGTCCATGCAGTTTTTAATTTGAAATAATATGCAATTTTCTGCACTTTGGGTCCAGGTTTTAATACTTTTTACAAGAAGTTTAAATTGCAGTCTGTCCATGTGGTTTCTATAATTACTTATTATTTGTTTTAATAAATATGCCATCTCTAAATTACACATGTAATCTTACATACCAATCTTTTATAGTATCTTATTCAGTATAAAGGGTTAATAAACTCATCACCACTTATATATTAAAATAATTCAAAACAAAAACTAATCTACAATTATATGAATTTTAAGCTTCAACAGCAGATGAAGTATCTCAGCCTCAAGAACCATCAGTAATCGATCAAAACGATCAAAAGCCCACAAGCCCGCCTCCCGAAATCATTGAAGTCAACACCACTTCCAGTGAAGTCAACGAGTCAGAGTCAAAGTCAAACTCACAAGACACAATCATGTTAGATGTCGAGACGGAAGCCAAAATTGAGTCGGTTAAAAAGCTTTTGTTGGATCGAACAACAGATTATGGAGTCCCACAGCTTGAAAGGCTATATACGCGAATAGTAAAAGGTGTTTTTGAGTTGAAAATTGAAGAAGACAATTTTAAGCCGCCGGTTTTGGACTTTTTGTTGGGGTTTGTGGAAAACCGGGCTAATTTTTGAGGTGAACCGTTATTTTGGAGTTCTAGGTTTGAAAAGGATTTTGGTAGGATTTACTTTGAACTTGGTTTATGAGACTTACATAGACTTCGATTCTTTTTTAAATATGCTGCTTTTTAGTACTACTCCATGTTTTGTGATATATGAAAACCAGAAAATGTAATCATAATTATTTATCCATGATTGAAAAAACGGTTTTCAGAAATGTAATCATTTTTTACTAAGCAAATGGTTTTTGAAAGTAATTTTTTTTTATTACAAAAGGGGCTTTTTTGTAATTTGGTTTTTGAATAATATGACTTGAGAAAACCATTTTTAGCAAGTTCAAATGTAAATGTTATTCAAAAAATAACACTACTTGGCTAATCAAAAAGTTTAACTAAAATACCTTTGAAAAACATTTGTTAAACACTGTGAAATGGTCGTGAACCAAGAAATGGGTCATAATGTAAATTGCCAAACATCATTGATCACACTATCTACATCACTATTCATACGTTATTGACAAATTATATCACGTTATGAAACTAGACACGAAGAATAGACATGCAGTTTGACAACAAATATGATATTTTGGGGAGGAAAATATCAGATTTGTTGTCAAGCTACGTGTCTATTCTACATGAAATAGAAGCAAAAATTTATGTATGTCATGATAATTTATCAAACAAAATAAGGAAAAATGTCTGTCCTCTTCTCACAAGAGGCTTAGGTGGTGTTTGTTTTTGAAGATGTAAAATGTCTATTGTCTCTTTTCATATTTGCAAAAGAAGATGTGGACCAAAAGTCTTTTTCCATGTGTTTGTTCTTTATAAAAAAAAATTGTTTGTGGAGTAATGAAGACGGAGGCTAAGGTTTTCTTCTCGATAGTCGGGTGTTGAGAGAAAAAGGGAGAGATGGGAGAGCTAGAAGAAAAGTTGCGAACGGAGTTCCAAAAAAAGACAAAAAGAAAAAAATTATATATTTTGGAAAAAATACCTGAAAAAGACTTTTTTAGGTATTTTGTCTTCAAGAAAACAAACAGTCTTTTTGATAAACGTCTACCCGCCCGCAGACGTTTTGATAGAAAAAGTCTTTTTGAACAAAAACAAACACCCCCTTAGTAAACGTTGACAATTGGTCACAAAATGTCGTAGGGCTCTGTCGGCTACCATCTATAACTAAATGTCGATCACTAAATAAAAGCTCTAAAAACATATAAACAAAAACCTCACAATCTTCTAGGAGGCCAAAATGTTAACCTCGAGCTCAAAGCCATCTTTGGGGATCAGGTCGATCCCTCCCTCTTTGGATCCAATAATCTATTTTTCTAAGAAAGTAGGGAGCCATTTCTCAAAAGCCTTAAATTCTTCTTTTAATCTCTTACCGTTTCAAAGTCTTCAACACTAGGGGTGTTGAACACTAGGCGTGTTCATTGGACGAAATCCAATGGTTTTTTTATAGAACCAACCCAATCCAATTATATGTTGGATTTTCGATTTTGTCAACCGATCCAATACAATTCATTTTATAAAACCAAACCAATCAAATCCATTTGGATGTTGGATTTGACTGGTTTTATCCGTTGGATATATATATAAGTGCATATCCATTATCCTCCGATTTTGGTCTAGTTTCTAAACAATTAAGCAACTAAATATAATTATGATAAATAAACTAAAGCACACACAATTATGCTAGTTGAGAAACGACATTTCAACGTCCAATGTTCAAAGTTCAACATATTACAATAGAAAAAATAAAGTTTAAAGTTGAATCAAGAGATAAATAACTAAATATCATTACATTTCAAAATAGATACAGAAAACATTAATTATTAATTCAATAAGTAGGCTGGATATTAATTGAATATTCATTGGTTCGATTTGGTAGAGTAACGTCCCAAAATCCACATCGAGTATTTACAACATTTTAATAAAACTGTACAAACATTGGTTTTACAAATACAATACTCGAGTTATGAGAAGCGTCAAGTGGATATCTTCAAGATCGTTCCATGATCCAGCCGGGCGTTACTATACCTAATTCCTGCTAAACACCGCCAATTAAACACCGTAAGCATAACACCTAGTGAATAACTTTACTATAGATAGACCAAGCTAAACAATGAGATGTAATAAATCTGACCACAATTAAAGATTTAAACTCCTTAACTGTCACCTGAACACCAAACATCAACATCAACATATATACATATAACATAATAACACTAATTTCGTAGAATATTCAACATAACTCCTATACGAGCTATCACCAATATAACAACTGTCACTGTGGGATCTTGGGTATTTCACCAACCCAGAGATCTTTCACCAACTGGGGAATACACCAAACCATCACCAATCTTGAATTACACCATTTAGTTGCAATGTAGCCATTAAGCAACTAATAAAAACACCATATAGAACACACCGAATATAATACAATCAACTAAGACTATACCACTAATATATAGAGTTAACTACTCCTAGATTTATACCTGTTTCACCTTTCAATATCAACCACACTACTATGCATTAAGGCATTTAATCTAATATCACTATAATACATGTATAAGCCCCAAAACATAGCAACAATTCTATTTTATACGTAACTTACAACAACACCAGTCAAAGCTGAGTAAGTTACTCACTTTGAATTCCAAGTCCAAAAGATATAATCTTGTTGTAGAACCTTCCTTACTCCTTTTTATCTACAGAGAAATAAGTATATTCATCAATTAGACACAATTCACCTTCAACCTCAGCAAAACAAGACTTCTGGCCACCACAGACTAATTAGCGATGCTAATTATATGACCACACCGCTAACTATGAACAGCAGCCAGTCTTGACCATTTTTCCAGATTAACACTCCCACACTCATTTCTAATCTTATATGAACATGTATTTCAGGAAAATACTACTAGACTCTAAGTTTCACACCCAACCCCAACTTCCGTTCCACCAAAATCCACAATTAAGCTAAACTACTTAGAAAATCACATACACAAGAGTGTACTAACCTCAATCCTTGATTTGGGTGTAAAACCCTTTGATTTCCACCTTAATTTGATGATTTGAACACCAAAAATCCCCTAAAACTCTCCTGGTCTTCGTAGCTTCTGGTAGGGGTGTTCGTGGTGCGGTGCGGTGCGGTTTAGAGGCAAAACCGCAGACCGCACCACATATGTAGTTCGAGTTTATTGGAAACCGCAGACCGCACCACAAAAGTCCTAAACCGCATTATGCGGTGCGGTTTGAGCGATTTGAATGCGATTTGTGCGGTTTAATACGATAATTCTATATTATATATATCATACATGGATGGATGGGAGAGATCGTCGTGCCATCCTTAATATTTTACAAGCCTTTATATAGACAAAGTGATACATAAACAGACAAACGACATATCATAATTATACATTAAAGTTGATTCCCACTACGTGATCCACTATCAGATGCCTACTAAGATGTGATATGTGATAGTGATACGCATATTGTCTCTCTTTCTAGGTCTCTGTATGCTCGATCTTGTTCCTCAGTTGATCCTGTATAAGGGTCTTCTAGGAGGATTATCTGCCTTATCTGGGAAGTTATATTCTGAGGATCATCAGCAATTGCTTCCATTCGCTCATATGCATCTGGGTAAGTCGTTCTCCATTGTTGCCACATCCTTTTTTCATTTTCACCAAGAAGATTTTCAACAAAGGTTAGCTTTGACTTATTGTCATGCCATGTGGTATCATTTAACCTATTGATGGTAATTGATTCCCATCTTGAAATTACATCTGCCCATAAGCCGGGATCCGGTGGTAAGACGAGCATTACGCCGGTTCCTAACATTGCTGAAGGTAATGTCCATTGGGAATTATGGTATGTACCGAATTCGCCTCTGAAGTGAGTACTTCCTTTTGGAAACTGATAGCTTGGAGTATATATATTTTGTGTAGTTCCTCTTGCAGAGGGATATACTGAAGGGCCCATAATTGGTTCTTGTGGCGGATTATAAACGCTTGTTGCGTCTGATGTGGAAGGAAAAACTTGTTGCTCTCTATCAATTTTACGAATGAATTCCGTAAATTCTTTGAGCTTTGGGTAATCAAGCATGTTACATGTTTCACCCTGAGAATCAGGAGGACATCCACAAAAGAGTCCAGGAGGCAGGATCATGGAGACCAAATAAGGAACTCCCAGATCAAAGTAAAAATTGTGAGCATCAATGGCAAGAGAATGAAATAACAAACTTCACTTTCTGTCATTTTTGCGGAATTGCCACTACAGATATGTCCATAATTGATAATATGTGGTTGCAGTTTTATCTTACTTTCCCCTATTATGGCTCCCAAGAATTCAATCTCAGGTACTGCTAATTTCATCTTGGTTGGGGAAAGGATCAGCCCCTTGTTCTTACATATGTTTAGCATTATCTGTAAGTGCTTCTCATGATCATGTTCATTTTGTGAGAATACAAGAATATCATCTATGTAGACTGCAATGAATTCTTCAGTACCTCGAAAACATTTATCCATTTTTCGCTGAAAAACTGCTGGTGCATTTTTGAGTCCAAATGGCATTACAAGCCATTCGTAAAGTCCGCCTGGTACTAGGAATGCTGTCCAGGGTATTGATTCTTTCGCCATAGCAACTTGATGGAATCCTGACTTAAAAACTCAGCAATCATTAAACAGAACAATACTCTTATATATCTCCTGCTCAAGCAAACTCAAAAGCTAGTTGAACTTGAAGAAAAGCTTGATAAGATAAAGCGAGGAGTTGAGGCCATCGGAAAACGAGAGTCAGAACCATCTAACCTTGAAGATTCAATCGGAAGTCTCACCAAGAGGCTAGATAATCTTTCAATAAATGGAAAAACAGAGAGACAATATGCGTATCACTATCACATATCAAATCTTAGTAGGCATCTGATAGTGGATCACGTAGTGGGAATCAACTTTAATGTATAATTATGATATGCCGTTTGTCTGTTTATGTATCACTTTGTCTATACAAAGGCTTGTAAAATATTAAGGAGGGCACGACGATCTCTCCCATCCATGTATGATATTCCAGTTGCAATAAAAGGTGTGTTTTAAAAAGCTTGTTTTCATCATATTTTACATATTTTAATCTTTTGTATTTCAGTTTAAAACTTTGTACTGGTACAGAAGACTGATTCGGTCATAGGGATTTTTCTTTTGGTATCAGAGCTAATAAACAAAGTTCTTTTTATGGAAGGCTAAAGCCTCCTTGTCAAGGTTAACGGAACGACTGATCATACACTAATAATCAACTTTGTAAAACTGTCTTACTCCTTTATCCCTATTAAAATATTCCGCTAATGTTCCCTTACAAAAGGTTGAGTACCAATTTTTAGAGGAACTGTTTTTGGGAAAGCTGAGTAAGGGTTGGCATTAACGGTTGGTATTTATTAATAGAGTTGGTATAGCCTGGCAAGATAGTTTTATAAAGAGTAAATGTGTTCTTATGTCTAATCGTTTTGAGCAAACTATAAAGGATTGGTATGATCATTCTCGAACCGCTAGCCTTGAATTTTTAAATTTACCAGAAAATCAAAATCCAAAAACTTCTGATATCTATAACAACGTTTCTTGTATTTACGATAAATTATTTTTATTGGCTAAAGTATCTATCAAAAATTTCCATCAAATCACACAACACCTTGAAAAACTAGAACAACGCCTGGAAAAGTGTGAGAAAAGCATAAGAAAAACCCAGAGTGAAACCACAAAAGGCCTTAGACAAATATCCATTGAAATTCAAGAATCAAAACCACTTACAAAAAGAGAGGTCCTTAACCTTGTTAAGGAAATTTCTCAACAGCCAAAGTTAGTGGAAGAGCAAGCCCTAAAGCTATACGAGGATCTAAATCAGAAGATCCAAAGGGTAGAACAGCTTCTAAAGGAAGTAAAGTCCGTAATAGGTTGATGAGCTTAACTAATCAAAAGGTTAGCCCAGAATACCTAGAAGCCATTGAAGCAACTGAAGAAATAGAATCACCAGCACTCGGATTTGTAAGGCCCTCAGATTACAAATCCCCAGTTACTCTCCAGAACTCAGCAATCATTAAACAGAACAATACTCTTATATATCTCCTGCTCAAGCAAACTCAAAAGCTAGTTGAACTTGAAGAAAAGCTTGATAAGATAAAGCGAGGAGTTGAGGCCATCAGAAAACGAGAGTCAGAACCATCTAACCTTGAAGATTCAATCAGAAGTCTCACCAAGAGGCTAGATAATCTTTCAATAAATGGAAAAACCTCATCAAGGGCAAAACACGGTCCGATATACGTATTCAAGGATCCAAATCAGATTTTCAAAGAGGAATACGAAAGGGAAACCCAAAAGAGAAGATGACTTCAGAACAAAGACCCATTGTCTTAAGCAGATCAGCAACTACTCAGACTCAAGTAGACCTTCCTACTCAAGAAGATCAAATACGGGGTTACAGGCAAATGGCTCGAAATAGATACAACTTTAATAGGAGACTCAGGAGTAGACTTGGACGAAATTACAATCAAAGCCTTGAGTCAGTCGTTAGCCCGAAACGATAACTAGAAATTTCAAGACAAAGAAGGGCAGAACTAGTCCCTGCAGAAGTCCTATATGGGAGCAACAGGCAGACTATGCAACATCAAGTCTATCAACACTATTCAGAACAAAGAATTCTCTGTGTTAGGGAAGCACAAATAGATATAAGACTCTGTAACTCTCAAAGTTATCAAAGGCTTAGAAGTACTGGTATGCAACATATCCATCTTGGGATGTTCATGATCAGGCTCCATGCCTTGCATAGAAGAGGAGCAGGAACAACTACTTTGGTTGTCTTACGGGACAAAAGATTAGGAGATGAACGTCAGATCATCGGAACTATGGAAATAGACCTATCAGCTGTGTAAGAACCAGCGAAAAGTTGTAAAAGGGTAAAACGGTCATTTGACACGTTATGAGATTAATATGTGAAATAACATGTATTTGTGAAATAATAATGTAAGAAATAAGAGTTTACATGAAATTTGGTGTTTTTATCGTGTGAATAGTGAAATATGGCCAAAAAGGACAAAATGGTCATTTGGCATGGAAATGACCAAAATGTCAAGAAAATGTTAAGTTGGAAGTTAATGAAGCATAAATGGTAACGTTATGGTCTTAGGACCATTTTTGTAGAAAAGTTAGAAGCCAAAGGACCAATATGCAAATAATTTATAAAACATTAAATACATATATTATATGAGAGATATCCTCTCATAATCAAGAAGTCAGTAGAAGCTTTCAGAAGGCACGAGAGACAGCAAGAGAGAGCAAAGAAGAAGAGGAAGTTCAAGTATTATTGTCAAGGGAATCAAGAAAGGGTTGGAATTGGTGATTCCAAAGTTAAAGAAGGTAATATTTCCTTTGTTTCTAACCTAGGTTTTTGGGTGTATACTTGAATTGGTTCTTGAATGGAATTGAAACTGCAATTTCAGTTAAGAATCATGTGGTTTAAGTGGCTAATGTTTCCAATAAGCCATTAGTTAAGAACTTAACTCAAAAACATGGAAGTAGATTGCTATTCTTGAGAATTTTCAAGTTTAGTCAAGAACTTCAATTCTTGTATTTGATTGATTGAAACGATTTTAATAGCTTAAAACTTGTTATTAGTCAAGGGTTTTAGTCAAGGAACAAACCCCATACGATTAAGAACAGAAATAAGTGCTTAATGGGTGAAAACTGCGTGCTACAGTGCACAAATCGCGACTGATTAGGAGCCTGCCCAGGCGCAGTGCGCCCAGGACCAGGGCGGGGTGCGCCCAGGCGCAGTGCGCCCAGCCCTGGCGCAGTGCGCCTCCAGTCAGGGACAGTCAGGGACCAAAAATGTTAGAAATCCAAATGCTAGAAACCATAGCTAGACATGTCCGATTGATCTGAAGATTTAGCCATAACCCTAAAATGGTATAAGAACATGTCGGGAATTGTCAAATCCGTAATCCGACCTTGCGGAAAAGTCACTGTAGCGGCAGTGGCTAAAATTACTATTCATGTCAAAACTTGATTTTGGAATTTGAGATAGACTTGTCTAATGAACTCCAAATTTTCAACACAAGTCTAATATGGCTTAAGATTTCATGGAAAAGAGTCGGAACTGAAATACGACCCCTCGGGGGTACTGTAGCAATATACGCGTATTTCGGAGAAAACGAGTTTAATAATGGTTATACATTTATTATAACCTGGAGTTGTGTCATATGAGACTTTAGCATTATAGAGTTAATTATATTGAGTATTTATATATACTACTTGTATAGGTGGTGCTTCAAACGTTATTGAGCACGGGAAAAGAAAAGGCGTACGTGAAGCCTAGTGAACCGTAGTAGAACCAAGGTGAGTATATGAGGATTTCTATAGTACATAGCAAAGTTATGATATTCAGAAAATAAGACTTTCAGTTTATTTAAAATGTTAACGTTTGGAAACAGTTTTGAAAGTAGCTCTTTATATATATGAGCTAAGCGCTTTAAACAGATTTTAAAGAAGTTTAGTTTATAAAGTTATTTTGAAAGAAGCTTCACAAGTGTGATAAAGATGTTGAAGCTAGTTTGAAAGTATTTTTGATTATATGTTAAAAGAGTTTATGAGTTTGAGTTTAAAATAAATTATGTTCCACTTTGACCAATTCAAGAAGCAAAGTAAAGAAAGTAACGAGATAAGAAGTAAGAGCCAGTTGAGTAAGAGCCAGTTGTCCGGACTAGGATCACCCACATAATCGGGGGATCAGAAGACACTACTGGGATGGTACCTCCCGTCGCGAAGTAGTTGTCTAGCTAGTATACCCTTGTGCTTGAATCCGTTCCAAGTAACAAAGGGGAGACAGAATGAGCAAACCTAGCGGATGGATCTGTTCTGTCCCGCAAGGTGAGCTAGTAGAATGAATTAAAGCAAATTAATTCATGAGTTACAGTTGGTCACAAGTAAATAAGAAAGAAAGTAGTTTTAAAGAAAGGAAGATGTTTTAAATAAAGAAAGCAAAGAAAGCAGTTTTAAGAAAAGAAGCAGTTTTGAGAAAGAAAATGTTTTTTTAAGTTTTGAAGATATAAAAGAAAAGAGATTTGAGATATGTTATGAAAGACAAGTTCTAGTAGTTTACTTGTTTTAATTCAAGTTTTGAACAGAAAAGTTTTGGGTCTAAAACCCATATTACTCACGAGACTTTATGTCTCACGTACTACTTGTTTTAAATGCTATGTACTTAGGTGAGTGGAGCCGGAGCTAGGTTACTTATTGTGCCTCGAAGCTGGGACTGCGTGAATTACAGATAAGTTTAAATTATGGTTTCTGTATTGAGTCTGTAATACCCTTTCAGTATAGAGTTTGTAAAAAAAAAAATTTAGTGGCTTTTAGTAGTCACATGTTCTAAAATGTTTTGAAATAAAATTTATAAAAAAAATATGGTTTGAGAAAGGGGTGTTACAAGCTGGAACACAAACTCATGGCTATAATGAATGGCAGGATGGAGAAAGTAATCTTTTGATTACAATAAGCCTAATAGGAAGAATTTCAAACACAAGTTATACCGGCTTTGAGTACAGTGTGGAAAGTGTTGTAGATCACCTTGCTACAAATGGGATTACAGCAATCCCGGGTGAAAGGTGGAGTATTGAAGATCTTGAAGGCATGAGCTGGAACCTCAGGCCAGCATCAATCACCACAGTCAGAATACCAGCTAGGGTTGAAGTTAATCATAGACTAAACAGATCCACCAGCTTAAGATTCAGATCATATCGTAACAATCCTCAACCACCAAGATTCTCTGTTGATTCCCATGATAGGGAAATTCATGATAACGGACACCTAACGGAAGATGAGGAGCAATTTGTCGGCGTATGTCTTCAGGAAGAAGTACCTCATAACCCCATAGATGTATGTTTTTGCACCTCATGCTTAGAAGATGCCCGAAAAATACAGGATGAGCCCCTGAACAAGACTAAACGTGGTAATAAACCAAAAAAGACGCAACGAAGAAAATGGGAAAACTGGTCAACGTTAGGAGAATATTCTGGTAAGTGGGACTATTATGTCCGCTATGATGCTCCCAACAACCCAACTCCTATAGACCAAATCATAGCAACAGGATGGGATGATTATAATTATGAAGATGATTCAAGGAAGGATAACATGAACGAAGGAAAAGTGGTTATCAAAGAAGAAGATGTGTCGTCATCAGAAGAAGATAATATAAAAGACACTGTAGAAATGCTTCAACTGCTATCAGCTAAGCCAAATCATGAAAGCGATAACCATATATTTCACACAACCGTTGAACATAAAAAAATGATGAAGATGAGCTTGATTACCCAAAGCTCAAAGAATTTACGGAATTCATCCGTAAAATTGATAGAGAGCAACAAGTTTTTCCTTCCACATCAGACGCAACAAGCGTTTATAATCCGCCACAAGAACCAATTATGGGCCCTTCAGTATATCCCCCTGCAAGAGGAACTGCACAAAATATATATACTCCAAGCTATCAGTTTCCAAAAGGAAGTACTCACTTCAGAGGCGAATTCGGTACATACCATAATTCCCAATGGACATTACCTTCAGCAATGTTAGGAACCGGCGTAATGCTCGTCTTACCACCGGATCTCGGCTTATGGGCAGATGTAATTTCAAGATGGGAATCAATTACCATCAATAGGTTAAATGATACCACATGGCATGACAATAAGTCAAAGCTAACCTTTGTTGAAAATCTTCTTGGTGAAAATGAAAAAAGGATATGGCAACAATGGAGAACGACTTACCCAGATGCATATGAGCGACTGGAAGCAATTGCTGATGATCCTCAGAATATAACTTCCCAGATAAGGCAGATAATCCTCCTAGAAGACCCTTATACAGGATCAACTGAGGAACAAGATCGAGCATACAGAGACCTAGAAAGAGAGGTGGAGAGACAATATGCGTATCACTATCACATATCACATCTTAGTAGGCATCTGATAGTGGATCACGTAGTGGGAATCAACTTTAATGTATAATTATGATATGCCGTTTGTCTGTTTATGTATCACTTTGTCTATATAAAGGCTTGTAAAATATTAAGGAGGGCACGACGATCTCTCCCATCCATGTATGATATTTTAGTTGAAATAAAAGGTGTGTTTTAAAAAGCTTGTTTTCATCATATTTTACATATTTTAATCTTTTCTTTGTTTTGTTTTTTGACGTTGGGCCAATGATCTCCCCGGTGATTATCTCTTGTGGCCTTTGAGGTACATACTTGGGCTTTGAAGTCCACAGTGGCCTGCAGATTTCGTAACGCTGTGATAGTGTCTTCTGTTGCTCTTCGTTCCATTTGCTGTGTGCTGCTCTTCGTTCCATTTGCTGTGCAATTCCAGCATAGATGCTGGACTCTTCAATTCTTGAATTTCAATGGATATTTGTCTGAGGCCTTTTGTGGTTTCACTCTGGGTTTTTCTTATGCTTTCCTCACACTTTTCCAGGCGTTGTTCTAGTTTTTCAAGGTGTTGTGTGATTTGATGGAAATTTTTGATAGATACTTTAGCGAATAAAAATAATTTATCGTAAATACAAGAAACGTTGTTATAGATATCAGAAATTTTTGGATTTTGATTTTCTGGTAAATTTAAAAATTCAAGGCTAGCGGTTCGAGAATGATCATACCAATCCTTTATAGTTTGCTCAAAACGATTAGACATAAGAACACATTTACTCTTTATAAAACTATCTTGCCAGGCTATACCAACTCTATTAATAAATACCAACCGTTAATGCCAACCCTTACTCAGCTTTCCCAAAAACACTTCCTCTAAAAATTGGTAGTCAACCTTTTGTAAGGGAACATTAGCGGAATATTTTAATAGGGATAAAGGAGTAAGACAGTTTTACAAAGTTGATGATTAGTGTATGATCAGCCGTTCCGTTAACCTTGACAAGGAGGCTTTAGCCTTCCATAAAAAGAACTTTATATATATATATATATATATATATATATATATATATATATATATATATATATATATATATATATATATATATATATATATATATATATATATATATATATATATATATATATATATATAGTGCGGTGCGGTTTGAACCGCGGTTTGGTGACTACAAACCGCATCGCATAGTATCAAAACCGCATTATGCGGTGCGGTGTCGTGCGGTGTGGGCGGTTTATGCGGTTTGGTACACACCCCTAGCTTCTGGAATGAGGATTAAACCCATAAATGACCAAGTTAAACTTTAAGTGGGAGTCTGTCAGACCGACATTAGCGGCGCTAATTCTTAGACATTAGCGACGCTAATGTGTCTGATAAGTGATTTCTTGCACATTTTCACCATTTTCCCATCTTTTAACCTATAATTTCAAACTTAGCAACCAAACTCCATATTAAGTCATAATATGGACATTAGACACCAACATAATACCTTAACACCTCAAATCCCAAGATTTGGTTCATTCTTTATTTTTAACATTTTTGGTCATTTTTATCAAGAACACCAATGTATAATCTAAAACTCATTTAACACCATCAACATGTTATTACAAGTTGATAAGAAATGTAAACCTGCTTCTTGGTATTACAGGTAGGTTATCCAACAGATATTCATTATCATCCAAAAATCGATCCAATCGAATTGGATTCTGAAAATTTGAAACAAATCCGATCAAATTGAGGTTGGATATCAATATAACTGATTGGTTTTTAATTGGATTGGTCGGTTTGCGTTGGATCGTTTTTTTTTTTTTTGCACACCCTTATTCAACACTATATATATCCATCTCTCTTAACAACCACCAATATAATATATATATATATATATATATATATATATATATATATATATATATATATATATATATATATATATATATATATATATATATATATATATATATAAATATATATATATATATGCACAACCATATCAAAATTAATATTTATAGAAAAATACAATAGCTAAATAATCTGATATGTACCTGGTCATGTGCCCACTAAGCTAGTCTTCGATCCCATCGACTTCGGATTCTGAAGGATTCACATAGTAAATTGAATACTTTTGTAAAAGAGTATAAAAGTTATTATGAGTCGAAACCCATATAACTCACAAGACTTTATAGTCTTGTGTATGTTTGTTTTATGACCATGTATCTCAAGCTATACAATGAATAAAGATGCTAGTTTAATGGAGAAGTCATGAGAAGATAAAAGGAGTGGAGCATGGCTATGTACCATTGTAACAATGTTATTTTAATTCTTGTTTGTTTGCTATGGTTGTATTGATATGAGATTGGTAACAGTTTTGGTAACACCAATATAAAAGTTTTTTATGAGATCATATTTGGAAAAAGAATTATAAAACCATAGCATTTTAAAGCAAACAAAATGACGGGTGTCACAAATTACTTTTTTGTTATTATTAGAAAAATGATTAAGAAATATGAGTATTTTTGTTATTTTCACTTTATTTAAAAGATTACAGACAAATATAATATTTTAATTCTACCAGAAAACTATTAATTTTCTTAAACATGATGAAAATATTCTACCAGAATTATTAAAATAAAGGACTAAACATAAAATTTACTTAAAATAATGATCAAAATTGCAAAAGAATTTTTTTACCGTGATCAAATTTATCGATGACTAAAGATATAATTTACTTCATATAATATTAGAATCTACAACCATTAAGGCGGTCTACGAGAGCAGCAACAGCTATAACTTGAGAACTAAAAACTTCGAAATGTTGTTCCGACATATCACATAGTTCTTTGAAATAGAGGGACCACTTCAACCAGGTCTGGAATGCCCATTTTTAGAAAAGTTAGGCAACTCTGTCTTTAAAAAGAGTTGGATATTTTCTTAAATTATATACATAGAAGTGAGTAGTTTTGTGAATATCCCTATTTTTCTACTTAAAATATTTTTACACATAAATTAACAAAGAATATGATAGAAGTGATTAGTTTTATATTATGGAATGTAACCAATTTTTTGAAAATAGGTGTTTCTTGGAGTGCCCTAACAAATGTTCTTGCCCAAAACGTATTTTTGGCCATTTGTAGTTATGCTTGAAAAACTCTTGTATGTATAGTATAAAATAAGATATTTTGGCCTACATAATATATTAATTTTTGAAAAATAAAGTTTCTCATGGCCCTAGGAAATGTTATTGGCCATTGTGAAATGTGTTTTTGGCCATTTTTAGTTAATTTTTTTTTTCTTAAAAACTTATGTATATGCAAATCAGCATTAAATATGTTTTTTTTTGCACTCCAAAATATAATTATTTTTTAAAACATTTTAGGGTCCCTGTAACACCCTATTTTTATACATTTTAAATGGTGAAATTGTTTATAAAATATTGTGAAGTAAAAATTCCGTTCCTACAAAAGATTTTCTCATGACATTAAGTCATGTCTTTTAAATCTTTGGTCTCAACAAAAACAAATAAGTTTAAAAATATTTAAATAACATTGGAGGTTACAAAACTCATATCAATACAACAATAGTAAAGCAATATGACATAATAAGCTAATGTCCCGTAATTACACTACAATTCTACCGAAAATTCGGCATGACCTTTGGGCTAAACGGATAAAATCCGTACTGATTCGACTCAAACTCAAAATAGCCCAAAAGCATTACGGAACATAGAAAAACTTTACAATACATCTACAAGGGTTAGTCTAAACCATAAACATAATATCTCTCAAACTCACATCATAACTATACCGCATAAAAAGGTAACTCTATCATCTGATCCTTTTTTTCTATCTATGTCCCCATGAGAGCTTCTAAGTATTTTCATTTTATCCTCTGATGTCAGTCATCCTGTTCCCGAGTACATATCATTTAAAAACAAACATACGTGAGACAATAAGCCTCGTGAGTAACATGTGTTTTAGACCCAACAAGTTTAAATCAATTTGAATGTCAAAAACTATTATAAAATAAATAAAACCTTTTTGGTGAAAACATCAAAACACAGATCATTACTTCATTATAAAAACTTAGAATCATTACTGTAAGAACCCGAGGAAATTTGTAATAAAATGTAAAATAATTATGTAATAGTAAAGTTATGAAAAAGGGCAAATTGGTCTTTTGCCATGTTTTGGACCTTAATGTAAAATATTTTGTGATTATGGACACTAATGTAAGAAGTAAAAGTATGGTGTAATAAAAATTAAATTATGGTGCCAAATTGGAAGAAAAAGAACTAGAGGGTTAGAAATGAAAATTTGGAAGTATAAATAGGAGAAAAATCTCCATGATTCCCAGAAATTTACAGAAGCATCGGGAGAGAGCGAGAGTTGGGTAGGTTCTCGAAGATTTTGGAGAGTTTGAGCAGAAATCGGGAATTAACTTGAAGACTTTGATTTCCAAGTGAATTAAGGTAAGAATTTCACCCTTATAACCTAGTTTAATCATTTTGGGATTTTGTGAATGGGTGAAAACGGGTTGCAGAAGTGGTGTGGAGTTCATGACAAGTTTCCAACCTAGGAAATATGTTCTAAACACCATTAGAACTCAATCTCACTCTTGGAATCGGTTAAAAGTAGGAGGAATTGATAATTTTCCTCAAGAACCCTAAATTAAGAATTTATATGATTAAGTTGTTTCTATGGGTTAAAACCTGATGTAAACTGAAGGTTTTAGTCATAGAATGATATATATTGGTTAGGTTAAGTATTAAGGACTTAATGGGTCAAAACAGTGGGCCGCAGCACAAAAATCGGGCAAAAACTCGTATCTGCAGCACGGACACGAGTCGTGCTCTTTTTGCCTAGCATGAGCACGAGTCGTGCTCCACTATTTGAGCCAAAAATAGCATCTTACATTAAGCACGAGTCGTGCTTTCTCATGAAGGAAATATACAACAACATCCCACATCCTACAGAGTCCATGCATACAGAGCAAATGTGAGAAACACATCCTGTATCAAGGAACTAAGGATCAGGTGTTCTGAGTTTTAAGATATTCATGAGTTGCCAAACTGTTCGGCTTCGGAGCATTTTCCAATCTTTCCGTGACTGTGTCCCACCCTGTGGATTCCCATTTTGAACCATCGAGGAACCGGTCCAGACGATCTGGATCATTTCTTGATGTGTCCTATTACCGGACTCAATCCCGAAGCAGCTGAATCAATGGAACTATGCTTCTCTATGAACGACTCATACAAAGTCAACATTGAATGCATATCCACGATTGTCTTGTCTGGTTTCCCTTCTTGTACATCAGGATGAACGGATCAGTGAGTCAAGCTAATGCTTTAACTCCCGATCAAAAGGGGACGAAATTTATACAGTTCACCTATGTGTCTCTCAGTCTTGAGAACATGTGAACTGGTGCTACTTCCTGCACACTTCAAACTCTTTAAAGATCTTAGCTCGTCCTTTCTCAACCAGTTCATGTAACTTTTCCACAACTAGCTGTGTTAACTTATCTGACCCTAGGAATTCTAAATTCCTGCGGAAATCGGGGTCAATGATCAATAGTATTAAGTAACGAACTTTCCTTGACTTGACAATCAAGGAGTCATGCTCATCACAGGCTACTGTGTGATGTCATGTTTTGGGTAGCGGTCACTTAGTCATATATGGCTTGCCAGCAAAGCAGAGAACTATTCTCTATTTATGAAGCTATACCATATAGTTAAGGCCAGTCAGCCTTTCCATATTTAGCAGGTGCTTTCTGATGCTCTCAGAAATGGGTGAAGGAGGAGAGGGAGGAGAATAGACACTTGTTTCAGACATCTATAACAAACAGAATTTATTAGTTTAATTTATCCTTTTAACTAATTACCCAATATATTATTTATTAAGGCTAGGACCCAAAATGCCCCAACTATGGTGTGAAGAGGGATGCCGTAATCACAACACAATGGTCATTAAGGTAGATAATACACTTATCAATTTCATCTTATGAAATTCCTAGATCTGTTGAGACACATTAAACTGTTCAGTGGCATGTTTAGTCTCGGATGTGCCCCACTGTTTGTGACTGGGATGCCGAGGATCACAAACTGGGTGTGAATAACCATGCAAATTAGCTTGGTACTCTCGAAGTCAATTGTCATCTCTAATTAACGTGCCGGTTAACCACACACGCTCCGTTAATAATGACAAAATCGAGAAACCCATTACAACTCTTTGCGGACCCCTGTTGGCGTGCCGGTAAACCACACACGCTCCACCAACGTTCCACAAAGTGCAATGTGCAATTCCATGTATTAGCACCAATTCACATTTTTAACCTAAAGAAACTAGATTGGGTTTTGTTCAAAGTTCTAGTACTTTCAATTATAGCATTATACTTTTAAGAGGCTTAGCGGTTCTATCAAACCCGTTCGGCTAACGACACTCGACTGACCAGGAGAGCGGTGGGTAAGAGTGGATACCCATTAGACTAACATTTTATAGTCAGTCGCCTTATACCCTCTTTATAGGACAATTTTGTGAATGAGGCCTACTAGCGGTAAGACTAACCAACTTTCTTATATATAAATAATTAACTTTTAATCATAAATATATAAGATATATTTTAATATTATTAAAATATTTTAGAATTAATTTAATTAGAATTTTCGCAAATTTTAATCTATTTTTCGAAAATTTAAATCAATTCCTTAAGCTGATTTAATTTATCTTTTAATTAACAATTAATTAAATTAATTAAATCTAAGATAGATATTATAAATTAATCAAATTAATTTTATCTATTTAAGGCCCCACAAATTTCAAAAATTACAAGCCAACAAATAAGGGTTCCAGTTATTTATTAGATACAGTTACAAAAAATAACAACCTACTTATAAAAGGCAAATAAATCAAGCAAATCAGGGGGAATAAAGGGGTGGCGGCTAGGGTTAGGAAACCCTAGCCTAGGCCACGAAATTAAGGCCATCCTAGGTGATGTTCATCGCAAAAAACACCAAGGCAAAAAGCAATTAAGCAGTTTATATCAATTTCACAAGAAAACAGCCTAAGCTCTGATACCACTGAAGGGTTTTCTAGCAAACAATGAACAAAAAATACCTATGGTTCACATGCAACCCTAGAAAGATCTATGTTTTCTTCTATGAAGATAATAAACTAATATCTAAAGGCCAACAATAATTTCTAAAGTTTAAATCAGAAGAACCAACCTTTGAATCTTGTTCTTGAAGCTAGCAGCAAAAGTATCCTGCCTCAAATGCAAGTCACACCCAAAGCAATGGAGAAGACAGTCCAGCAGAGTTCTCTTGTTCAAAAGTGGCGCAGAAAAAAGGGTGGCCAGGTGCCTCCTTTTATAGCCTCCGAGGGTTACAGCTGAAACCCTAAGGAGCCTCCAAATGGGCAAGCATGTTAACCATTTGGACAAGGCTTTCCTTAACCCTAATTAGGGTTTCGAAATCCTTGTGGTGGCACCACAAATCTCGCCACCTTTAACCCCTAGACTGGCCAGTCAATATTCAACTATTGAATAATTACAAAACCAGTCCCTGCACTTTTAATTAATTAAATTAATCTCCAAATTAAATCCAATTAATTATAGATTAATTTCTAATTAATTATTATAGTTTCTAATTAATATATTAACACTTAAATATATTAATAAACCATTTAATTAAATCTATTGATTTATTACATAGTTAATAAATCAACCTTTAACTCTACTGAACTCTATCCTGACCTCCAGCTATGAGGGCAACCCAAATGGACTTTGCTTCAATTAACAAGATAAATATAAATATAAAGTCATGGCTTAGACACCTAATCCAACACGGAAGACCTGTGATTAGAAGAGAGTGTCTAGTATTCGGGTTGTTATAATTTCTAACCTTCGTCGAGGGGGTATATGTTGATTGGAGTAGCTTTCTAGCAGTAGATAGTTTCGGGTGGCGTTCATCAAAAGTTGGTCGTACGTCACGGAGTCGAGAGTGTGTATTTTTTTTAATTCTCGATTAGGTTTGGGAAATGGATTGGCAGGATGATGGGCAGTGACGTGTCGATAGCTTGTCTCGTAATTTGAGTTGGAGTGTTTTCTGAGACAGCAGAAGATTAGATTGTTAGCCATGAGGCTTAGTAAGATACTCTGAAGGCGAGTATCTGAAGTTTGTGGTTCGACATAGATTAGGCGTGTAACGGTCAGTGTGGTTCTCGAGCGTCAGGGTGTGGGTTTGGTATGAAGGAGTTGCCGTTGAGTATTTATGATCCTTTGAGGTTTTGGTGGTGAGGTCTTCCTGGTATCAGAAGTTCAGTCATGTAAGAATGTTAGTAACCATGGAATGGTTTGAAGTTCTGGTGCGTGGTTAGGGTATGTAAGGAAAGGATTTCAGGGACGAAATCCAGTTAAGTAGGGGAGAGTTGTAAGACCCTAATCCCGAAAGGTTCAAACTCAACGCAAAAAAGAAATCAAAAGTCGAAGATTTTGGGCAAAATCGGGATTAGCATCGCTAATCTTGACATTAGCACCGCTAATGTCATGGTTAGCGACATAATCAGAAAGTTAGCGATGCTTTTGCCAGCTGTTCAGTGGGTTTGCACGTTGAGCAGTTAGCGACACTAATGGGATTGTTAGCGATGCTAACTACTGAAAATAGGCCAAAACCCTAAATTTTGATGCTTGGGCCATATTTATGGGTTGGGAACCCTAGGGCAGTCACCAAATCCCATTTTCAGCCTCCAAAACGTTCATACTCTCTTTCTAGACTTCTAGAATGGGTTTTTGATAATTTTGGTGTGTTTAGATGGATTTTTGAAGCCTTGATGATGCTAGAAGGATGGTTGTATTGCTAGAAGATGTTTATCTTGGGTGAAGCTTCATAGATCTGTATTTATCTGGACCATTATGAGTAAAGTTCCCACCTTTATGCATTTTTAAGGTTCTCTTTGTGTTTTAGTGAGACATTTATGGATTGAAATGATGTAATGGTCCCTTTTGGTGATTGTCCATGGTTGGGAAGGATAAAGTTTGGAACTTTATGCCTTAAGGACTGATTTAGAACCATTAAGTTGGTTTAGAGAGTAAGCCAAACTCTCTTTGGGGGTTTAGTTGAAGTTTCAGACCATTTTGGACTTGAATATTGTTCTTGAGCTAGCTTGGTTATGTTTGGATGTTAAAGTTAGGATTTTATGGACTTAGGGACTGTATTGAAGGTCCCTGGAAGGATTAAGACCTTGGCTGAATGGATTAAGAGCTTAATGGACTTTTGAGACTGTTCATAGTTAGCAACGCTAACTAGGGAAGTTAGCGGCGCTAAGTGTGGCTGTTAATTTTTGTTGACTTTGACCGTTGACTTTTTGACCAGTTTGACTTTTGGTCAAACTTGAGGGTTCGGGGGTATAGGATTATCCTGTTTGGGATTTAGGAAGTTCTAAGTGGATTTTATCATTGTTAGGGAGTGCGTATTGTCGGGATCTGAGGGCACTTGCGTGGAGTGCAGTATAGTTTGAGGTCACGGATCAGGTGAGTCTTCTTATTATATTATGGGTGAAATTACATGCGTAGGTAGCCTTATTACATTGTGTAATAATGTGCTGTATGTGTCTTATGTGTTTGCCGACCGAAGTCGATGACGATGTTTGCCGACAAAAGTCGATGACGATGTTTGCCGACGAGAGTCAATGACGATTTTTGCCGACGAGATTCGATGACGATGTTGTGCCTATGTAATGAATCGTGTGATATTTTGGGGAACTCACTAAGCTTTGTGCTTACTCTTTCACCCTAACGGTTTTTCAAGTATCTGTTGGCTTGAGCTTGCAGCACGACATGACTGTACCGCATCTGGAGTTTTTGGTATCTAAGTTTTCCAGCGAATAATGTTTTGTAAATACATTTTTAAATGTTTTAAATACTAAGTTTTAATGTGAAAGGTTTTATATGACAACTCATTTATGTAAACGAATGATTTTTGTAAAATCATATCGACGAATTATAAACTTTTATTAATAATCTAATAGAAAAAAAAAATCAAAACAAAAGAGGTATATTAAATAAAAAGAAACACAAAAACAACAAAATATCATATAAAAAACCTTTTTTTTACACTCCAACCTATTTTAACGCTTCAATCTATTTTATAATTACACTCTATCGATACTATAAAAAAATGTATGAAGTAATTTAAAAAAAACAAAAATGTAGATACACCAGCATATTTTGTCAATCAAATAACTCCGAGATTTTAGCATAATTTTATTAAATTGCGTTGGCTGCACGTATTGAATTCCTATAAAACGCGAGGTGTCATCAGTCTCTATTGCCTTCTCAAAATAAGTAAATAACACATGGATTCCAATCCGGGCTCTTCGTTGTCATCGCCGGAAAACACGTCCGATGCCGTCGGAAATTTTTTTGACGACATGATGATAGACTCCACAAGCGCATTCTCTCTTGATAACCAACCTCTTATAAGCTTCACCGAGAACAACTCCGCCACTTACTTATCCTCTGGAAACCCCTGCCTGGACTTCTTCTTCCACGTCGTACCGAACACTCCGCCGGAAGATCTGATCGAGCGGCTACAATTGTCATGGAATCACAATCCACTGACTACGCTTAAACTCGTATGCAATCTCAGAGCCGTACGTGGTAGTGGAAAATCGGACAAAGAGAGCTTCTACACGGCGGCGCTGTGGCTCCATAAACACCACCCGAAGACCTTAGCTTCGAATATTCCGCTTCTGGTTGAGTTCGGATACTTCAAGGACTTGTTAGAGATCCTCTACAGGCTGATCGAAGGTCCAGAAGTGCGTCGAATTGCAAAATCCGAGTGGATTTCGAAGAAATCGGTCAAAGGAAAAGGGGACGCACGGAAGCTATACTTCCTTTCGAAGAAGAATAAGAAGAAGAAGAAAAACGGTGACGAAGAGATGAAAGCTAAGTTGAGGGCAAGAGTGCCTCGAGAGCAAAGGATTGAGGCAAATATGGCACAAATGAAGGCAGAACAAGAGAGAGCAAAAGCATCAAGGAACGAAAAGCAATCAGCCATGGCTGAAAAAGCACAGAACAGATACAATTCAGATCCAGATTACAAGCTCTTGCACGATCAGGTATCAAAATTCTTCGCTGACCGTTTAAGATCTGATATTCAATCGTTGAATTCTGGTGATTGCACCAAAATCAGTTTAGCTGCAAAATGGTGCCCTAACGTCGATTCTTCGTACGATAAGGCTACACTGATTTGCGAATCAATTGCTAGAACAATCTACCCTAGAAATTCGGATCCTGAATTCGATAAACTCGATGACGCTAATTACGCCTTCAAAATAAAAAATCGGTTGAGGAAACAAGTTCTCGTTCCTCTTCACAACGCCTTGAAATTACCAGAAGTTTACATGAGTGCAAAGCAATGGAGCTCCATTTCTTACGACAGAGTAGCTTCCATAGCCATGAAGAACTACACCGACATATTCTTACACCGAGACAACGCACGCTTCCGTGATTATCTACAAAACGTGAGCACCGGCGATGCAAAGATCGCCGCCGGAGCTTTGCTCCCCCACGAGATCATCGGATCTTTAAACCGCGGAAGTGGAGCATCCATAGTAGCCGAGCTTCAATGGAAACGAATGGTCGACGATTTGTCAAAAAAGGGTAAACTAACAAACTGCATAGCAGTCTGTGATGTCTCCGGCAGCATGTCAGGGACACCAATGGAGGTCTCGGTGGCTCTCGGGTTATTAGTTTCAGAACTCAGCGCAGAGCCATGGAAGGGTCACGTCATCACCTTCAGCGAGTCGCCGGAGCTCCACCTCATCCAAGGAGGCGACCTCCGATCAAAAACAGAGTTCATCAAAAACATGTCCGCCGGATTCAACACCAATTTCCAAAAAGTGTTCGACAGAATGTTGGAGGTAGGTGTCAACGGAAAATTGACAGAAGATCAGATGGTGAAACGGGTGTTTGTTTTTAGCGATATGGAGTTCGATCAAGCATCCGATGATCCATGGGAGACTGATTATGAAGCGATTGAGAGGAAGTTCAGAGATTGTGGGTATGAGAATGTACCGGAGATTGTGTTTTGGAATCTTAGAGATTCGTTGAGTACGCCGGTGAGTGGTGGCCGGAAAGGGGTGGCGTTGTTGAGTGGGTTTTCGAAGAATTTGTTGACTTTGTTTCTTGAAGAAGGTGGGGTGATTAAACCGGAGGACGTACCAAATAATAGTGATGTGAAAGTTGGTGATGGGGGTTTGAATCCTGAAGATACAATGGAAGCTGCAATATCGGGAGAGCTGTATCAGAAACTGATAGTGTGATTGATGTGGATTTTGAGATTTTCGTATCGGTTTACCGTTTGAGTCGTAGAAATTAGGCTGTGTTTTCATCTATAAAAAAAAGAAATTGTATTGGTTCCTAATTTTTGTTCCTAACTTTATTCCTAACTATCTCAAATGATTACAAGTGGATTAAAATATTATTAATTTTATTAAACTTTACACTTGTCATTATTTCAAATGGTTAGGAACAAAAATTAGGAACCAATACAATTTCTCATAAAAAAATTAGTAAGAGGAGTTGTTTTCAAAATATTTAATAGGTGCTCTTTTGACCAAACAACCATAAATTTTTAGAGGGAAAATGACCTATAAGGGTAACGGAGTATCATAATTGTTCAAAAAATATTATTGAAGTTTTTTGTGTACACATATTACCAACAAACTATATTCGTGTACATATATGATCATTAAAGTTTATCATTTGTTCAAAATATACCACTGGCCAGTAATGTCCGGTAATATCAATGATATTTTTTGAACAAATGATAAACTTTAATGGTCATACGTGTACAACGACTATAGTTTGTTGGTAATATGTGGAAAAAAAAAGTTCAATGGTACTTTTTGAACAATTCTGATACTTCGTTACCCTTATAAATTATTTTTCCATCTTTAGAAGCTGGTTTAATGTCGTTTTTCAAAAACTTGTTTTCGTCATTTTTAGAAAATGTAGTTTTTATATCACTTTGAAAACAAGTTTTAATGTCGTTTTTATAGAATACAGTTTTTAGAAATCTTTAAAAGTTGTTTTTGGCGTCTTTTAAAAAGACGCAATTTTTAGAATTATTTAATTGTTGTTTTAAACCTTTTAACATATCTATTTTATATAATTCATAAATATGTCGTTCGAGATTTTTTTTACAATTAAACCTATTAGTTATTTAATTGGGTGAATTTTGTATATATATCATTGTTAAACATAAAAATATCATATTCGTTCAACTTTAAACTTAAATATCGTAAATACCCGTTTTAAGTTTTAAAATATCGTATTTACTCAAATTATAATTTTAAACATTTTTTAAATTTTTATAATAAATTTTTATACTTCATTATCATTTTAATTTAAGATAAAAAACTAAATTGACCATTTTGCCTCTAAAAAATATAATCCTTTTAAATTGACCTTATTAATCCTTCTTCCTTTCCTAACCGTTCACATTTAATTCAATTACTTGCAAAAAGAAAAGAAAAGAAAAGTTAAATTACTTGCAAAAAGAAAAGTAAAGTTCAATTACTTGTAAAAAGAAAAGTAAGTCGATGAAAAGCATACTTTAACAGAGCACTCTTCTATCAATCCTATATGGTATACAAACAAGAGAGTACACACATGAGAAGAAAATGATTAAAGAAGTAGCAAATACCAACCCTAATGAGCTACGATCCTTGAGATCAATGATGAGTAAAATTTACCCGAGTTGGCCAAGTGTTGATGGCGATATGATCCACCGGTGAAGGGGCAATCGAACTAGAAAGATTAAAAATCGGACCTTTAAGAAAGAAACCCAATCAAATAATTGACAATGGAGCAATACTAAAATTGAAAGTAATAGATTGATTTGAAGTGGTGCCAGCGGCTTTGGGAAAGGAAGGAAGGATACTAAAGTCAGTTAAAAGGATTATATTTTTAGGGGCAAATTTGTCGATATAGCTTTTTTTATCTTAAATTAAAATGATGAATATAAAAAATTAATTATAAAATTTTAAAATTAAAATTTGGGTAAATACGATATATTAAAACTTAAGACGAGTATTTATGATATATAAGTTTAAGGTTGTACGGATATGATATTTTTATGTTTAACAAGTGTATATATGAAATTCACCATATTTAAGTACTCAACACTTGAGTATATTTTCAAAATTCTAAAGACCAACTTTTCTATTAAGGATTTGAAAGTATGCAGAGTTGTGTTGACAATTTTTGAAAAATACTTATATTTTGCATTTAGTTAAGTAACTTTATCATATCCAAATGCCGAAAATAGTGAAATTACACCATTTTTTAAATATTAATTTTAATAAGTTATCATAAATACTTGAATACAAAATTTTGTTTTGGTAAATTATTTTATGCTAGTTAATTTTGATCGCTTTTGTAATGGAAAATGATTTTTCCACCCGAAGTTTTTGGTACATCCACAAGATAAATAGTGTATTGACAATAATGTAAGATAATTTTGGGACCACTTCATAAAATGTAATATAATGTTATCATTACATTCATATTAAATATGGTAAAAATACAAAATTGTTGATGGACCGATTTTATGAGGATATACAGTTTTCATTGTGGGTTGAGTTCCCGGTTTGACTCAAGATTCTCCAGATCCCTTCCATCTCTCATATTATGGTATATCTCCATCTATATATACACATGATGAGGAGCATATTCAGTAATACGAAAAAACACACTAAAATTCGTAAGGCTTTGCTGAGGGGTTTTGAGAGGTGTCTTGAGATCAACTGGAAAACCAATCTCACTCATCAGATCCAAAAGTTTCAATGGAATCATGTATGCATTCTTCTTTTCTCTTGTTTATTACTTTTATCAGATTCGAGTTCAAGATCTGTGTTTAAGCTTCCGCGATTTTATGTTTTGGTTAATGAAATATAACCAACAATTGGTATCAGAGCCTACTCGAATCTGTTACTAGAAAATACTTTTTTATAGCTTTAAATCGCTAAAACTTTTGGTTAGTTTAAGATCTGAAAAAACGGTATTTGAATTAAAACATACCTGTTTTACTTCTGTCTCGTTTGTCGTAGTGCAAGAAGACTATGCCGGAATTTGTTTTCCTTTATTGCGTTTGTGTTCTTTGTATGAGGATTTGCGTTCTTTTATTATATATGTAAAGTTTTTTTGAAATCTAGTTTCATACGCCATCCCTTTGTGAATTGTACGACTGTGATTTTTTTATTTGCTATGATAATAACCGGAAAATGTGGCCCGATATCAAATAACTCATATTTTTTGCCGCTGCCATTTTTTTTGTTACAGTGGTTTCCTTTAGTATCTATTGGACAATATGTTTGTATATTAATCTATTGGGTAATTTAGTCATAAGGTTAATTATTTATTTATATTTTTTGATATGTTATGAGATACAGACAAGTCACAAAGAAACGTTTTTGTGTTTTACATTGAGATTTATATGTGTTTGATCTTCCGAGAGTTAAAGATCATCACATTTTTCATGTATTCACATTAATTAGTTTTTTTATGTGATTTGATTAGGAAACAAGATTATAACAACTTTGCCTTTTATCCGGTTATTCAATTAATTTGACAGCAAATGCTAAGATTGTGTACTGTAAATCCATAGATATTATAATATTATTTTTTTTTACTGTTAGTGGGTTTATGAAGAATTGGATATGTGAATTTTTTTAATTGCTTTATCAAAACTTTATGATATAGAAGCACTTAAATGAATTATATTATTGTTGTATCACCTAGCGTTTGGCGGACTTTTTTTTTTTTTTTTTTGACTGTTGCCTATGTTGTAAAACATAGACATGTTATGCCATCTTTTGACTTTGAGGGGACCTTTCACGTACATGAGGATTTTTTTATAATATTGTAATTTATTTACATATCCTCAATTTGATATGATACGCATTATGGTGATTTAAAATAATAGACGCCATTTATTTTTGGATCGATATACAGTGAACATGGTCATTTTATTATTATGGTTTATGATGTTATTGTGTTTGCCTTATATATCATAATGGTATTAACTTATGATCATGTAATTTTTTGGTATTTATGGTTACGATATTTGTTGAAATTATGATATCAATACATTGATATCAGTTTATTTTTGTTTGTTGTCAATAATTTCAATTGTGACGTGCTTTAAGTAAATTAATTTTTTGGTTATTGATAAATTTAAGTTATGACGTTTATTTTAGTAGTAAATTAGTTGACACAATATATCGCCAAAGCGGTCTCTTTTGTGAAAAATTAATTTACAAAGAATTTAAATATTATGGTTTATGTGTTTATTAATGCGGATATTAACCGACCCAATAGGTTAATATTTGGTCGGATAAATACATATATTGTGGTAAACATTTGACAATTATTCGGTTCAATGTGATTAATAAGTCGATCCAAAGATGGACTTATTGATTGACATAATTTATCGTCAATATTTTATCACTAAAACAAGATATTTGTTGCAAGTTAATATTACTGTCAAAAGACTTGATATTAATGTTGTGTTGATAACTTGTGATGTTGTCATAAACTGAATATAAATATTATAGTTTATATGTTTATTAATGCGGATATTAACCGACTCAAAGGTGGGTTAATATTTGGTCGGATAAATACATATGTTATGATAAACATTTGACAATTATTCGGTTCAACGTGATTAATAAGTCGATTAAAAAATGGACTTATTGATTGACATAATTTATTGTCAATGTTTTATCACTAAAACAAGATATCTGTTGCAAGTTAATATTATTGTCCAAAGACTTGATATTAATGTTGTGTTAATACTTTGCAATTTTGTCATAAATTGAATTTATTTAAAAAAAATTCATGGATTAATGAGCATAAAGAAGGAATATATTGTTTATGTTCTCAAAACATCAAATTTGAATCCCGGCATAATATTTGCAATATAGATGCTATTTATGCACTCTACGGGATCACCTTTAAGTCTTTAAGGAATGGAATGAGAACCTTATGTTAGTTCTCTGTTGCATGAAAATTGACAATGCAATTTGGATAGATCAACGTTCTTTGAGGATGTTGAGTTTGGGGGAGAAATAAGGTTAGAAACATTGTCATTGATGAATAATCTATCATGATTCATATTATTATTTTTGATGATGTGTGAATTTTAAGTACCTACTGATGAAGTAGTAATTCATGAACAAGGACCGACAATGTTATTCAATCTCCTATTTATGATGAACAAACTCAACAGCCTCAACTTATGAGATCCCATCTATAGTATCACGAGTTTCATTGTATCATTTTCTCGTTGGTTTTGAGATAAATGCAAAAGATGATTCGTGCATCAAAAGGTATAGTGGGAGAAAATATATCTTTATGGTTTTAGACGATGATATTGAGAACTAAATGATCATACAAGAAAATGCTATATGCTCACATATAGAAAATAAGATATTTTGGAGATCACTGGGTATTCTGATTTAATTTTACTTGATGCCAAGATAGTTACTGATCTACATCGGGCTACATTTTCCTGGTAGCAGGATGACCTATTTCATGAAAGAGTTTTAAGCAGCCTTTGGTAGCTTCTTTCACTATACCGGCATAATTTATAGCATGTTTTGAGGCATCAAATCTCGGGATATGATTATAGAATTTTGTCACGGGGCTGCATAATGTTGGTATTGAAAGACCATTAAAGTTGTAATGTGACAATAATTCAGCAATGTTATATTCCAACAACAACTGAAGTTGTACTAAGTCAAAGCGTATTGACATTAAGTTTCTAGTTGTTAAAGAAATAGTTCAAAATGAAAAGATTTTAATAGAGCACATAAGGACAAACTCCATGATAGCGGATCCGCTCACGAAGGGATTACCTCCCAAGGTCTTTCACGAGCATACTACACACATGAGTGTGATAAGGATTGATGATATTTTGTTTTAGTGGGAGTTTTGCATGTTATTTTGGTGCTTTATGTTTTTTTAAGAATAATTATTCATTTCTATACAGAACTAAGGATTCGGTTTATTCATTATTATTTGCACTTATTTGAAGTTTGATCTCATTTCAAGCTAAATAGGGACTCGTAGGAAATCTAATATGATTTCAAAACCACACATTTATGTTTAATCTATGTCGTTTAGTCATATATGTATATGTGACCATTGATGAGTTCAGTTACGTAAATTGTATCAAAGACTGCTTTGATCCTATACAATTATGATTAATGGACGAGATTGTTTGAGGGTACCAATACTATGATAACATACATTAAAGCGCTTATACAGTTATATGTGCATTTAGATATTCGTGATCCAGTGGGAGATTGTAAGATAATTTTGGGACCACTTCATAAAATGCAATATATTGTTATCATTACATTCATATTAAATATGGTAAAAATACAAAATTGTTGATGGACCGATTTTATGAGGATATACAGTTTCCATTGTGGGTTGAGTTCCCGGTTTGACTCAAGATTCTCCAGATCCCTTCCATCTCTCATATTAGGGTATATCTCCATCTATATATACACATGATGAGGAGCATATTCAGTAATAAGAAAAATCACACTAAAATTCGTAAGGCTTTGCTGAGGGGTTTTGAGAGGTGTCTTGAGATCAACTGGAAAACCAATCTCACTCATCAGATCCAAAAGTTTCAATGGAATCAGGTATGCATTATTCTTTTCTCTTGTTTATTTCTTTTATCAGATTCGAGTTCAAGATCTGTGTTTAAGCTTCCGCGATTTTATGTTTTGGTTAATGAAATATAACCAACAAATAATACCCTTATATCAGTAACATCTATACTCACAAGGGCATGCGTAATGTTCCCCCGGATGGCGTGAAACCGTAAAAAAATAGTCAAAATCTTATAAAAATGAAACATTTCTTTCATAAATTAAAAAATATGGCATAGATGTGCTATGAAACCTTAATTATCATTTGACTGCATGCAAATGAAAAACTCAGAAAAAAACAAATAATCTCATTTCAAAACCATTTTGTAAATTATTTTGCTATATTATCTTTATGTTAGAATGTCATTTTGTAAATGATTTTGCTATTTAAGAATGTTTACACTACGATATTTGCAAATGATAATATATTTTGTGCTAAAATTGATTCAACAGATGGGAATGGATTTATCAAGTCTTACGATAGATAATGAAGAACTCTATTTATCAAACTCCAAATTTGAATCATATGAAGAGTTACTAAAGAGTGTATGAGATTTTTATTATGTTAAAGGATATGGAGTATTTATTCAAGATTCAATTAAAGACAAATATGTCATGTTACAATGCGATTGAGGTGGTTCCTATTGAGATAGATTGTGTATTGGAGATAAAAGGAAGAAGAACATCGAATACTATTTGATCAAATGCCCCTTCAAGATTGAAGGTAAAAAGGGAAAAGGCGGTGCTTGGTTATCTAAGGCAAAAAACTTGACTCACAACCATGAACCATCTACTGATATCTCTATATCTCTGGTTATCCATCATCCCGTCGATTATCATCGGATGACGTACAAAGTATAAAAAACATGATGCTTTGTGGCATACCCCTGCGACAAATTCTATCTTCTTTGCGCCAGAGAAACCAAGACCTTCTAGCAATCTCTCGAACTATATACAACCTGAAAGCGAAAATCCGCAAGGAAAACTTGAAGAATCGATTAATGATTAGTGTTGTATTTGAAGAGTTTGAAAAAGAGGGATTTATTTATCACATTTCACATAATCAAGTAAGTAATATAACTCATTTATTCATTGCACAACCTTTGTCAATTAAACTGGCCAAAGTCTTCTCAAATATCTTTTTAATGGATTGCACATACAAAACAAACAAATATAACATGCATCTCCTTGTTATCATTGGGGGTTTCATGCTTTAATAACTCTTTCTATTCGGTTTTTTTCTTAATAAAGAGGATGGAGATATTTATATTTGGGCATTAAGTGTGTTTAAGAAGACTCTTGAAAATCATGAACCGTCTGTGATTATGTCTGATAGAGAGTTGACATTAATGAATGCCATGAAGATGGTATTTCCGAATACGGCAAACCTTTGTGTATTTGGCATATTGAAAAGATTTTGCTGGCTAATTACAAGAAGCATTTTGCACATGCAGAAGAGTTTGATATGTTTATGTCAAGTTGGAATAATACAGCATATTCAACAACAAAACAACTATTTTTGAGCATAATTGGGGTGAGTTTGAGTTGTTTTATCACACGAAGAAAGTTGCAATTGTGTATATAAAAAAAATACATTGTTGTCTTGGAAAGAAAAGTTTCTTAGCACTTGGATAGAAAATTAATTGCATTATGATAACCGTTCATCTTCAAGGGGGGAAAGGTGCTCATGCCAAACTCAAATTGTATCTACAAGTATCTACGAGCGACTTTCAAGAAGTTAAATAAAAGATTTGTCTTGCAATCAAACATGAGTTCAACAAGATTAAAATGAAACTCCCAAATGAGAGAATCTAAGTTCTTCGTAAGTGTAACGTGCCTCTTTTTAGAGAGCTTTTGTATCATGTTTCTCATTTTCCATTAAAGGCATTGCATATGCAATATGAAAAAATAAAATAAAATGGTAATATTTACAAATATTATAGTTTTACATCGTTGCACGACATTAACTTTTTACATTAAAATTTAATAACTACTTGGTTTTTTAGGTACAATGAATCCTTGCACCAGTCATTTTATGACAACCATCGGTCTTCCTTGTGCTCACGAGATAAAATATTCGCAAGGAATGTCACTTTCATTGGATCTCATTCATCCACATAGGAGGATCGATACATTGTACCTGAATTCAGAAGATGATTCACATAATGATGGTGCTAGCTAATTTGCTGAATTGCTTAGTGAGTTGTCTTCAAGATACCAAATGTGGCCTCTAAGTAAGAAATAATTTGCTACTAAACTTTTGACTGAATCACACACTTTTTTCGAGCCCATTATTCGTTGACCAAAGCATAGACCACTAAAATCAAAAAAGAAAAGAGGAATAAACTCTACCGCAAGAGAGCCTTCAAGATTTGAGCTTGTGGAATCATCTAAAGCACCACAATTTTCAAGTTCTACTCGTGTCCTCAAAATGAAGACTCAAGCATCTGGTAATATTAGTTATATAAGTCATGAAAACAATTCACTTGATTTAAATGCATATCCAATTTTTTTCAATTGATGATATGCCATAGGACTAGTTTCAATGTTTGATATGCATTAGTTTCGACTTTGGATATTATTGTTTGGCAACATTTTATTTTGATTTGATATGTATTACTTTGAATTTTTTTTGTTAGGCAATATTTTTTTGGGTAAAGAGGACGGTACCTCAGGCAAATTTTATTAATAAAAAGAATAAATACAATTGAAGGCTGGGGACTCCACACCTAAGAAACAACAAAAACTCATTGGGACATGCCCCAATGGACAACAAGGCTATACTAGGAACCAACACAGAATTTGGAACCAGAAAACCTAACAGGAACATAAAAAGCAAACATCCTGCAAAAAAAACAAACAATACAAGAAGAAAAATATATAGTGGAAAGGATGGGATAGGAGAGAATAATGGACCACAGTGGAAAATAGGAAGTATAGCTCTCAACGTTAGGGGAGGGACCAGATCCTTTTAGCCAAAATAACATTAAGGGAAGGTTTCATTGACAAACTCATCAGTCTACAACGGACATCATCAATAATAGACTTGACAACAGCATGATACGTTCTTCTCTTATTTTTAAAAATCCGGTTATTTCTTTCCTTCCAAATGTGGTAGATAGCTCCCGCAAGCACAAGTCTTCGGATAACGGACCAGACATTCTTACCCTTAGAGATGGGCTTGAGAAGATTGATGATATCCGACCAGCAATTTGTTGGGAAGGAGAGATTCATAACATGCTGGAGATCATGCCAAACCATAGAAGGGAAGAAACATTCAAAGAAAAGATGAGGAAGGGAATCGGAACAATCGCTGCAGAAGGCACAGATGAGGTTGGGAGAACCAGACAACTCCCAGCTTCTGATTTTATCATGGGTCTTGAGTCTATCTTTGAGAGCAACCCAGAGAATGAAGGCATGTCTAGGGATATTCTGGGAGAACCAAACAAGATGATACCAGTCGACAGGCTGCTCCGAAGGGCGGATAGAGTGCCATACAGAACGGACCGAAAAAGGATAGACCTTACCGTCGTAAGATCTCCAGAGGAGTTTATCAGGAACGGCCGTTGAAAGAGAAGGGGGGTTATGAGAAAGCAGAACGGGGTGGGAGTCCTGCCAGCAATTGGGGCGCACCCAACACCCGTTGAGGACAATGTCAGCAACCTTAGAATCAGGAGTGAAGCCCGCATTATAAATGTTACGGGCAGATAAGAACTGAGAGAGGGGACCAGCAGGATGCCAGTTATCGAACCAAGCAGACGTAGAGCAGCCATCACCAACCTTGGAGACAATAAAGTCCCTGATCTTACCCCGCATGTCGAGGATATTGCGCCAGGCATAGCCCGTAGCGCGCTTCTTGGGGGCATCCCAGAAGTTACGCCCACAGAGGCGGTACGAGTGGATCCACCTGACCCAGAGAGAATCCTTATTAGAAAGGAGTCTCCAGGCATGGGAAGCCATAAGGGCAATATTCCAAACAGCAAGGTTACGAATACCCAGACCACCATGGGTCTTAGGGAGACACACAGTCTTCCATGAGACTTTGGCTTTACCACGCTTCATCTCACCGTTGCACCAGAGGAAACCTCTAATGAGTTTCTCAATCTCGTTAGAGATAGATTTATGGAGAATAAAAACGGAAGCCCAATATATTTGCATAGAAGAAAGGACAAAGAGGATGAGCTGAAGACGACCGGCAAAAGAGAGAGACTTGTTCTTCCAGTCGTTAATCCTGCATTTGACTTTATCAACGAGGCCTTTACAGTCCTTGTGGACAAGACGAGTGCTGATGAGAGGGACGCCAAGGTATCGGACAGGGAAAGATCCCTCCTGAAACCTAACAATACAATCAATGGAAGCTCTGCGCCTCTCACCAATATTACAGTAGAAGGCTTCACTTTTCGCTTCATTAGGGTGGAGCCCAGAGACCCTAGAGAATTCAGCAAGAGAGTCAAATATGACACGAACCGAAGATCTATCGCCATGACAGAAGAGAAGAAGATCATCGGCAAAGCATACATGGGTGATACTTTGCTCCTCACATTGCCGATGGAATTTAAAACAATCGGAGTCAGAGATGTTTCTTTTGATCATAAGGTTAAGCACCTCCATGATTAGAGTGAAGAGATAGGGAGAGAGGGGATCACCCTGACGGATGCCCCTTTGACCGTGGAAAAATCCGTGCATATTACCATTGATACTCACAGAGTAAGCAGCAGTGGAGACACACGTCATGATCCAGTCAATCATACGAATGGGGAAACCAAACCCAAACAAGATGGTACGAAGAAAAAACCAGTCAACAGTATCATAAGCTTTTTGGATATCGAATTTAAACGCACACCTGGGGGGACCACGATGACAATGATAATCACGTATGAGCTCCTGGACAAGAAGAACATTGTCAGTGATAAGGCGCCCTGGAATGAAAGCCGATTGGTTTTCATCAACGAGAGAAGATAGGTGGTTCTTGATACGATCTGCAATGATCTTGCTGATACATTTGTAGACAACGTTACAACAGGCGATGTGGCGGAAATCAGTGACTTTAGATGGAGAGTCAACCTTAGGGATGAGAGCAAGCACGGTGTTGTTGAGGGATTTAAGCAGTTTACCAGAAGAGAAGAACTCCTTAACCGCCGAACAGACATCTGACCCCACGATATCCCAAGCAGACTTGAAGAACTTAACCGTGAAACCATCTGGGCCGGGCGCTTTATCATCTCCCCATCTGGAACAAGACGCACCTAACCTCCTCATTCGTAATAGGAGTAAGCATGGCGGCAGACTGAAGAGGGGAGAGCTTATTAGAGAAGAGGGAACACGGTTCACGAATAGCAAGGGAGGGGTGGGCTGCGCCCAAGAAAGTTTGAAAGTGGTAGACAAACAGATTGGGGAGGGCATCCCCAAAGATCCAGTTGCCCTGGGCATCCTGGATGGAGTCGATACGATTGCGAGAATTACGGCTTTTAACAGACTTGTGGAAGAAAGCAGAATTTTTATCACCCTCCCTAAGCCAGTCAACCTTAGCCTTCTGTTTCAGGAACCTCTCTTCATCCAGGCAAGCCTCATTATAAGCGAAAAGGTACCTGCATTGTTCTTCACGGAGAGCCCTATTGGAAGGGTCCCGATCCAGAGCAATTTGAACTCTATCAAGCTCAGTACGAAGAGAGATAACCTTAGAGAAGAGGTTGCCCTGACTACGGAGCAGCTTACGCAAAGGCGCTTTCAAAATTTTCAAGTTTTGGAAAATCTTATACATATGATGGCCGGGGATATCAGGATCCCAAGAAGAAGCAACGACATGCTTAAACTCTTTCTTATAGGTCAGAAAATTAGGGAACTTGAATGGTTTAGGATTGAACGGGGATCTGAGGGGGAGAGAAAGCACAACAGGGGAATGGTCAGACGATCGGTAAGGGAGAAAAGTGACCGAAGCAGAGGGGAAAGAAGCAACGAAGCGCGGATTACCCATGACACGGTCAAGCTTCTTAAGAATGCCATCGTAACCGTTAGGAGACTTGGTCCAGCTGTAGAAGAGACCTTTGAAATTAAGGTCCTCCATCTCAATCCGATTCACACAGTTCCTGAAATCATCCATGCCACGCGAGATACCAGACGCCCCAGCGGTGCTATCTTTCATGTCAAGAGCAACATTGAAATCACCTAACACAATCCAGGGGGCAGCTTTAACCACATGTTTATGTGCCGCAAGAGAATCCCAAAGATTGCGGCGCTGCATGTGATTATTATGAGCATAGATGAACGAGCAAAAGAAGGATTTATTAGAAGCATGACTTTTTACGCTGTAATGCATAACCTGATCATTGGTGTCGAGAAGCATCATATCAACAGCCAGCGGGTCCCAAGCAATCACAATTCTAGTTCCCCGATTGCAAAAAAGCCCGTTGGAAGACCAAGACCATGAGCCAAAGACACCACTACAGATACCAGGGAGATTAGAGAATGAGGCACGAGTCTCGATGGCGGCACAAATTTGGAGATTTTGATCGCGGATAAGCTCTTTCAAAGCTTTCTGATGAGAAAGCTTACAGAGACCGCGAGTGTTCCACGCAGCGACGTGCATCATATGGAAACCGAGAGGGTGGTGGAGTCCATCTGCTCGTACTCCGGAGCTATCATAAGATGATCATGAGGTGATCCAATATCTCCGGCAATGAACTGGGCAGTTTCCCCATTATCAGAGTCGACCTCAATGCATTTATCCTCGTCTGCTTGAGCACGTTTAGGGGGGAGGGGGGAAGAAGAAGCGGGATGATCTGTCATGTCGGTGGAACAATTCTCAAGAACGGAGAAGGCATTGAAGATAAGAGTTGAGCGCTCAGACTGTTTCGGTTGCGTGGTGGAAGAAAGTCGGACAAGGGGGCAAGGGAAACCAGGTGGAGCATTATGAGAAAGGTGGGGAATGGGGGGGCGGTTCTTAATTGGAACCGGGCGGAACTCAAATCGCGAATTGTTAATAGTATTTTTATTTTTATTATAAGTATTCTTTTTTGAAACATCTTTAGCCGATACAACACTTTGGGTATTTCTGTTAGAATTACTTTGTGAATTATCATTAGTTTTCTTTTCATTTTTTGAACCTTGTTTATAAGTAGATTTGATATTTCTAGTTGAATTATTTAGCAAAATATCATTAGATTTATTTTCATTTTTTGAGTTTTGATTAGAAACATTTTTATTTTTAGAGACAACCGTAAAACCATCATTTTGTTCCATAGGAGTAGAAGCTTGTATTGAATCAGTAGAACTTTTATCTTTTAGCTTATCTTCATTAGTCTTAAAAATGACATGCAAACAAGTGTTAGTTTCATGACCGTAAACCATGCAATGAGTGCACATAGGAGGTTTCCACTCATACTCGATACGTAGAGTGTGAGTAGATAACTCAAAAGTATCGGGATCAGGGATACGAACCATCACTTTATCCACCCATGAAGATCTAGTGGGGACCTCTAGAAGGACACGGGCATAAACGGCTTTGCCAGCCGCATAAGTGCACATATTACCTGTATAAGAGTCCATGGCAAGGGGCTTTCCAATTTTGGAAGCTATGTGGCTAAGACCGTCATCACTCCAAGCCTCATAGGGAATATCATGGATTTTGATCCAAAGCGGTAGTTTGTCATGTTTGTTCTTATGGATACTAAGTCCAGGTCTCCATTTTTGAATTACAATCGGGAAACCTTTAAACGTCCATGGTCCATGAGTGATGACATGTTGAAGGCCTTGGTCATCACTAAATTTGAAAAGGTAAACACCATTACCGTTTAACAAAACGTCCAGAAGGCCATGTTTAGACCACATCTTGGAAGCAAAATAACGTACGTCCGAATACCACATGTTTTTTCCAACAAAATAACCACAAATGGTCCTAGCATGAGTTTGACAGACTTTATTAACAGCCGCCATAGGAATATCTACAGGAACGTTAATATCATTGCTAAGGTTCGGGATAAGACTAAAATTAGCGCTAGTGTGTTTTTGAGAACCGGTAATAATGTTTGCTTGAGAATTAACAAGTAAAGGTAATTTTTTTGACCAAGCATTAGCAATTTTATTTTTAAAACCATCAATTTTCACTTTATCCGAAAGATTAGCAATGATCTCATTAGGTGGAGGGCCCAAAAGGGATTGAGAAATAGGTGTTTCATGTCCGATCTTAGAGGGGGACATCACCACATTGGAGCAAATAGGAGTGACAAGTGGTTGATTATTTCCTACAGTAGAGACATTATCTTGACCTTTACGTGTGGAGACATTAGATAATGTAGTATTCAAATTGTTAAAAGCAAAATAAGTTAAACCTTTCTTTTTAGAAGCATGTAAGTGGACCTTTGTGCAAGCATTGCCATCTTCCTCGTGAACAGATTTTTCGTGTGCGACTTCAAAAGGCATGACTGTTGGAGAAGCATTCCCACGATCGGATGTGACAACAGTAAAAATAGAGTTATCGGCAACGGCAACGGCAACATCCCTCCCCCGACTGGCGGTATCTTCGATTGCTTCTTCGCTTCCTTCCGTAGCTTCATCCTCCGACGAATCACCATCCTCAACCATGCCGTCCAGCATTCTACCACCAGAAAATTCGTGAGAAATACTTGGCCTCGAGATCACATCAGCGGGGATACGTTTTCTATGAATAGTTATTCTTTTATCTTTGTTTTTTCGTTCATCAGTAGCATTAATCAACGACGACGAATAGTTTTTAAACATTGATGCTTTGTTATCACGTGAGACCATTTGTAACTTTCTAACTTTCTGATTACCAGAATATATGAATGAAAGGCCAGAATCTTCACTTCTTTGAGCAGAAAAAATCATATTATCTTTGTTTTGCATACTCATGTCTTCATCATCAGGGTGTAGAACGGAATCAAAACCCGGTGTATCACCGGCCATGACAAAAACCGAGCACAAAAACTAAAAAACTCTTAGAAACCCGACTGGACCAGTAGCTCGACCCGCTGAACTAACCAACTGTTTGACTCAACTGCTTTGACCCGTACCCGACCCGACTCGTCGAGTCAACTCACAGAAAACACAGAAACGCAGCTGTGGTGATGGCTGTGAAGCGGAGATCGGAGGTTGAGGTCGGAACCGGTGTCGGTAGGCCGGGAACCGGAGGTTTAGGGGGCGAAATCGATAGTTATTTGTAACCACGATCTCAAAACGATAGGTATTTGTAACCACGATCTCAAAACGGAGGTTGAAGATGAGTTTCGTGAAGAACAAAATCGATAGGTATTTGTAACCACGATCTCAAAACGGAGGTTGAAGGTGAAGCAGGGCAGCGGCTTCCGAAACTGTAGACGGCGGAGATGGCAGCTTCGTGATTCAATACCTGCGAAGGAGACGTCGATAACGGCGATAGAGAAGGGGGCAGGGGCGTAGGCTAACCACGATCTCAAAACGGAGGTTGAAGGTGAAGAAGGGCAGCGGCTTCCGAAACTGTAGACGGCGGAGATGGCAGCTTCGTGTTTCAATTTTCACCCTCGTATCTTCGTGTTTCAAACTGTAAAATGTAGACGGCGGAGATGGCGGAGATGGCAGCTTCGTGGAGATGGCGGAGATGGCTTTTCCAATCTTGCGCAACGGATCTTTTGTGTTAGGCAATATTTTACTGTCAGTTGATATATATTTAGTTTAAAATTGTATTTTTTGATTATTTAATTGATTGTACTAGTTTTATCTTATCAATATCTTACAAGCTCTTTAAAAACAGAGATGGTGGTGTGAAATATGACTAACAAATTTTGTGTTAGGCAATATTTTACTGTCAGTTGATATATATTTAGTTTAAAATTGTATTTTTTGATTATTTAATTGATTGTACTAGTTTTATCTTATCAATATCTTACAAGCTCTTTAAAAACAGAGATGGTGGTGTGAAATATGACTAACGAAGAAAAAATATTAAATAATAAAATGAATGATATAAATGTCAAATAAAAAAACATGATGGTGAATTAATGAGTAAACAGAAAAGATGTACATAATTGAGGTGAAATTTTTTTGCTATGAGGCTACGTATTTAGGAAAAGAAAGATATTTCCTTTTTATAATATTTCTACGTGGGCATAAGTGTCAATATACTATTTATTAAGTGGAACAATCAAAAGCATATGTGAAAATCATCTATAAAAGATCGTATAAGCTTTTTTATTATATTATATTTATATCTATATTTAAATGGCGTGTTTTGTGGGGTTGTTGTAACTTTTTTTTTTCCGCCATGCTTTTTTTTTTCTATGTTCGTGGGTTTTTTCGGGTCGGGTCTTCTATTCGGGTAAACTTCCTTTTCCGGGTGTTTTATGTTTTATTTTTGTATATCTTTTTTTGTTGACTTTCTTTCTCCTCTATCGTTTTCTAACTACGCCATTGCACCTGCAACTGCATTGTCGGTGGATTATTGGAGCTTGCATGCGATCAGTTGTCTGTTTTTTGAAATAGTTCATCCTTCTTCGGTTCGTTGTGCTGGTTTGGGTCCTTCTTGGTGTATTTTCCTTCTGTTTTTCTATGTATTTTTTTAACATGCAGTTTTTATGTGAATGTATGTCTTCTTTTGGGGTTCTTTTTGTTGATTTTCCTTGTGGTTGATTGTTTTTTAAGTTTAGAGGTTATTTTATCTGGAATTGTCGTGTTGGTCTTCTGTGGAAGCTTTGCATGGGTTGGATATGAGTTTCTTTTGGAGGGTGGATGGAATATCTTACTTGTGTTGTTAAAAAATTTGTTATACCTGGATGATTTCGACTCTAATGCTTATGCATTTTATTATCAACTTCATTGTTATGATTTGATGGTTGTAGTTTGTTGTTTCATTTCGTTGTGGTTTTTGCATGGTTGATGTGTCTCTTTATGTGCTGCCTGTTATGTGTTTGATTTAATGCGTCTGTGTAAAAAAGTTGTCTTTATAAGAATGACTTCCTCCATATTCTTATGTGGTCCTTGTGTCTTTTCTTTTTGAGTATCATAAATGTTCATTTGTTGTCATAAATGAGATGTTATTTGTGTTTCTTTGACAGTAATTGATGCTTATAATTAACGTTTTCCTTCAGGTTTGTTCCCTTTTTTTGTGTCTTTTCTTTTTGAGTATCATAAATGTTCATTTGTTGTCATAAATGAGATGTTATTTGTGTTTCTTTGACAGTAAATGGTGCTTATAATTGACGTTTTCCTTCAGGTTTGTTCCCTTTTTTCCTTATTTTATTCTCTGCTTTTGTTTATTTATTTATTTGGTTGTTTTTTTTGTTCTTGTGTTTTTTTAGTTCTTTTGCTCAGGTGTCTGTCTTTCTTTCGTTTTTTTTGTGGGTGATATTGGTCATGTTTCCTTCACGTTTTGTTGGTGAGGTTGGTGAATGTTCAACATCTTCTGCTGGTCATATGGGTTCGGTTTGTCAAACTGATGCGGATGTTGGTGTTGGAAATCCTGTTTATTTTGATTGTGGAGATCCTGTTCATATGTGTAGCCATTGCCATGCTTTATTTTGGTATGATGAACGGATCCTTAGGTTGTCGTCTCGAGCACGGACTGTATATTCTCAGTGTTGTAAGAATGGGGCTGTTGTCTTACCGTTCCCTTTGAAACCCCCAGAAAACATTATGTTTTTGTATCAGGACCGACATTTTTTTGATAATATCAGGGCTTATAATGCAATGTTTTCAATGACATCATTTGGTGCTAAGATAGAGAATATGGCTACTACAAGACGTGGTCCATATACGTTTAAGGTGTCGGGTCAGGTTTCCCATTGGATCGGTTCTTTATGTCCGCAAGCGTCCGAAAGGCCAAGGTTTTTGCAGTTATATATTTATGATACGGATAATGAGGTCCGTAATCGGTTAGCGTTTTATAGTGCTGCTGATAACAATTCTTGTCTAAGAGCTGATATTGTTCAGATTATCAATCAGACATTGGCTTTGTGTAATGAGTACGTAAGGACATTTCAAAACGCGTCAGAAGTGGCTGCTCATAACAACCTGCCTGAATATTCTGTAAGACTTTATAGCAAATCATTTGATAAGCGTTATGGCCCTCCTGCTGCTGGTACATTGGGCGGTATTGTTGTTGCTGATGATCCAAATGCTACTGATTATGATATTATCATTCGTTTAAAGTCTTCTATTCCGCAGCGTATAAACAATCTACACCGGTCGTATATGCCTCTTCAATATCCATTGTTGTTCCCATATGGTGAGGACGGCTGGTCTCCTTCTCTTAGATTGGAGGGTAATGGTCATGATGGATGTAGGGCTCTTACGGTGAATATGTTTTATAGTTTTTTAATTCATGATCGTTTTGATGTCTATACTTTATTGTTACATGCTGGTAAGTTATTTCAACAGTTTTTGGTGGATGCGTATTTGTGTATTGAACATAATAGATTGGAGTATATGCGTATTACGGTGAATATGTTTTATAGTTTTTTAATTCATGATCGTTTTGATGTCTATACTTTATTGTTACATGCTGGTAAGTTATTTCAACAGTTTTTGGTGGATGCGTATTTGTGTATTGAACATAATAGATTGGAGTATATCCGTACGCATCAGAATCTGTTGAGGTCTGAATATGTTGGAGGTATTTATGATGCTATTTCTAAGGGTGATTCAGATGGTAAGTCAATCGGTAAGCGTATTTTGTTTCCTGCGAGTTTTGTTGGTAGCCCACGCTATATGTACAAGCATTATCAGGATGCGTTGGCACTGTGTAGAGTCTTTGGCAATCCCCAATATTTTATCACTTTTACATGTAACGCAAGTTGGGCTGAAATTAGCAGGTTTATGGAATCAAATGGTATGGGACAATCCGAAAATAGACCAGATATCATTGCCCGTATTTTCCAGATCAAAGTGACGAAATTTATCAAGTTTTTGAAGGAAGATAAAACGTTTGGTGAAGTGGTTGCTTGTGAGTTATTTGTTTTAATTTCTATTTTTATTTTTTGGATTTTTCAGATGTAATTTTTTTTATTAAGTGGGTGTTTAATCTATGCAGATTTGTATACAATTGAATTTCAAAAAAGAGGCTTACCACATTGTCATACATTGATATGGGTGAATCCTGCTTCAACAATTAAGGTAGCTGTTGATATAGATGATTATATTAGTGCTGAACTTCCTAATCCGGAAAAAGAGCCGGTTTTGTACTCTACGATTACCACTTGTATGTTGCATGGTCCGTGTGGGTTGGCAAACACTTCAGCTCCATGTATGCGTAATGGGGAATGTAAAAAAAGGTTTCCTAAGCCATTTTCTGAAACAACTTATTTTGATAAGGATGGATATGCTCATTATAGAAGAAGGGATGGTGCTTTTTATTGTTTGGGAAATGGTATTAGGATTCATAATGGTTTTGTGGTTCCATATAATAAGAGATTATGTTACCGTTTCAATGCTCATATTAACGTTGAGTATTGTGGTTGGAACATGCTTATTAAATATCTTTTTAAGTATATTTCAAAAGGTGTTGATCGTGTTAGTTTTATGCTTCATAGTGTTGATGCTTCTAAGGATAATGGTGTAGCATCCGTTTCAGAACCTGTGAAAGAAATTCAGAATTTTGTTGATGCTAGATTTATCTGTTCACACGAAGCTGCGTGGCGTATCTTGAATTTCTCAATACATGACCGTAAACCTGCGGTTCAGGTTCTGTCGGTTCATTTGGAAGGTATGCAAACTGTTACATTTCAAGATAACAGTCAACTTGATACTGTCATTAAGCAGCCAACATTTGGAAATACAACATTGAATAGGTGGTTAGTAAGCAACAGATGGGATGTTGATGGGCGGAACTTAACATATTCGGATTATACAAAGTTGTATTGGTGGGACAGTTCAAAAAAAGATTGGATTTACCGTACTAGAACTTCAATTCCGGCTGTTGGTCGTCTTGTGTATGTGCATCCTGCATCAGGAGAGCTTTTTTTTATTTAAGAATTCTGTTATGTCATCAAAAGGGATGCCAATCATTTTCAGATATTAGAAGGGTGAATGGAATTACATATGCATCTTATCGTTTGGCGTGTGAAGCCTTGGGTTTAATTGGTGATGATCGAGAGTGGTTGACGGCGTTTATGGAAGCATCTAATTGGGCATCAGCATCAGAATTGAGATCTCTTTTTTGTGACGTAAGTAATCCGATTGTTTTATGGGAGAGAGCATGGGGAAAAATGGGTGATGACATCCTTAGAACCTTGACAGGTGCATCAGGAGTACAATCTTCTGTGGTTACTGATGATCTTTTAAAGGAATACATTTTAGTTGACTTACAAAAGTTGTTGAATGGTGCTGTTCCACCTAAATCTTTGGTAGATTTTCATTTGCCAATGCCCTCAGGAAGAATGTTCGATCTGTTGAGAAACAGATTGTTGTTGGAAGAAACAGAATTTGATGTGGTTCTGCTGCAACAAGAACATGCTAAGATGGTAAGCATGCTGAATCCAGATCAATTGGAGATATATAACAAAATACAGAGTGATGAAGTAGCAAAAAAACAAACATTGTTGTTTGTATATGGACACGGTGGTTTGGGGAAAACTTTATTGTGGTCAACGATCCTTGCTTACTTCAGATCGGTCAAGAAAATCATCATTGCTGTTGCTACATCAGGAGTTGCATCCCTTCTTTTACCCAATGGCAGGACTGCACACTCACGGTTAAACATCCCGATTGATTTAACAGATACGTCAACATGTAATATAAAAAAGAAAACACAGCTATCAGAACTTCTAAGCCAAACATCTATGATTATTTGGGATGAAGCAGCGATGTCTGACCGTAGGTGTTTTGAGTGTGTTGATCGTTCTTTTAAAGATATACTCGGAGATAAGTATGCTCCTTTTGGTGGGATGTCGATGCTACTTGGTGGCGATTTTAGACAAACATTGCCAGTGAAGCGAAAAAAAGAAAACCGTGATGTTGTGGCTTCGACATTACCTAATTCTTATCTTTGGCCACATTTTAGTTTGTATAAGTTGTCACAAAACATGCGGCTTTTTACTGGTTTGTGTTCGTCTTCAATGTCTGTTGATCATTCAGAGTTTGCAAAATGGCTTTTGGACATAGGAAATGGTTTCATTGGAACAACAGATTCAACCAACCCTGATTCAACATTTGTTGTAGAGATTCCTGAACGATTTCTCATTTTAGAAAAGCACGAACCGTTGCAATAGCTTATAAATTTTGTGTATAGCCCAGAGGTCTTGGCTGATTGTTCGCCCGAATTTCTTTGTACTAGAGCGATAATGTGTCCAAAAATGACACAACACTAGAAATTAATAATACAATTCTTAAGATGGCTCCAGGTGGAGCTGTCACTTATTACAGTACATATAGTATAAGTTCACAGACCCGACAACTGTCAGAGCTTGAAATATTGTATCCAATTGAATATTTAAACACTCTCTAGTTTTCAGGTTTCCCACCACATGACTTGCTTTTGAAAGAGAATGCCCCAATTCTATTACTGAGAAATATGAGCCAAAAAGATGGGTTGTGCAATGGAACAAGGCTTATAATTACCAAATTGCTACCTTCATTGATAGAGGCTACTATTATGACGGGCATTGCAATTGGGAAACATGTATATATTCCAAGAATTAAATTGATTCATAAGGACCCAGAGCTTCCATTTATTTTCATCAGGAAACAATTTCCCTGTAAATTGTGCTATGCTATGACCATAAACAAGAGTCAAGGCCAGTCATTGCATAGAATTGGGGTGTATTTGCCTACACCTGTTTTCAGCCATGGTCAACTATATGTGGCCTTATCAAGAGCGACTTCCCCTGATTCTATCAGGGTTTTGATTCTTAATGAAGATCAGGAGCCCTGCAATTATACAAAGAATATTGTTTTCAAGGATTTTCTTCGATATGTAGACAGTTTAGGAAGATAATGACGAGAGACTAAACGGATCATGTACATAAGTAATTAATCAAATAAAAATAGAAAACACACACACACACACACACATATATAGTATATACATAGCAATGTAATGTATTTTTTGCTGTTGCAGATGACGAGGATAGCGGAGCTAAAACATGGCTGTAGTGGATCAGCACTAAAGATTTGTATTATTCGGAAATGGTTACCTCACTACAGAAAGTCTGAAACTTGGTATCTTGCTGTTGACAAAGATGTACTCACCCTTTTACCTTATATTTACTTTATGTGAAACTTTTTTTAAATTTAATTAACATCTCAATGCTGATTTTTTACTGTAAATTAGAGTACCATTTCTTTTGTAACTTATATCTATTAGATAAAACGATTTTTATGCATTTATGATTCTACTAAGAAACATCTTTTCTTTTACAGGGCGATTCAGTTGGAATTGTTGGACAAAATGATGGACAAAAATTTTTAGAATCAATCTTGCAACTGAACAAATGTTATGAGATTGAAAAGTACTCTTGCTCTGATACACCACGACATCAAAGAATGGTAAAAAATTCAATTAATTTGAATCTTGGTTGAGCTTCAAAAGTTACTGTAGTTGAAGATATTGATGAAATCCCAAGGTTTTCATTTGATTTTATTCCCATCGAAAAGTTGAGTGCATTTATTGATAAACCCGAATATTATCCAGGTAAATATGGATAGTTTTCAATTCATCACTTACATAAAGGTCTTCCCTCATTCAATTTATAGTGTATATATATTTTTTACAGATGTCATTGGAAAATTTAAAAAGAAAACACCAGGAATGAAAAAGGATGGTGATCCGTTGTTATACATGACGATAGTTGATGCATTGTAAGATATTCTAAAAAACAGATACATAAATCGTATAACATGTTTACTAACAAAGACATTTTTTTTCTTTCTTTTTCTCAGGGGACATGAAGTTTTTGCAACGTTATGGAAGGAATGTATAGAGAACAATGAAAAGTTTAACCAACATCTGATGGCAACCATAACAGTTGGAACACCCATAGCAATAACAAACGTAAAACCAACATCTTATGGAGGTGATTAACTCTGTCCCCTACTTTCTCCCTTACTTAGAAATGCTTCTTTCTTTAAATGTATTAATTAATTTTTGAATTTAACATACTGGGATGTTTTCTTTTTTTATTGAATTGTAGGTCGTTTGAGACTTTCTTCAACAGACGCAAAACATGTTGTTTCAAATCCTCAACTTACCAAGCAATTCTCTTTAATGGAAGATAAAGCTCTATCAAACAAATCAATTACCGCGACAGCAACGTTTCCCTCTATGACAATTGAAGAGTTGTTAATGAAATCGCATTCTTACCTGCTTGTAAGTAAAAAAATCTTTCGTGGACAATTTTCCCTAAAATCGTTTAAAATATTTGCACCACATTTCTACAGGGTAAAACAATATGTGTAGAGGGTAGAATCATTGATTTTGATAGTGAGGATAGTTGGTTTGTTTCCGTATGTGACAAATGTAGGCTCCGAATACTTACACAAGGGAATAGTTGGTTTTGTACTTCGCATGGAGTTGTTCAAAAACCCATATTTTTGTAAGTCTTTATCTTTGAGATTCTATACTATCTTATCCAATAATATTTGTAATAATTAGACATATATTGATTACAGTTTCAGCCTACATGTTATGTTGGATGACGGAACAAAAACTGTTAAAGCAATGACTACAGATGGTTTTATGAAGAAGCTAACCAAAAACACATGTGAAAAATTTGTTTTGGAAGATGGATACGATGATAAAAAAATCATCTCCCCCCCATTTTGAGGAATACAAAACCAGTGTGTTGAAATTCTCTCTTGAAATGACCAGAAGATCAACCGCAAGTAACATAAATTTCGTTGTGGTTGATTTTATTGATCAATTATCAAATGTTGATCAAAGGAGTCCCCACATAACGTCTGGAAAGGATTTGACAACAATGATCTCCCCTGTGACAACACCAACAATTAGCCCACCACCAACAACACCAACTACTGATATTACTAAAGAAAATGTCCAGTCGAACCCCAAAACCCATGCTCCGCCTCAATCTTCAGCAGCTAAACGCTTGGAATTTGAGGAAAAAGGTAACTAAATATAAACAATTTATTTTCTAGGAATAACATGAGAATATAATCCCTTTTTTTGCAGATGACATTGACAAAATTAATCCCACTAAACGGAAACGTTACAAAGACTGATGAAAAGCGTCATCACAGGTTTTGTTGGCTGTAATTGAAAAGGGTGCTATCTTTTGTAGATGTAAAGGAAGGCCTCAGGAACATTAGGCAATATGTCTTTTGTTAATGTAAAGATGATGTTTAGCTGTTGTAACTACTTAAGTAAGCTAAAACAGGTAAAAATGCACTATTTCAATGTGTACGTAGAAACAACCATATGTTCTGTAAATCTTTTGGGTAATAGTATTAGTATATTAATATTTATGAACTGTTTTAAAAGTTTCTACACAAAAAAAGTATTGTTAAATAAATCCGAACTTCAATTTCAAAATTCTTAATTGTGTTAAGAAGAATTTCTTTGTTGGAACAATTTTATTATATGGTTTTTTATCCATTAATCAAAAAAAGTTAGTATGTACCCAAAACATAAAATATTATGCTTTCTTTGTAGGATTTATATTATTATTATAATATTAGTCTTTATTACCAATGCTATGGACGATTATTTATAAAAACATATTACAAATGTCTAATTATCTATATACATGTTTTTATTACCTTTAAAATAATTATCACAAGTATAAACACTTTAACTAAAAAGTTTCTATCCTTCTTTCTGTTGATATATCCCTCTATTTATATCTACATTTAAATGTTGAATATAAACATTTAACATACATCGAAATTTTTAATTGTGTTAAGAGGAATTTCTTTGTTGGAACAAATTTATTATATGATTTTTATGCTTAGATCAGAAAAGCCTAATATGTACCCAAAACATAAAATTTTATGCTTTGTTTCTAGGATTTATATTATTATTATAATATTAATCTTTATCACCAACGCTACAGACGATTATTTATAAAAATGTATTACAAATGTCTAATTACTTATGTATATGTTTTTGTTACGTGTAAAATAATTATCGCAAGTATTAACACTTTAACAAAAAAAGTGTCTATGCCTCTTTCAGTTAATATATCCTTCCATATATATGTATATTTAAATGTTGAGTATAAACATTTAACATACAAAATGGAAAACAATAAATTTAAAACGCATAATCAAAAACACATAACCACAAAAGTATGTAATGCGTGTACCAATGATAATCGGCTGCATTTTAGATCTTCCATAAGAAGACACATATGAGGACACGCCTCATTTCATAAATAATGTGGCATCCACGTATGGGTTTTATTTTTAAATTTTCTTTTAGTTTTTAACTTAAAAAAACAAATCTTTATCTAATGAAACACTATATAATTGTATCTGTTATATAAATCTACGAAACTTAGAATTAAAAGCTTCAAATAGAAACCTCAAACACCATCAACTTTCGTTTACTATCAAACGAAAGCACTATGAACTCTTCTTCTTCTCCAATTAAGAACGAAGATCATAACATTACATAATTTATAGCATCTCAAAAGAAGGAGCTTGATGGTTTGTACGAGCAACAAGACATTCTGATGTATGTTATGAACATGTCTATACAGAATCACGATATCCTCAAACAAGTTGTTCAAGGTTTAGAAGAAAATGTTGACCCAATTACTGTTCAAACAGCAGTTAAGAAAGCAAAGGAAGTAATGGACAACCTCACAACTCTAATTGTTAAATCCATCGAGTCCATTACGTCCTTTCAAGAGAAGATCAAACAAGTCTTAGAGGTTATAGACCGTACATGAAAGCTTTAAAAATCTTTTAAACACTTTTCCCAACATTGTAAAAAATGGCAAGAAATTTATGTCTATTTTTTGCTGTTCTTTGTATCTATGTAATGGCATCATATATGTATAAAACATGATGTTTTGAAATTTTTAAGGACTTACAAAAAATAACATTTACACAAAGCGGAGGTCTTCTTACTTATCTATAACCATATTTTAACAACTTTTCGAAACCCATAAACGCCATTTCAAAATTTGAACTACCAAAAAAAATAACCCACTATTTACTACATTCTTTCATCATATACAGCCCATTAAATAACTCCCAGTAACCATTTTTAGCCATCTACCGTTTTCCTTATACAACCCTTACCATATTATATTATATATCTAAAATACAACTATATGACATTATTCTATAAACATTTTATAAAATAAAAAATAACAACTTATGTGACTATAAAAAAATTTTAAACGTATACCATCTTTTTCATTCATATCTATGCTTCTTTTCAAAAATAACAAACCATATATCAAACCTTTAGTAACTTTTTAATAACTCTTCACAAACTAATAAAAGACCCCAAAGAGTTTGTATCCCTTTTTTGGTATTTAAAAAATTCTCCAAATATATAAACGTTACCAACCTTCAACATATTAAAAAACAAGTAGGCTCCTAATCTATACAAACTTAAAAAAAAATTCTGCTTTAATAGTAAAATCGTATAACTTTCCTTTACCAACTATTTCACTTACTAAATTAATACTTTTATCATAATTAATTCTTATCATATGCTACTTAGAGCATTTTTATGCCAATAACATATTAAACGAATCAAAATTTATATATCCAAAAGATTCAACAAAATCCTCTAAAATATAAACCACCAAAAGCATATATGCAACATCTATTCTACACATCCATCATGATGCATGCCATTTAATAACCCTTAATCATCATTGTTGCTCATCTATACAAAAAGCATTTATTCCATTAAAATATAAAATTTTGTTCAAAAACAATGGTTACAAAATTCTCACAAAACAAAAGTTGTCTTACCTAACTAAACTACACTGATCTAAAAAATTTTAATGCACGTAACATTAAGTTGAATAAACAATAAATATACACGTTCCTCATCTTTTGATAGAAACAAATTTTTATCAAATAAAAAATAACATCTTATTTCACTACAAAAAATTCTATAACCCATAACATTATTTTCATTCACATTTGCGCTTCTTTTCAAAATCAATAAATTATATATAAAACATTTAATAATTTTTTAAAATTTTTTCCCAAGCTTATAAAACATTGCAAACAATTTATATCACTTTTATGCTATTTACGAACTTCTCAGGATATACAAACATTAGCATCATTGAACACATCAAAAAACAATTAAACTTCTAATTTATTAGAAAGTAAAGAATTTTTTTTAAATTAACAAAAAAATCATCCTTAATTAATACAATACTCATCACAATTTTCGTTTACAAAACTTTTCACTTACCAAATTAATACATTTATCGCAATTAACACTTACGAGACATATATAAACAATTTAAAAAACATATGCAACATTTATTTCACCAATCAATCATAATCCATGTCATTTAATAAACCCTAATCATCATTTCTGCCCATCTTCACTTATTTCAATAGTTCACTGGAAGACAGGATATGTTTTGTAAACCTTATAAATGATAGCCTAAGTATATTAATATGTATAAAACGTTATGGAAAATTGTCTATCAAAAAAATTTTATTACATAAATCTTAACTTCTATAAAGATTTTGTTAATTATCTTAACGACTAACTCTTCCTTCAAACAAACGTATTAAATATTCTTTTATTTCTTTACCAAAAACCATGAATATGTGTTCCATATGTAAAATCGTATGCTTTCTTTATACAATTTATACTATTGTCATAGATTTAATATGTATAACCAATCCCGTGCGCCGTTATTTGTAAAAGCGTACAACATTTAAGGATTTCTTTTGTTATAAAATGACATTTATCAGGACAAAATTAATATTAAATTTGATGATGATAGAGGACGGAAGGAAACCGGTCGTTACATCTAAAAAATCTTTCCTTAACACAACGTCCCCTTTATGTTTTTTTTCTTTCCTTTAAATATTATTGTCTTGGAAATCGAGTGTACATGACTATTGCCCGCTGTAATTTTCCTCTTCTATTTAACGTTTTTGTATTTAATACCTATACCTATCTATGAAAATGGTTGCGTGCCTTCATTGAATGGATATAAGTTCTTTCCTCTCTACCCTTTCTCGAAAATGAAGCTTTCTTATTTAAGACACAAAAATATTTACGGTTACCTGTCTTAACACTTCCTTCTATTTAATCCTTGTAAATTCTATCACTCTTACGCACCAAACTAACGATATACTTTACCCAATTTTCCACAAATCACAAAGTATGGGATGTTTTTTTTTCGTTGTTGTTTATATGACTTATATGTATTTTTTTTGTAGAATGTCTTGCAATGGCTTTCGTGTTGGCGATCGGGTTGAAGTCATTGGTTTTGCTGAAGGTTTCGAAAATTCTTATTATGGTGCCACAATTATAGAATGGGCCAGACACCACGTTAGGGTGAGATACGAAACATTGCTCAATCATAATGGTGATTCACCATTAGAGGAAACAGTTAGGATCAATCACATTCGTCCATGTCCCGCTAATGTTATCACTTATTATTCGGCCGGAGATTTTTGACGTATGACACAACGAGGGTTGGTGGAGGGGTAGGTTTCGTCGTTTTGATGTCGATCGACAAGATGGTAGGCATTTTCGCGTTTATTTTGATTACATAGTTGAAGGCCTTCGTCATGAGAGTTACCGTGCACAAGAAGTCCGTCTGCATCAAGATTTCTCTTTCGTTGATCACGTCAACTTTGTTCGAATGTGGACCTACCGTAGGTTTTAACAAACTTTGGTTGTTTATATAAGTTGTTTGTTTTGGTCGTTGGTTTATCGGTTGTGTGGGGTATGTTTGGCAGTTATGTCTTCGCTTTCGATGTAATATAAAAGGTTTGTTGGTAGGCACAATGGCGTCGTTTAAAAAAATCATGATAAGTATAAATACTTTAACCCAAAAAAGGTCCATACCTTTCTTAGCTGATTCATCAGTTCTTTGAATATAAACATATAAGATAAAAAATAGAAAACAACAAATCTAAAATACATAATTTTAAACACATAAGTAGAACACGTATGAGGACACGTTCCATTTAATAAACAATCTGTCATCCACGTATGGGCTTTATTTTAAAAAACAAATCTTCCTATATTCAAACAGTATATAATTGCATATATTATATAAATGTATGAAACTTATAATTGAAAGCCCCAAAAAGAAACTACAAACACCATCAACTTCCGTCTACTATCAAACAAAATCACTATGAATTCTTCTTCTTCTCCAATTATAAATGAAAACCACAACACCTCCCAATTCATAGCACATCAAAAAAAGGAGCTTGACAGTTTATATGAACGAGAAGGCATTCTAATGCATGTCATGAACATTTCTATACAAAACCATGATATCGTCAAAGAAATTATACAAGATTTAGAAGAAAATATCGATCCAGTTAATGTCACGACAGCAGTTCGGAATGCAAAAGAAGTATCCAACAACCTCACAACATTAATTGTTGAATCCATTCAGTCCATTACGTCACATCAAGAAAAGATCAAGCAAATCTTGGAGGTTATAGACCGTACGTAAAAGCTTTAATAAGCTTTTAAAGACTTTTTCCATCATTGTAAAAAAATGTCAAACAGTTTGTAGCTATTGTCTGCTGTTTTTTGTATGTATCTAACGGCTTTGTAGACGTATAAAACATAATGTTTTGAAATTGTGAGGGACTTACAAAAAAATTAGACAAACCAAAAGTCTTCTTGGTTATCAACGACCATATTTTAAGAATTTTTCGAAACGTAGAAACGTTAGCATCATTCAACATATTAATAAACCTCTAAATTCCTCATGTATTAGAAAGCAGAATAACCGTTTTTTTTTTTTGCCTTAACAATGAAACCGCCTTACAAAATAAATTCCTTATACATCAAATAACCTGGACTCCACCAAGAGGTTCTTTCTCTCACGTCATTTCGCCCGCCCGTTTCATTTCCTTTTGCCGAAGTTCGTTCGGTCGGTAAGCATCCCGTTAGCTCTTCATATTTCCTAGCCCATCTATCCCCACTATATCCTAATTATGTAAGCCGTAAGGAGTCAGTAAAATGTGAATAAAGTCCTCACGCGAAAGTTCATTGCCTTCGCTTATCTTGTTTTTTAAGGTCAGTTCTTGTATGATGTCGACGAAGGTCTCATGTTCACGATTATTATTCTTGCAAAACTCAGAAAGTATTCAAGCACATTTATTCCTCAAGCTGTGTCGACTGTGTCAGTCGGAAATGCAACACAAAAGCTAACACAATTTCCCTTTTAAATATTCTCCCCTTACCAAAATACTAGATTTATCATAGTCAATTCTTATAATATGCTACTTATATAATTATTATACGAATGAGATATTAAAAAATTAAAATTACATATACGTAAACGACTAAAAAAATTCCCCTAAAATAAAAACAACCAAAAAAAATTGTTCTACCATTTACTAAACTCATTGACCAAAATAGAAACCATTAAATAACTCCCACTCATCATTTTTAGCAATCGACGGTTTTCCTCATAAAATCCTCACTATATTATACTATATATTTAAAACACAACTAAACCAAACTATTCGACAAATATTTTCTCAAATAAAAAATACAAACTTTTAAAAAAAAATTAAACACTCTTCACAAGTTCATAAAAGATCCGAAAAAACAAATTCCCCTAAAATAAAAACAACCAAAAAAAAATGTTCTACCAATTGCTAAACTCATTGACCAAAACACAGACCATTAAATAACTCCCATTGATCATTTTTAGCCATCCACAAATTCCCTCATGGATATTATACTATATATTTAAAATACAACTAAAGCAGACTATTCGACAAACATTTTATCAAATAAAAAATACAAACCTTTAACAACTTTTTAAAAACTCTTCACAAGCTCATAAAACATCCCAAAGAATTTGTAACCTTTTTCTACTGTTTGAGACCTTCTCCAAATGTACACAACTTAAAATCCTCCAAAATTAATACAGAACTCATCAAAAATAAAGCTAATCCCAACGTTAGCTTATCTATGCCAACGAATAAAAAAACAGCACAATATGCAAAGGAAAAAAACACTCAAACGCCCCTACCTCCTTACCAGGACAAGACGGAAGATTTAATACACAACAACCCAAGCCATCTAAACGTCGTTTCAGTTTCCGGCTATTTATGAGATTGCCAATTAATAACTGCAGATCGTCCATTGAAAACCCCACCTCATACACCAGAAAATTTCTATATAAAGTGAAACATCCATCTGAAAAAACGCACAAACCTTTCACTAAACACAAAGACATCCATACTTCAACTACCACAATGAAATCCAACGATTTGCAATACATGCTCCGTACCCTCACAAAAAAATCTGAAGAGAATCGCAAAGCCATAAAAACCCTGCAAGAGACACTTGAAGCAGACCACCTCCTGAAGAATGAAATGTTTGGCTATCTAGACACAAAGCCGTCGTATATGAACTATGTTCAAGGCAACTCAGCCATGGAAGATACGAACACCAATGCATCAAAAATATTGGACCACCTGCATGCGATTCAGCAGATTCTGAAAGATGAAATCGCTTCCTACAAAAAGAAACTCAAGGAGATTGAAGAAGAGCCGGACGTAGAAGATTGGAAATGAAGAAAACAGAAACAGCCAGTGGAGAAGTTGCTACTTTTTGGGAATCTTTTGGGTTATCAATATGTCCTACGTTTACGTCTTTAGTATTTTTATCTTTCGATGTATGTCATCTTGTAACACTGCTTGTAACTCCTCCATCTACCATCAACTTATAAAGACGGTTACATGTTACCTTATTTACATATCTCCAAAATAAACGCAAACATACCAACATAAAGAACAAAACGCGAAACAAAAAAATTTTCCTCTCCTATCGACCCGTGCAACGCACGGGTCACCCGCTAGTTATATTTAAAAATCGTCTTAGAATTTTCTAACTATAAAAACATAAAATATATAACATGAATACAAAACGTTGACATCCTCAAATAAAAAGCATCAGTATAGATAAATGTCTTTTGTAATAAGTATCATTAAATTTTGAAAAATAGAATTATTAGAAAAATAAAAAATAATAATAATACATCTATTTGGTAAATATTTTATTAACCACACCTATTTGATAAATATTTTTTAAAATACACATTTTTGGTCAAAATTCTAAATAAATCTCTGGCTAAGTAATATTAAATCTTTTATTAAAAAGTAACGATATTTTACAGCATATCACATCCGAGGACATGCTCAAAATAATAAGGGCTAATAACATAAAAACCATTGTAGTTTGGCCAAAATCCGGTTTAAGCACTATATTATTTTTTGTTCCAAAAAAACCACTCAAACTTTCAAAAAAATTCGTAAAAACCACTCATATTTTCAAAAAGATACATTGCGACCACTATAACAAATAAAGTCATGATTCTATGCCTCCAACTCGGAAAAATTCTTACCCACATCACATTCAAAATTTAGTATATTCACTTGGACACCCTATGCATTCACAACGTGGCCGAAGAGCTGCACTTACGAAAACCAAAATCACATGTAGACAACTTTATATATCATTTTCACTACCATCGATTTTCAATATTTGCTTCAAATGTCGATACGAAACTTTTCACATAATCTTTCAATGAAAATAGTCCTTAAAAGTTATAAAATAAATTGAATAGTGGTTAATATGAAATTTTTTTGAAAGTATGAATGGTTTTTATGAAACAAAATAAAATATATTGGTTAAACCGAAATTTTGGCCAAACTATAGTGGTTTTTATGCTATTAACCCAAATAATAAATCTATACTCAACGAGATTTCAAATTTAGTTGTTTCCACTAAAGTATTATAATACTATATAGATTTATTTATAAATTTGAACATATATGTTATTTCGCCAATCTGGATAATGAAGCCTTTTCATTTTATAAAGTTTTGAGGATATCCTCGTAACCTATGGGGTAGAAAATGTAAAATTTTTAATATGTGAAGTTTTCAAAGGTGTAATGTAATACGCACTATATTTATAAAATCTTTTCTAAAAGGCTAGCTTGTGAAATGAGTATCATTTTCAGCTGAACATTTTCAAATTATTAAGTTTTAGCATCAATGTAAATTACTAATGTATGATTTATGTTAAGAGATCTCTGAGATGGCAACATTTTACCTATATGGTTTTGAACAAACGCGTTGAAAGCAAACAATTAAGGGATGATATAGGCTATTATAAGTCAATTTAAGTAAATGGTTAAGCTACATAGTATATATCCTACAAAAGTGAAGGATGTTATGGCAGATGCGTGGAGGGATAATAGAGTAGAAACTTCCTAGCATGGATCGAAGGGTGAACTGTTAGATTAGGTGTCTAAGCATGACTTATAAATTGTATTTATCTTATTAATTGAAGCAAAGTCCATTTAGGATGCCCTCATAGCTGGAGGTTTGGCAGGAAGTTCAGTAGAGAGAAATGTTGATTTATCAAATGTTTAATAAATCAATAGAAATAAAATAAATAGTTTATTAATATACTAAAGTGATAATGTATTAATTAGAAACTATATTAATTAATTAGAAATTAATTGGATTTAATTTAGTGATTAATTTAATTAATTAAAGGTGTAGGGACTGGTTTTGTAATTATTCAATAGTTGAATATTGACTGACCAGTTGGAGCCATAGGTGGCGAAATTAAGAGTGTGGCCACTCTTAATTTTGAAACCCTAATTAGGGTTTAGAGGCTTGGTCCAAATGGGTAACAGGCTTTTCCATTAGAGGGCACCTCTAGGGTTTTGACTGTACCACCTGGAGGCTATAAATAAGGGAACCCTAATGGGCGCCAAATCCACTATGTCTCTCTGGAATTCTGTTTTCTCCTCCATTTCTTGGGTGTGACTCCATTTGAGGCAGGATACTTTTGCTGCTAGCTTCAAGAAGAATAATCAAAGGTTGATTTTTCTTATTTTTTGATCTTTAAAAATTATTGTTGGCCTTTAGGATTTGTTATATGTTCATTGATAGTAAAAAACATAGATCCTCATCTTATGTTGCATTTGAACTTAGGATTATTTAGCTCATTGATTGCTTAAAACCTTTCAGTGGTATCAGAGCATGTCTTGTTTTTCTTGTGAATTGCTATAACTGTTTGTTTGGCCAAGGCATATTTTCGAAAAAAATAAACCCTTGGGAGGCCTTCATCGTTTTTGGTGGCTAGGGTTTTGAAAACCCTAGCCTCCACCCCATTTTGGCGATTTTTGTATGCTTTTGGAAAGTAGGTTGTTATTTTTGGTAATTGAGATCTATTAAATTACTGGAAACCTTGATCCCATTACTTGCAATTTTCGTGAATAGGGGATTAAGATAGGTAATTAATTTGATTAATTTTGTGATGCCTATCTTGATTTAATTAATTGTTTAATTAAAAGATAAATTAAATCGCTTAAAGATTTAAATTTAAATTTTAAATTAAAAGTATAATTTTCGAAAAAAATTAAAAGATTAAATCTAGAATATTTTAAAAAGTTTAAAATACATCTTATACATAGTATAATTAAAAGTTAATATTATTTGTATAAGATAAATTGGTTAGTCTTACCATTAGTAGGCCTCATTCACGAAACTATCCTATAAAGAGGGTATAAGGCAACTGCCTATAAAATGGTAGTCTAATGAGTGTCCACTCTCACCCACCGCTCTCCTAGTCAGTCGAGTGTCGTTAGCCGAACGGGTTTGATAGGACCTGTTAATTCTCATTAAAAGTATAATTCTGAAATTGAAAGTACTAGAACAATTCATTAAAATCCCAATCTAGTTACTTTAGGAAAAATGTGAATTGATGCTAATCCATAAAGTTGCACATTGCACTTTATGAAACATTGGTGGAGCGTGTGTGGATAACCGACACACCAATAGGGGTTCGTAAAGAGTCGAAATGGGTTTCTCAATCTTACCATTATTGATGGAGCATGTGTGGTTAACCTGCACATCAATTAGAGATGGTGATTGACTTCGAGAGTACCGAGCTAACTTGTATGGTTATTCATACCCAGTTTGTGATCCTCGGTATCCCAGTCACAAATAGTGGGGCATATCTGAGATTAAACATGCCATTGAACAGTTCAATGAATCTCACAGATCTAGGAATTTCATAAGACTTGAATTGATAAATGTCTATCTACCTTAATGACCATTATGTTGTGATTGCGACATCACTCTTTACACCATAGTTGGGGTATGTTGGATCCTAGCCTTGTTAAATAATAATTTGAGTAATTATTTAAAAAGGATTGATTAAACTAATAAATTCTGTTTCTTATAGATGTCTAAATCAAGTGTCGATTCTCTCCCTTCTCATCCTTCACCCAGTTCTGAGAGCCTCAGAAAGCACCTGCTAAATATGGAAAAGCTGACTGGCTTGAACTATAAGGAATGGCTTCGCAATTGGAGACTAGTTCTCGTTATTGCTGGCAAGCTACATCTCATTAAGCATCTGATCCCGGTTCCACCGAAACATGTCATCACCAAAGGTCTTTATGATGAGCATGAACTCTTATTTGATGAATCCAAGGAAGTTTGTGACATCATGCTATTGTCCATTGACCCCGAGTTCTACAGGGATTTTGAATCTCTAGGGCCATATGAGTTAATACAATTGGTTGAGGAAAAGTTACAAGAGCCAGTTGAAGAGGAACGAGCTAGGATCTTCAAAAGACTTGTAGAGTGAAAACTAAAAGAAGAAAGTAGTGTTGATTCGCATGTTCTCCAGATTGAGGGATACATAGGCGAATTGTACAAACTTGGTCACCCAATTAGTCAGGAGATGAGTGTTGACATCCTACTCGCCTCGCTGACTAGTAGGTACGATCTGTTTATTCAGACGTATAGAAAGGAAGACCAGAAAAAGACTCTCATGGAAATGCATTTAACGTTGACTTTATACGAGTCACTCATGGATAGGCATAGTTCCACTAGTTCGGCTACTTCTGGATTGAGTCCAGTGAGGAGACACAGCAAGAAACGATCCAGATCGTCTGGACATGTCTCAAACTCGGAATCCTTAGGATCGGATACAGTCACGGAAAGATTGAAAGACGCCCCAAGGTCAAATATTTAGAAACTCAGGTATATCTAAAAACCTCAAAACTCTTGATCCATAATTCCTTAATACATGATGTGATAGTCACATTTGGTTTGTATGCAGGGAATCAGTAGGGTACGGGACTTTGGCGCATAGGAGCACATTTGGATTGGATCTCCAGCTCATGCAGTTTTGAAGTTTAGTTAGATATTACAATCTTGTTATTAGCCTATTAGATGCATGCAACATTGTATATTATATAATACATTGTTCAAGGATTTATGTTTTAATAAAATGTTGATTTTCTTTTAACACATGGTTGTTTAAATTATCCTTGAAATGTTGTATGAGTGTGTTAATTGTATGAATGGTAATGACTTGAAATGTTGATGCATCCAAAGTGTTTGGATTCATGAATTGTGTCCTCTATGATTGTTAATGGAAATTTTTTAAGGATCAATTCAAGCAAAGGTCCAGTTGGACGGAACTTTGGAATCATTTGACTTAGAGTCACATGATGAATTGAGTTCTTAGTGAAATCAATTGTGGGAAGAAATGAATCATCCAAAGATCCAATGGATAGGATTTTGGAATCAGTTGACTTAGAGTCAGGTGATGATTGCAAATCTTGAACAAATTAACAAAGTCATAAGTCTACATAGAGATGTAAAAGACAATAAGATTAGGAGCAACGCACACATCGGTCACTGTGTATTGCTCGGATCTTCAAAAAGAACACAATTAGTTATACTTCACGATATTCGTCAATTAGTATGACGAGTATAGTTGCGCTTATCAGAATAGGCGATTGAATTAAAACCATGAACAGTTTAAGGACTTCAAAGAAAGTATAAGATTAACAGAACCTGAGTAACATCATAGACTGAGAAAAGGTTCCACAGTTTATTCTCTTCCAAGAACATTAATGGTTATAATGTGTCTTAGGGAAGATGATGGAGCATTGGTCGAAATGGTTCGATCCTCGATGTATGAGATACATCTTTAATTAGTTTCCGATGAATTGAATATTCAACCGACCATAGAAACCATATTCCAACCACATCTTAGACTAGGTGCGACACTGTCTGAAATTTAAAGCTGGGATCGTCCCACTTGTACATAGAAAGTCCAGGGTCATGTAGCGTTCGTCCGAACCTCATGACTAGCCTGAACCTGATCAGCAATGTCGTTTCATTGGCTATCCTGCTCTACCTGTGAAAGAAGAACCCTTTTAGAAAGGACTCATATTCTAAGGAAACAGTGGGAGTTAAGACCGTCCTGAATGAGTTCAGGATTAGCCAAGTGAAAGAACCTTTAGTCATCACTAGGCTTTGAACAGAAATTAGATTTCTATTAAAACCTGACATACTCTTCACTTAACCGGTAGTATTGGTCACCATCATAAGATGTTATGATCTGGGTGAAATACTGATTAGTGGTAAAACACTAAGTTGGTGCCGATTACCAATCCGACCACTTGGAAGCATTGGTGAGCCCAGTTGTTGCCAAATAAGAGAACCTTAGGGCGAGACATAGTCTATGTGGAAATTTGATTGATTCTTACACCTGGTCCAAAAACCAGTGGGAGTAATTGAATCACCAAAAGAAAGAAACATGGATAGAAATGTACCTTCAGAACATCTGGTTGAGTGAGACGATACTTAGAGTTAAGTAATTGATTCCGGGAGAAGCACTCTCAATAGAAGATGAAATCCGAAAGGATACTGCATGGCACATTGTGAGTCGTTAGTGGAGCGCGTGTGGATCATCGGTACACTAATAGGGACTCACAAAGAGCGTGCCAATACAAAGGTACATGGGCCCATGATTAATCCCACAGGCATGTCGCAAGAAAGGATATTCTGATTCTCAAAATATGCCAAAGGTTTGAATTTTGTGAATAGCATGAAAGATTTCCATTAATATGTCAGAAAGTTTTGGATTTCGGATTCTCAAAATGTGCCAAAAGTTCTGGATTTTGTGAATAGTCCGAAAGAGTCATATAACCGTGTCAAAGCCAGTGGGAGTGTCGCTGTTATCTACTATCACTATATGTGGGTTACATACTGGTTCTAGGAAACGTCTCTTATCATTACAAAGTGTAATGACTTGGTGTTAAGAGACAGATCGCTATGAAATACTTAAAAGAGATACAGCATACTTAAGTGGTTGCGAACATCTATTGGATAGATCAAAACTTTACCAATATGATCTTGATGAGATTCAAGATGCATTGCCTCAGGAAAGGAGTTTCCTACCATTGCAGAGTGTAATGATTTGACATGAGAGATATAAAGAAGGAGCAACATACTCACGTAGTTCACAGACATCTATCGGATAGATGTAATCATCAGTTTAGACCTAGCCATTCTAAGCATGATCTTGGTAAGATTCAAGATGCACGAGAAAGAGTCTCCGAAAGGAAATAGTTATCAAAAGTCATGACACAGGGATTATAAGTAATTTTAAGATTCCAAAAGGGTTTGGAATAAGATTAGATCGGATTCCATGAGCTTCTTATCGGAAGTGTCATGAACATGTCCTGATGACTTAATGCTTAAAGTTGGATTCAGAATATAACCTGGCTGAGAATACTGAATGGATTTTGAACACATGTGAGAAATCATTGGGAAGTGATTGGGGTAAATGTTAGTAATAATTTGAAAGGAGTTTCAAATAGGTAATTATTAACATCAAGACTTGGTGCTAAAGGACTTAATGGTTAAAGAGTTTCGTTGGTATTCCGATGGAGCGCGGGTGGGTCACCGGCACATCATAACACTTCAAAATAGTCTTGGGGTGCAGTCATGTAGACTAAAGAGCCCGAGAACCATGGGAAGTCATAGTATACATCACCAGAATGGAGTTAGGAGAGAGAAAGACATAATAACTAATTGAGATATCATCGGAAGAGTATCCGATCGGATCATCTGCAATTAAGTGTATGAGTGTGAGACATTCAGGATACATAGAAAGAATGAATAGTTCATGTAGACATAAATATGAAATTTGAATTGAAAGTTTAAAAGAAAATAAGAAACCGATAATAGTTTTATGATAGATCCGACTTGGTGATTACCTAGTGGAGACTTGGTAATAAGCAATAGTAGCTGCCAGTCAGATTTTATGTTTCACTTTCGCATGTTTTAGTCCCCGAATAATTTGATTATTCAAAAGGTCCACAGTCGCTCATACTTTTAGGGAGTGAGTATGAACGAAGACTGTCATGAATTGGTTTGTAGATGTTGGATTAGGTGTCTAAGACATGACTAATAATTTGTATTTACCTAAGTAATAGTAGCAAAGTCCATTTGAGTTGCCCTCATAGCTAGAGGTTTGGTAGAAATTGCAGGAGAGAGAAAGATTGATTTATTATATGATTAATAAATCAATAGAAATAAAATAAATAGTTTATTAATATATTAAAGTGATAATATATTTATTAGAAACTATAGTAATTAATTTGAAATTAATCTGAAATTAATTGGATTTAATTTGGTGATTAATTCAATTAATTAAAGGTGCAGGGACTGAACTTGTAATTATTCAATAGTTGAGTAAGTGACAATTTTGGCAGGATAATAACTAGCGAAATTATATATATAATAATATATAATTTCGATTATAATAACATAGGATAAATAGATTTGAATTAAAGATAAAGGTTTATCTTGATTTGAATTCAAAAGGTTTATCTCTAAAGGCTTATCTGGTTATCTGCTGGAGGCTATAAATAGGGAGCCTCATACCCATTATTTTCTGTGCCATTTTTCACCTAATCTCTCTAGAATTTCGTTCCCCTCTCCCAAGCTCTTGGGTGTGATCTCATTTGAGGCAGGACACTTGTGCTGCTTTGCTTCCAAGAAAACCTAAAGGTTAGTTTTTCTGATTTATTCTTTTAGTTAACTTTTATTTGGCCTTTAGGAATTTAGTTACACGTTCAAAGTAAGAAAACATAGATCCAATCCAGGTTGCATGTGAACTTAGGGTTTTAGTTCATAGATTTGCAGAAAACCTTTCAGTGGTATCAGAGCTTTTGGTTGTTTTCTTATTGAATTATTGTAATAGTTTTTCCTAAAATTTAAGCTTTATTGTTTCTAAACCCTAAATAGGGCCAATCGATTTTTAGGGTTAGGGTTTTTGAAACCCTAGCCCCTCCCCTTGGTATTTTCGAATTTTGCATAGTGTTTTAGAAGGTTTTCTATTTTTGGTAACTTTGATTATTTAATAATTGGATAACCTTAAACCATTATTTGTTTTTCGAAAATTAGGGGGTTTAAGATAGGTTTAAATAAATTTGATTAATTTGTGATACCTATCTGGATTTAATTAATTTAAGTAATTGTTTAATTAAAAGACAAATTAAATCATTTAAAGGTTTAAATTTAATTTTAAAATTAATAGTTAATTTTTCGAAAATTAAATAGATAAACCAGAAATATTTTAAAAAGTTTAAAATATTTAATTAATTCGAAATACCTATCTGGATTTAATTAATTTAATTAATTATTTTATTAAAAGATAAATTAAATCATTTAAAGGTTTAAATTTAATTTTTTAATTAATTGTTAATTTCGAAAAAACAAAATAGGCAGCTTTATCTGATCAAGGGCCGGGGCACAAGGGTCCGCACCACCCAGGGTGCGAGCCACCCGAGAAGGGAGCGAATTCGTTGAGAAGTCAGTTGACTGCCCCATTCATTCGTTTATGGGAACAGAGAGATAAACCAAGAATATTTTAAAAGGTTTAAAATACATCTTATATATATTATAATTAAAAGTTAATAGTATATGTCTAAGATAATTGGTCAGTCAAATCAATAGTAGGCCTCATTCACGAAGCTGGTCTATAAGGAGTGTATAAGAAAACTGCATATAAAATGGCGGTTAAATGGGTGTCCACTCTCACCCACCGCTCTCTTGATCAATGGAGGCTTGTTAGCCGAACGGGTTTGATAGGACAGCTTAATCTCATTAAAAGTATAATGTTATTAATGAAAGTACTAGAACCGTTTTATAAAATCCCAAATCTAGTTACTTTAGGAAAAATGTGAAAAGATGTTAACCCATGAAATTGCACATTACACTTTATGAGACATTAGTGGAGCGTGTGTGGTTTACCGGCACACTAATAGGGGCTCATAAAGAGTGGTAATGGGTTTCTCATGATTTATCATTGTTGATGGAACGTGTGTGGTTAACCGGCACATCAATTAGAGATAATAAATGACATTGAGGTTATCGAGCATATTTGCATGGTTATTCACATCCAGTTTGTGATCCTCGGCATCCCAGTCACAAACAGTGGAGCATATCCGAGATTAAACATGCCATTGAACAGTTCAATGAATCTCAACAGATCTAGGAATTTCATAAGACTGAAATTGATAAATGTTTATCTACCTTAATGACCATTATGTTGTGATTACGGCATCCCTCTTCACACCATAGTTGGGGTATTTTGGATCCTAGCCTTGTTAAATAATATATTGTGTAAATTGTTTTAGAAGGATTAAAATTAAACTAGGAAATTCAAATTTTAGAGATGTCTAAAGATAGTGTCAATTCTCCTTCTTCTCCTCCTTCACCCATTTCTGAGAATCTCAGAAAGCACCTATTAAATATGGTAAGGCTGACTGGCCTGAACTATGTGGTATGGCTTCACAAATAGAGCATGGTTCTTAGTTTTGATGGCAAGCCATATCTTATTGAGTGCCCGCTCCCCAAAGCATGGTATCACACAGCAGCTTGTGATGAGCATGACCCCTTGACTATTGAGTCCAAGGAAGTTCGTTGCCTCATGCTATAGATCATTGACCCTGAGTTCCGCAGGGATTTAGAATTCCTGGGGTCAGATAAGTTAGCACAGCTGGTTGAGGAAAGGTTCCGAGAACCGGTTGAAAAAGGAACGAACTAGGATCTTCAAAGAGCTTGAAGTTGCAAGCTAGAAGGAAGTAACACCAGTTTGCATGTTCTCATGATTGAGGGATACATGGGCAAACTGTATAAAATTGGGTCACCCCTTGTGATCGGGAGTTAAGCATTAGCTCAACTCGCTGATCTGTTCATCCAGATGAACAGAAAGGGTAACCAGATAAGAAAATCATGGAAATGCATTCAATGTCGACTCTGTATAAGTCGTTCATTGAGAAGCATAGTTCTATTGATTCAGCTGCTTCAGGATTGAGTCCAGTATTAAGGTGCATCAAGAAATGATCCAGATCGTCTGGACTGATTGTTCAATGTCTCAAACTGGGAATCCACAGGGTGGGACACAGTCACAGAAAGATTGGAAAGATGCTCCAAAGCCGAACGATTTGGCAACTCAGGAATATCTTAAAACTCTGAACTCCTGATCCTTAATTCCTTGATACAAGATTTGTTTCTCACATATGCTCTGTATGCATGGACTTTGTAGGATGCAGGATGTTGTTGCATAGGAGCATATTTGGATTGGATCTGAAGCTCATGCAGTTTTGGAGTTTAGTTAGATAGTATGATCCTGTTATTAGCTTATTAGATATGTGCAACATTGTCTCTCATATAGTACATTATTCAAGGATATTTTGTTTTTAATAACATGTTGATTTTCTTTTAATACATATTTGTTTAAATTTTCCTTGAAATGTTGTGTGAGTGTGTCGATTGCATGAATGACAATGACTTGAATGTTGATACATCCAAAGTGTTTGGATTTATGAATTGTGTCCTCTATGATTGTTAAAGTAGATTTTATAAGGATCAATTCAACCAAAGGTCCAGTTGGACAGGACTTTGGAATCATTTGACTTAGAGTCACATGATGAATTGAATTCTTAATAAAATCATTTGGGGCAAGAAATGAATCACCCAAAGATCCAGTGGATGGGTTTTGGAATCAGTTGACTTAGAGTTAAGTGATGATTGCATACCTTGAACAAAATTAACAAAGTCATAAATTTACTTAGAGATGTAAAAGACATTGAGACTATGAACAACGTACACATTAGTTACTCTGTATTGCTCGAGTCTTGGAACAGAACACAATTAGTTATACTTCATAATATTTGCCAATCAGTTTGAGAAATATGACTTCTCTTATCAGAATAAGCGATTGATTGAAACCTTGAACTGTTCAGGGACTTCAAAGGAAGTATAAGATTAACAGAACCTGAGTGACAACGTAAACTGAGAAAATGTTTCACAGTTTATTCTCTTCAAAGAACATTAATGGCTATAATGTGTCTTAGGGAAGATGATGGAGTATTGGTCGAAATAGTTCGATCCTTTATGTATAAGATACACTTCCAATTAGTTTCTCGATATTCAACCAGTCATAGAAACCATATTCCGACCACATGTTAGACTAAGTACGTTTGCAGACACTGTCTGAAATGTAAAGCTGGGATTGTCCAACTTGTACATAGAAAGTCCAGGGTCATGTAGCGTTTGTCCGAGCCTCATGGATAGCCTGAAACTGATTAGCAATGTCGTTTCATTGGCCATCCTGGCTGTACCTATGAAAGAAGAGTTCTTTTGGAAAGGACTCATATTCTAAGGAAACAGTGAGAGTAAGAATAATCCTGAATGAGTTTAGGGATTAGCCAAGTGAAAGAACCTTTAGTCATTACTAGGCCTTGACCAGGAATCAGATTCCTGTCAAACCTGACATACTCTTCTCTTAACCAGTAGTCTTGATCACCGTCATAAGTAGTTATGATCGGGGTGACATACCGATTAGTGGTAAAACACTAAAGTTGGTAAAGATAAGCAATCCGACTACTTGGAAGCATTGGTAAGCCCGATTGCTGCCAAATAAGAGGACCTTAGGGCAAGATACAGTCTATGTGACATTTTGACTGATTTTACACATGGTCTAATTACCAGTGGGAGTAATAGAATCATCAAAAGAAAGAAACATAGATAGAGATGTACTTACAGATCATCTGGTTGAATGAGACGATACTCAGAGTCAAGTAATTGATTACGAGAGAAGCACTCTCAATAGAAGATGAAGTCCGAAAGGATACTGTTTAGCAAAGTTGCACCTTGTGAGTCATTAGTGGAGCGTGTGTGCTTTACCAGCACACTAATAGGGACTCACAAAGAGCGTGCCAATATAAAGGTACATGGGCACGGGATTAATCCCACGGGCATCTTGCAAGAAAGGATATTCGAATTCTTAAAATATGCCAAAAGTTTGGATTTTGTGAATAGCCTGAAAGATTCTAGTAACTATGTCAGAAAGGTTTGGACTTCGGATTCTCAAAATGTGCCAAAAGATTTGGATTTTGTGAATAGTCCAGAAGAGTCAAAGCCAGTGGGAGTATCATTGTTATCTGCCTATGACTGTATATTGGGAACAACTCTTATCATTACAAAGTGTAATGATTTAACATTAAGAGATGATTCACTATGAAAGACTTAATAGATATACAACATACTCAGGTGGTTGTGAACATCTATGAGATAGATCAAAACTCTGCCAATATGATCTTGTTGATATTCAAGATGCATAGCCCCATGAAAGGAGTTTCCTATCATTGCAAAGTGTGATGACTTGACATGAGAGATATAAAGAAGGTGCAACATACTCATGTAGTTCACAGACATCTATCAGATAGATGAAATCGTCAGTATAGACCTAGCCATTGTAAGCATGATCTTGATAAGATTCAAGATGCATGAGAAAGAGTCTCCGAAAGGAAATAGTTTTCTCGAAAGTCATGACACAGATAATCTCTAGACTCCGAAAGGGTTTGGAATAAGATTAGATCGAGTTCCACGAGCTTTTTGGATCGATCAGAAGTGTCATGAACATGTCCTAATGACTTAATGCTTGGGGCATAGTAAGTTAGATTCAGGATATAGTTTGGCTGGGAATACTGGATAGATTTTTGAACACACATGAGAAATCATTGGGAAATGGTTGGGGTGAATGTGGTAATAATAATTTGAAAGGAATTTCAAATCGGTAATTATTAACATCAGGACGTGGTGCTTAAGGACTTCATGGTTAAAGAGTTTCGTTAGAATTCTAATGGAGCGCGTGTGGTTCACCGACACATCATAACACTTTGAAATAGTCTTAGGATGCGGTCATGTAGACTAAAACCCCGAGAACGATGGGAAGTCGCAGCACACGTCACCAGAATGGAGTCGTAAGGGAGAAAGACAGAATGAAAAAAAATCGAGATATCGTCGGAAGAGTATCTGATTGGATTATCTACAATAAAGTGTATTAATGTAAGACATTTTGGATACATAGAAAGAGTGAAAGGTCATATAGACATAGATATAAAAGGCTTGAATTGAAAGTTTAAAAGAAAATAAGAAACCGATAATAGTTTTATGACAAATCCGACTTGGTGATTACCTCGTGGAGACTTGGTAATAAGCAGGAGTAGCTGCCAGTCAGATTTTATGTTTCGCTTTTGCATGTTTTACTTCCCGAATAATTTAATTATTCAAAAAGGTACACAGTCGCTCATACTTTGGGAAGTAAGTATTGAATCAAGATTGTCATGAATTGGTTTGTAAAGAGTTAGACACAGCAATAGGATTGCTACAACATTCATGAGTACTTAGAAATAGATATTTGAGTATTGGATAAACCCACGCTCAAAGAATTGATTCATGGATTACATCATATTTGAGTATTGGATAAGCCTACGCTCAAAGAATTGATTCATGGATTACATCACGAGCAATTTTGAGACGATAATATCTTATGGTCTTGAAGCGGAGACATATAAGTTCAAATTTGCAAGTCGGCTGTCGATTGATAGTGCGTAAACGCATCGGTAACTCGATGTTATAAAATGTATTGTTGTGCGAAATTTTGATGAGTAAAAGACACAAGCATATGAGTCAAAGCTTATTCGTTCCTTGACCCTGATGGGAAACAGATATCTGTAGGCCTCTCGATGATTTTGAAGTTGACTAAAGTGCTGGCCAGCCAGGACTGAATTGATATGTTCAATTAGAAGTCTTATGTCATATGCAAATCGGAAATCGGGAAACAGAGTACCGGACATAGATTGATCTCAATCCATGTCTCATGTCTGGAAATATCTTGTTGGATGAAGGATCATATGATCACTTATCTATGGACAGAACTGACTAGGTCAGAGTTCCGCAGCAGTTTCTAGGAAGCTATAATTTGCTGATTAATTTGAGGTTAAATTAGTAATTATAATCATAGACTTATCCAAGTGGGAGACTGTTGGATTAGGTGTCTAAGCCATGACTAATAACTTTTATTTACCTAATTAATAGTAGCAAAGTCCATTTGGGTTGCCCTCATAGCTAGAGGTTTGGTAGAAATTCCAGGAGAGAGAAAGATTGATTTATTATATGATTAATAAATCAATAGAAATAAAATAAATAGTTTATTAATATATTAAAGTGATAATATATTAATTAGAAACTATAGTAATTAATTAGAAATTAATCTGGAATTAATTGGATTTAATTTGGTGATTAATTTAATTAATTAAAGGTGCATGGACTGAAATTGTAATTATTTAATAGTTGAGTAAGTAACAATTTTGGCAGGATAATAACCAGCGAAATTATATATATAATAATATTTAATTTCAATTATAATAAGTTAGGATAAATAGATTTGAATTAAAGATAAATATTTATCTTGATTTGAATTCAAAAGGTTTATCTCTAAAGGCTTATCTGATTATCTGCTGGAGGCTATAAATAGGGAGCCTCAGACCCATTATATTCTGCGCCATTTTTCACCTAATCTCTTTGGAATTTTGTTCCCCTCTCCCTAGCTCTTGGGTGTGATCTCATTTGAGGTAGAACACTTGTGCTGCTTTGCTTCCAAGAAAACCTAAAGGTTAGTTTTTTGATTTATTCTTTTAGTTAATTTTTATTTGGCCTTTAGGAATTTAGTTACATGTTCAAAGTAAGAAAACATAGATCCAATCTAGGTTGCATTTGAACTTAGGGTTGTAGTTCATAGATTTGCAGAAAACCTTTTAGTAGATTGTCTAAGGAGTTAGACATAACAATAAGATTGCTACAATGTTCATGAGTACTTAGAAATGGATATTTTTGTATTGGATAAACCTGCGCTCAATAGATTGCTTTATGGATTATATCAAAAGAAATTTTGAGACGATAATATATTATGGTCTTAAAGCGAAGACATATGAGTTGAAATTTACAAATCGATTGTAAATTGATAATGCGTAAACGCATCGGTAACTCGATGTTATAAGACGTGTTGTTGAGCGGGATTTTTGATGAGTAAAAGAAACAAGCATATGAGTCAAAGCTTATTCGTTCCTTGACCCTGATGGGAAATAGATATCTGTAGGCCTCTCGATGATTTTGAAGTTGACTAAAGTGCTGGCCAGCCAGGACTGAATTGGACGGAGGATCATATGATCACTTATCTATGGACAGAACTGACTGGGTAAAAGTTCAGCAGCAGTTTCTAGGAAGCTGCAAGTTGTTAATTAATCTGAAGATAAAAGAACAATTAAAGTCATAGAATTATCCAAGTGGGAGATTGTTGGATTAGGTGTCTAAGCCATGACTTATAAATTGTATTTATCTTATTAATTGAAGCAAAGTCCATTTGGGTTGCCCTCACAGCTGGAGGTTTGGCAGGAAGTTCAGTAGAGAGAAAGGTTGATTTATTAAATGTTTAATAAATCAATAGAAATAAAATAAATAGTTTATTAATATATTAAAGTGATAATGTATTAATTAGAAACTATATTAATTAATTCGAAATTAATCTGGAATTAATTGGATTTAATTTAGTGATTAATTTAATTAATTAAAGGTGCAGGGACTGGTTTTGTAATTATTCAATAGTTGAATATTGACTGACCAGTTGGAGCCATAGGTGGCGAAATTAAGAGTGTGGCCACTCTTAATTTTGAAACCCTAATTAGGGTTTAGAGGCTTGGTCCAAATGGGTAACGGGCTTGTCCATTAGAGATCTCCTCTAGGGTTTTGACTGTACCACCTGGAGGCTATAAATAAGGGAACCCTGGGGAACCCTAATGGGCGCCAAATCCACTCTGTCTCTCTGGAATTCTGTTTTCTCCTCCATTTCTTGGGTGTGACTCCATTTGAGGCAGGATACTTTTGCTGCTAGCTTCAAGAAGAATAATCAAAGGTTGGTTTTTCTTATTTTTTGATCTTTAAAAATTATTTTTGGCCTCTAGGATTTGTTATATGTTCATTGATAGAAAAACATAGATCCTCATCTTAGGTTGCATGTGAACTTAGGATTATTTAGTTCATTGATTGCTTAAAACCTTTCATGAACTTCAAGGTTATGTCTAGGCCGTCTATAAACAAAGCAGAATGAAGTGAAGGCAGAGTTACTGAGTCTTAGAACAAATGTTACACTCTCGAGTTAAGTAAGAAAGATAAGATATAGAAGAATTTTGATGTTAAATAGAAAAGAGAACACATATGTAGCTATAATGTTTTTGTTAGGTGATGAGTGTTAGATCAACCAAACTCGTCATAGTTAACCAGGAATAGTGCAGTGGGATGTAAGGTATATAAATATTCTTAGAAGATTATGCAGAGATGTAGAGGAAATAATATTAAAGTAAGATACTTGAGTAAAAAAACCTCATAGAGGATTGGAGATGGTTAACGAGTGAAGGAACAAGAATGAACAAATACTTGTATAAGTAAAAGAATAAGTATTAAGTATTTAAGGATGATGCCATGTATGGCCTTAAGATTCATAGATGGACCTATGTGTCCATTTCATGATGCTAAGGGAAATCCATGCAAGGATTGACTTTTGGGAACGAAATTCTGATAAGTAGAGGAGAGTTGTAATACTCGTGCTCATTTTTTCCAATTTTAAAGTATTTTCTAATTTTAGAATAACAGTCAAGGATCGAAATTAGAATATTATAAATAATTGACACTTCTAGGTCGTCGTGCAGTCAAAAATAGTAAAATAACCTAACACACACTAGTATAGCGGTAGTCAGGGTCGATCCACAAGAGTTACGTGGTCAAGGTAGGCAACAGATTACCAATTGTAGTGTCACTCTACAACCAGAGGATCTAGTTTCTAACGTTTACCGAAAACAGTCCCGAAATCACAAAATCCAACAAATCCAAAAACTAACTCTAACATTAATCGATCCAATTCAATTTCTAAACTAAAATGAGTTACTGAAATCAGAAAGTATAATCTAAATTCAGAAACACAAGAACAATCCAACACAATCAAACATCCAAATTCATCCCAAAGCATAAAAACCGTAAAAAGAGCAATTAACAATAACTGAATGATTAACTATTAAAAACTCAGATCCAAACTTGTTCAAAACAGAAAACATAAACTTTCAGAAACTAAAAACTAATGCCAATGGTTGTCACACCCAATACCACTAGCTAAAGCTACCAAAACTAGTAAGCTACTTGGAAATTAAAAGAGAAAACAATAAATACCACTTATGGTCGACTGAAAACTGAAACTCGGAGTCAAAGAAGCCTCGGGGGTCGTTCCTATGCCAGGTCTTTGCTGTTGATTTCGACCTAGAACCCTCTGTTTATAGTTTTGAAAAATAAAAGACCGCGCCACACGCACTTAGAATCCGCGGCACGCGTACGAGTTTATCCCCGTTTCTTCGGCATTTGAATCTTCTCTATCGCCTCAATCATGACTCGGTGTGTCGCGCCCTTGTACATCACCCCGGCGCGCATGCACATTCGATTGTTTTGTCTTTATCTTCAAACTTCTTCCATTTTGTACGCATTTAGCCCCTGTTTACATCATTTCTTTCCAAACAAACACTTGCACAAAAAGTGAGAATACCACAGCATATATGATATAAATTCACCAAGAATAGGGCTCAACAACGACTAAAATACTTGATATTACTAGGCGTTGTCAATAATTAAGTTATTATTTATATATATAGAAAAGCACGTCCCTTTTGGATAAGGGACATAAATGTCAAGAATAGTTGTATGATGGTCGTTTTTGTCAATCATCTTAGTGTAAGGGATTATTACAAAATTTAAATGGCTTGTGTTGTCGTGTACATGGGCCGAGATGAATGGTATGTGTCTTGTTCTCTTAGTCCCACCAAACCCAAGCTCATGCAAGCAAAGCCCAACACACATACCCAATATATAAATAGTCGTCAAAAACCTTAATCACTCCCATTTGTATGTTTCACGACCATGTTGAGGGAGAAAAAGAGAGGGAGAGTGACGAATTGAGAGAGAAGAGCGTAGAAGATCAGGATAGGTAAGAACAAGTGAGAAGATTAAGCAAAGTGAAGGTGTTATGGTGTTGTAAGAAAGCTCAACTTCTAGTTTTGTTTCCCCAATACCCGTTTTTCTCAACCTCACTGTTGTGTTCAGCCAATCCACGGAGATTGAATCGTTTGATCGTCATAATTTTTGGTCTAATGTTCTGTGACATACATACGAAGGTTATGACTGGAGATTTTTGCATTTGGAAGTCTGGAGTTCGAATTATAAGCCTCCAATCACAACTGAAGGTTTCGGAGGTAAAAACCCTAGTTTGTGTCTCTTGATTTAGTTGGTTCTTAATCCACCAAGAAGATTTCTTTATATTTCTATATGGTTTTAATATGAACTTAGTATCATTGTTAAAGAATGGTAAAGGTTTGGGATTATGTGCTTAATGATTAAGCTAAAAGACTAGCGTAAACCCTAATGTATTGCAAAATTCAGCAATCTGTCTTGAACTTTGAAAAATCATAGAAAATTTGTACGAGCATCATTTCTCGGTGAATCCAGGGTTATTCTCTTGAAAAGTTTTTGTTGTTTCTTCCCCTACGTTTCAAAAATGATATCTCTCTATTGAAAAACCGTTTTTGCTTGAAACCAACTCCATTGAATTTGTATTAGAGCCTAGTTACATCCAATCAATTTCATAGCCAAATTCCGTCTACATTTTGAGATGTGGCTATTTGTTTACGAACCTATCCAGCAAGGATGTCAACATCATCAATAAACTTGGTGAACCCATAATTAATTCTATGGGAGTCCAAATGACATGGCGTCACGGACTGTAATTAAGTAATTTTATCTAGTTGATGCTATATTTTCCTCAAGACCTAACCCTCAACCAGCCTAGGGTGAAAGTTGGAATCTTTGTAACCTGGTCCATAATTGTGGTTTTTTCCAAGTGCCTTCTTGTAAAATACATACTAAATCAACCGGGTATCATTTTATAATGTGACTTATATCACTAAAAATCTTTAAGTTTGTAGTTTAACATAAATTAATAATAATTCTATAATTATAGGGTTAATATGTGTAGAATGGTCCACCGATAGACCGCTATCCAAAAAGAGAAACTAAAACGAGTATATTATAAAGTAATATTAAGTAACAATTTGAAATGTGATCTAAGTAGTTTCTATTGATAACGTATGGAGGATGATAATACATATGATATCTTCACATTTGGATTCTTTCTAGCAGCTTAGTCAGGTGGTTATACTAACTTGCTTATTATGTTGACTATGTATGTGTATGTATGTGGTATGTATGTTGTTGTCTATGAAGTACCGGTGAGAGAAGTTGACAATGCATGCATATGTAAGTCGTTTTCCATGAAGTACCAGTGGGAGAAGTGGACAATAAGAATGATCAGGAAGTACCGATGGGAGAAGTGGTTTTACTGGCTGGTCATAAAGTATCGGTGGAAGAAGTGGCCAGTGTATAGGAGTTGATACCAACAATATGTGATTACAAATTATGTAATTTAGTTCAATGTACTATGTGAATGTATGTATGTATTATGTGAATGTATATAATTGATATAATGTGTGAGTAATGTGTATGCTCACTAAGCATTTCCCTTGCCCGATAGAGTTCAAACATTTTCATGTTGGAAACCCGCTCGTCGCTCCGTGTTCATATCAAAGAAGGATGAGACATTGAGTAGTAACTTTTTCAAGGCTCCGCAAATGTTTTAGCAAGTATTTAAATCTCCCGCTTATGTTTTAGAAATGACAACTCAGACCATTGTCCTTTTGGTTCAAATGCGTAGTATTATTTGTAAAAGTTTCCTATTTTTATAACGAGTCTCGTATTTATATTAAGTTTTCAAATTTTTTTGGGACGTTACAGTAATGTCGATATTGTATTTCCTGTCCCATATTTCTTTCTGCACTTGTTGAGTACCAATTACCTATTACAAGATAAGGGTTTCCCAAATTGTTGGTGGTGTCGGAAAACATATTTATGGTAGGATCATGGACATAATCATAAGATGTATCGCTTTTAAAATAGCCTCAATATATTGGAGGGTTATTAGTAGGTCCAAATACTTAGTCTAAATTTTGGGTTTCTAAATGTCACATTAATCTAGGGATGAGCATGGGTCGGTTTGGGTCGGTTTTAGACCCAAAACCGAAACCAAACCGTTCAATTCGGTTTCTGGTTTTTACAAACCGTCGGTTTCGGTTTCTAGTCGGTTTCGGTTTCGGTTTCTAGTCGGTTTCGGTTTCGGTTTTTCCATTTGGTTTTGGGTCGGTTTCGGTTTGAACCCATGGTTTCGTGGGTTTTGGGTTTAAACCCGTGGGTCGGTTTTGAACCCATTTTCACTGAAATTAGAAATTAGAAATTGTCTAAATAACGGTTGATACATAAATGATGCAATTCATAATCATAAATCAGACTGCTCTAGCTGGTCGAGAAAGTGATACCGAATGATACATAACTTAAGTGATAACACATAACACATATACATTCAACAATTTTCAGTATCAACAAGTAAGAAATTCCAGAAATCAGAAATCAACTAAGAAATTCCAGTAAGATTCTAACCTCCTGTTTACACTTTCAGAAATCAAGTAAGAAATTCCAAGTGATAACACAAACACTTGGACGATTCTAACCTCCTGTTTACTTGCTCTTAAACTATACCAAGTAACAAATTCCAGAAATCAGACGTACCTGCTCGAGCCTTGGTCTTCAATCGGATGCAGTGGCGGCGAATTCGATCTAATGCACTGGCGGCGACTTCGATCGGATACAGTGGAGTCGTGAGACTCAGCGAGAAACAGTGCGTCTTCGGTTGGTCTTCGATTGGATGCGATTAGGGTTGAATGAGGAAGGAGAGAAGAGACATTGAGAAAGAGGAAAGAGGAGTAGAATACGGATGACTCCCGTTAAGAGTAAAAGATAAATGATATATTAATAATTTATAAAAAGTAATATAATATGTATTTATTCATTCCAGGATCGGTTTCTTGTATGGGTCGGTTTCCGGTTCTATTGGGTCGGTTCGGTTTTATTGGGTCGGTTTCATCGACAAAAACCGAAACCGAAACCGACAGTTCGGTTTTAAAATTTTCAAACCCAAACCACTGGTTTCTGTTTTGGTTTCGGTTTTTCGGTTTCGGTTTTGTCGGTTTTTGTCGGTTTCACGGTTTCCGGGTTCGGTTTTGCTCATCCCTACATTAATCTCACCTTTTTGAAGAATATATATATATATATATATATATATATATATATATATATATATATATATATATATATATATATATATATATATATATAGACACACACACACATACACCAAAGTTGTAAAAATTGCTTGATGGTAGCCTGGCGGTTGAGTGAGGTTAAGTGATTAATTAGATTAATCACGGATTAATTGAAGACCCTAAATTATACATTTGTTTTTTTTCCATTTTTTAATTTTAATTTTTTTCAGTTTTGTTGAGTTATTAGAGAGTATTTGTATTGTCATGTAAAAATATAAAAAATTTAAATTAAAAATAAAAAAATAAAAACACTGACCGCCAAGACTGATTAATTGGCTGCCAAGGACCACTAAGACCGATATTTGACCGATTTTTGCAGCAAACCGTCAAGCTGACCTATTAGGTCTAATTGTAATCGGTTGAAGATCGCCAATCGACTAATCGCTGATTAATCTGCCGTCAATGCCGATTTCTGCAACACTGATATATATATATATATATATATATATATATATATATATATATATATATATATATATATATATATATATATATATATATATATATATATATATATATATATATATATATATATATATATATATATATATTCACAAAAAGGGTCGTTCAAGGATAACATTAGGCTTTTAGTATTTGTATTGTCCATTAGACTTCATCTCAACAAAATTGACCGGACTACAAATATTTTCTGGGATATTGATTCTTACTTGTTGAAAAGTTTCCTAAATTTCATCTCATTGAGGTTTATTTACTAAATGCTATTTTTCTTGTTTTTTCAAAGCCGGATGGGGAGGAAGTCCTGATAAGGGTTTAGCGGCGACACCTTTTAGGGACATCACCAGGCTTTAGGGGCGACACCTATAATTTTAGGGGGGAATTATTACCGTCTTTTTTTCTCACCGTAGGATGAAACTGTCTTTCAATGGCTAGGATAAGGGCTGGCCCAATAGGCTGGGCAAGCTGGGCGACCGCCCCGGGCCCCCAAACGCCAAAGGCCCCCAATTATATAACTTATATAATTTGTAAAGTCTGAAAACATCGTTTTTTTAAGTTTTATGTGTCGTTTAACAACCAAAATAGCAGCCAGCGTAGCTGGTTGAGCCTTGTATTTATTTGAAGCGTGAGGTTGGGGGTTTGATTCTTTCTCGTTTCATTTTTTTGACACATTCAACTATTATTTTGTTCTCCTTTATAAAGGTTTATATATTAACGTTTTAAGTCCCTATATCATTTCTTTCCCTTTTCTTTTAGCCAAATGTTATTTTATTCCTATATTATTTAGTGTTTGACATTTGCACTCTCTTTATATTATCGTTCCCTTTTTTTAGCCAAATGTTATTTTATTTGCGATTGTATGACCATATTTTTTAGTTTTTTACATTTGAACTCTCTTTGTAATTATTTTTGAGATGTTATTGTCACGTCATTTTTATTCATTTATATTTACATTTTTATATATATTGTTTTAAGAAATATATTTTTTCTGTATTTATAATTTTTTTAAGAATTTATACAAACAATTTTTACAACGTTTTCTAAAACTTAATAATTTTTATAATTTTTTATAACTATTTTTATATCTTTTTTCTACTTTATATCGACAAATTGGTCTAGATGTGTAACCAAACTTAAATGCACCTTTTTTTTCTATAGTTAACCATCTGACCAAACTCGTATAATGGTACTATAATTATGTGTTGCTGCTGATTGTATATTAAGTTTCCCGCAGCATCTGCGGGGTTGAGTCCCCTACTATTGTATTTATTTTCTAAATTAATAAAAAAATCCAGAGGTACCACCCTTTTTATTATAAAAAAAAGTTTATCGTTAGGGGCCCCATTTTATATTTCGCCCGGGCCCCAAATCGGCTTGAGACGGTCTTGGCTAGGATTAAACCAAGAGATGAAGTCCGGATAGGGGTATTAGGGGCGACATCCAACCTGTCATGGCTGGTGTCGCCGTTAAAAGGCTTGTCGCCCCTAATGCCTCTAATTCTTGTAGTGTTTTTCTCTCTTCTCCGGTCCATCACCACTCCTTACCAGCAACACCATTAATATCATCTCAGGCAGCAAAGAGGCATTGAAGCTGACGTGGAGGGTATGCCACCGGCAACCACTCCGCACAGCCTTATAAACATATAACAATACAAATTATTATATCTCTTAATATTTTTGAACATTTTGATTTGAACGCCCGTTCGTTTTGCTCGTCTTTTAGTATTATATATGCATTTTAAGATGTAAGGAAATGAAATCGACCCAATAAATCTTCTATTGAACAAGATCCGCCCAATGTAGCCTTATCCAATTACCTAATTACCTTGTCGGGTTTAAGTTGAAAGGAACCCAAATTGATTATTTTATACACCAAAATTGAAAATCAAATTTAATCAGAAGTAATTATAAATTTATTCTTTACTTAAAATTGCAAGTCTAATAAAAAGTTTAAAATTGTCTTAATGTTGTTCTTAGGTTTGTATGTCCTTTCGAACAAGGTTTTGATGCTTTACTCAAAATTACAAGCTTAGTTTTAAAGTCATTTTATTTGGTCCAAAGATTATATCCACAGCAAATTGTAAATTTAAAGACGTCATTTAAACTATGTAAACCACAGGGATCAAATATGTAATTTGCTCTTTAGCAAATACCATTGTCTAGTATTTTCTTTTAGTTCTTTTTTTCGCTTTACTATCTCGAAATCTTATCCTTTTTGTTCCATTAATTCCATAAAACAAGAAGGAAACCAGATCTCATACGTAATTTAGGTATTATTAATTCTTTTGACAAGATTTTTCAGATCATTAACAAAATTAAACTTAATTACCAGTCCTTTTTTCTTCAAGCCATCTGTATAAATGGAGGTCCCAATTCGTATGATTTTGACTTATCCAAAATCTTCTTTATCTACTCATTATCATGGTAAGTTAGGTTTAAGTTATCGTCTGCTTTTTTCTCAAAGCTTAATTACAATAGTCAATCACTAATACGGAGTATTATTTTTATTTCTCGAATGTAGGCTGGCACGACCCTTCTGCTTACATGCACTCTCATGATGATTGGCTTCATGGCTACCATGCAACCTCAAAATCTAGTTACTTCGGAAATTGATGTAAAGACCTTTGGAGCGGTAGGAGATGGCATCACAGATGATTCTTCGGTAAACTACAACTTTATCTATGCACGTGCGAATTCTAGCATTAGCAACAGACTAATCCGTTGCTAATCTGTCTTTATCGAATTATATTCTAAAATTAGTGATGGAAACTTCGTTCTCGGCATTTTACATTTTCTAAATTTAAATGTACGTATGCGGAATGCTATGTTCTTGTAGGCTGTTAACCAGGCATGGGATGTAGCATGTAGTTCGACTGGACAATTTAAATTATCTGCCGGAAACTTTCTTGTTCAACCATTGTCTTTCTCGGGTCCATGCAAAGCTCCAGTTGTGGTTGTCACTGTAAGTAAAATGAACATCATTGCGAAGAAAAATAAAACACGTTAGAAATTTGTTACTTCATGGGATGTATTTATATGTTTGCAGGTCATAGGGACTCTTCAAGCACCACCCAAGAACAACTGGATTAATAACACTGATACTTGGCTTAAATTTCGACACATTGATAATCTTGTCATAACTGGACCTGGACAATTTGATGGTCAAGGGCAGTCAGGTTGGTGGGATACTTGCAAAGAGGTAACTATGAGTTTCAATTTACTTCATCTTAATTAATATTACAAACATCTTATGTTAATTTTTTTTTAATGGCAGAATGTAATAAAACAAGTACTTTCATTTATTTGTCTGTTAATTATAGAGTCTTACATTTATTTCTTTGTATTATATTTACGTAATTGTTTGTTATTATTTAAACCTTCCACTTTGAAAATTTACTAAATTATAAGATTGTATTTTAAGATTCTTTTTACAAATATATTCTAACACGGAAGAAATCTGTTTTATATTTAGATGACATTCTAATTGAATATATTCTACAAAAAAAAAATATTGTTATTTAAACGGGGAAATTATAATGATATAATAAATTAACAAATGAAAATACATCGTTATGTCTTACTTTTAAACCTTTTCTAACCATTAAATGTTGTTTGTTCATTTGTTTCAGACCAACACTTGTAAAAATAACCCCACGGTAAGTTATCTAGTACTTTTTGCTACGTCGAAATTTGATTAATATACTGTTTTATCACATATAATCGGTTTATTTTCTCTTTCAGGCTTTGGGATTTCACCGTTGTAATGGCCTTAAGCTCATGAATATAACCTCCATCAATAGCCCGCAAAAATCATATATCTATAGATGCTTGCAATGATACCATCATATCCAACATCACCATAGTCGCACCCAAAGAAAGTCCTAACACAGACGGCATTGACATATCTGACTCAAACGGTGTTAATGTCACCGGAGGAAACATCGGGACCGGTAAACTTTTGTATTTTCTCAAAGTCTATTATGAAATCACAATCTATTTTAGGAGTTTTATTTATTATAGCATCATATTTTATCTTACCATATCGTTGTTCTTTTTAAAAGTCTAATCTATTATTGCAATCTCACCCAATATGCTAATATAAAAACCGTTGGAAGTACAATGTTACAATGGAATAGATTTTTCAACGTTTAAAATTCGTAATAACAAATATAATCAGTAGATTTTTCATTTAATACTTTTAACTGATGTAAAATAAGTCATCCTTTTTGTTATTTCTTGAATTTAACAATGTCTTATACTTAAAATAAGTCATCAACGGTGATTGTATTGCAATTGCATATGTAAACTATGTACTATTTCTAATACTATGTTTGTTTAGGCGATGATTGTATTGCAATCAACGGTGGTAGCTTCAACATCGTCGTTAACGGTCTATTTTGTGGCCCGGGTCATGGCATAAGGTTTGCTTTACAACATCTAATCACAAGATAATCACTTAAATATTATGATTTTATATAGGAAAATTCTATTTATTCCTACTAAATTCGTTTTCTTTTTGTCAAGTGTTGGAAGCCTAGGAAGGAATGGTGCCACAGACATTGTAGGCAATGTGACAGTTGCGGACGCCACCTTCAACGACACCCAAAATGGTGTTCGAATTAAGACAGTGCCGGTACTGATTATAAATACTAAATTGTATATTCGATCTGAAAACAAACATTATAATCTTAATAGTGAAATTGATTCACCGTTTGTTTCTTCAGGGAGGATCAGGTTCCGCACGCCAAATAACATTTAGTAACATACAAATGAGGGGTGTCCAACATCCGATCATACTTAGTCAATTTTATTGCCCTCATGATCCTACCAAATGCGGAGATACCGTATGTTATTATATCTCGTTAAATATATAAAGTTTTCTACTTGAATGAATATTTTATTTACGTACATTTGTGTTTTGGTTATGAACAGGAACCTGTAGTTCAAATAAGCGGTGTTACGTTCATGGATATCAATGGGACTTCTTCCACATCCCATGCAATCGACATTATGTGCAGCAAATATCCTGAGAGTTGTGTAGGCATCACCCTTGAGCGGATCAACATTCAACCTATTAACTCATCAATTGAAGTTGCAGCGACTTGTCAAAATACCCAAGCTCTCATTATGGGGCTCGTGTTTCCTCCGGTAGATTGCACTCAGCCAAGCTTTATTAGGATGCCCTTGGATTATGAGTATGACAACAGTACCGCACAAGAAATAGCAACGACCTAAAAACCTTTTTGCTAATGGAATTTGGTAGTCTTAACTTCTATTTTAGCACAGCTTGATTTGGGTTTATATGTGTATAGATGGATAATCGTTAGCATATAATAAGATAAAATTAAGCGACCATCGTAGGAACTTTTGGAGTAATTTTGATGAATATAAGTAAATGAGTATATTACACGGATGACGTGTTTGGTTCTTATTTTTTTTATTATTATTATTTTTTGCCTCAGAACGTCCCTGTGGTGTTTTTATTTATTTAGTTTTTTTTTGGGATTTTCGTGCCTATGAGACATGGAAGTGTCAAGTGCGATAATTAAACCTCCCCAAAAGTCAGTAAACAAACTATAGTTCTGCTGCGCTTTTTATATCAATTCCGAGTTTACTTATTTTGTGGATTAACTCCTATACTTTTGTTAGCCCTTTGGCTTTCTTTGTGTCGTGAAGAACACACGTATCATTTTCTGCACCTCTATTTATCTTTGTATTGTGTCTCTATAATATTAACAAGAAGCTTTGTATTACTCAGCTCCTCTACTCCACTGTTTCTTCTGTTTTTGGACAGCAGCAAAATAACTGATTTGAGCACATCACTGCTAGAAAAAAAAAAAATTCAGATGCCACTTGTCGTCTGGAAACCGTCGGTAAACTGTTTACCGACGGAAAATTTTGGAAGAAAACGCCTCGTGAGGGAACTGTACCGACGGATTACCGACAAAATAGTCGGTCGTAATGTAACGAAGGATTTCCGACAGGCGACAAATGTATTTTACTTATGGATTACCGACTAACACTTTTACCGACAGAAGTGGGTTGATCTGTAACGATTTTCACCGACGGATTTCCAACATTGATGTTTTCCTATTGATTTCCAACGGATAATAGTTTATCAGATTTGACTTTTTTCCTACGGCTTCCCGACAAACTTTCTTTGTCTAATGATGGATGTTATTGTTACTAGTCCGCTACTGAACTGATTATTTAGAAAAAAATATAAATTTAAAAAAGAAATTCAAGATTTTTTCTAAAATTCATATTCACCCAACAAGTTGAACCACCAAGAGCAGCACCAATTCCTGTGTGTATGAAGAATGGACTCAATGGGAAGCAATATCAAGGATAACCGAAGTTTGTCAGCACATTTGATAAAATACCACAAGATAACATCAAAAAACAACATTGAAGATCATGATAGCGACGCCAAAGAAAATAGCAAGCACCGTGAAAGAGCTAATTAATAAGTAGCCAACAACAACAAAACCTTTAGAACCTCTTCACCCATTTAAAATCTAAATTTAACCATTAGAAAGATGATGATTAAGGAAAGCAGAGGACCAACTATTGAAACCCCGAAGGCTGCACCAAAATTTTCAAATGGAATAATTTAGTAAGTCAATTAGGATACTATGGATGAGAATGTGAGTCAGGAGCGAATAATGCAACGCCAATTACAATAACCAAAACTTCTTCTAATGAATAGAGACAAAATCACGCCAGACCTTCTTTATCGTAAACATAAAGATCCTTATAACCACTAATAGTCGCCAATATGCACAATAGGAAAAAAAAAAAAAAATACTCACACTCCACTACAAGAATCAGGCCCTGTATGGACGACACATATCGTTGCTATAGGGTGAAAAGTCGTCCCTATAGACACCGGCGACGACATGTCATCGCTATAGGGTTCATCGCAATGATTTCGTCACAATCGACCTCAAATGTGGTCGCTATAGGGTTCGTCGCTATAGATGCCCTATCAAGACAGTCTTTTCATTACTTAGTTGCTAAAAGGTTTTAGTAAATTCAAAAAAGATTTAATAAATCTTATAGGGACGACGTGTAATCTCTATAACATGATATATAATAACGACTGTCGTCACTATAGATCGGGCCATAGAGACGACATGTCTCTATAGGTTGGTTTCGAAATCTGCACAGGGTTTATAGAGACGACATGTCGTCCCTGTAAGCACTGTACAATTTTTTTTTAATTTTGTTTTTTTTTTTTTTGGTTTAATTATTTTCCAGTTTTTATAAATTACAACATACAAATGTCATAGACAATTTCCAGAACATTTAGAATGTCATACTAAATCTATAGTGTCATACAAGTTTTAAATTGTTTAAAAATACAATAAAATTACAACATCTAATCGTTAAAACTTTAATCGCCACTTTCAACATGATCTTGATTGTTTGAAGCTTGGTAGTTTGCAAATTGATTGTTTGTAAGTTGATTATCTAGAGGTTGTAAGCATGTTTCATCAAATGGGTGGCATGGGTGGTTGGTGGGAAAAAATTTCTTTCAATTGTTGAGTAAGTTGTAGGGCCATTGCATTGAAGTTTTAGTCATGTGTTGAATTTCTCGGTGCATAGTAAGCGGGTACATTCTTCACTTTCCTACCAACACCCTGTCCACATCTTTCTCCAAGTTCCTGTTAAAGCATTTGACGTGCACAGTCGTTGATGCGGTAAAAAATAAGTGAAACCTCACTACTCTAATAGTTAGGGTAATTAATGGTTAAACCAAGGAGTTCGTGATTGTCACTTTATGTCGATAAAACCCCAAATATAGAGTTGGTTTATAGCAAGACAATCACCAACACTCGAAACCATAATAAACCTCAAATATGAAATCAATCAAACGAAATCAGATCCAGTGCATCAAAAAACTATAGATCTAGTGTGTTGAAAAATATATTTTTGTATGTGACCATCACTAAAATAAGATGAACTGTTTTTATCTAACAAATATTATCAGTTTATTTCAGGTTGCGTGAATTCAAGATCAAAAACAAGAATGAATCAAGACCCGAGAAACTTTGAGAAAACAACGAGGAAGTAATGCTACAAACCAAAGAGCAAAATACAAAAATATCACCCTGCTACAGCAATCACGACGCGACAGGCACAGTGGTCGCGACGTGAAGAAGAGCAAAACACAGAAGTCCAGATTGCCACAGTGCTCGCGACGCGACGGGATTCATGGTCGCGACGCGAAGAGCCAAACGCGACTATACCAACCTCTTGATCGCGAGACGACCAAAAACGACACTTTCAGCGACGAGTCTTCGCGACGCGACCAAAAGCAACGCGACCAAAAGGAAACGCGACGAAAAGCTCGACATACCAGCGAAGACGCACTGACCCGACAAAAAGCGCACCGACCACCAGCCAAGCACCTTCGCGACGCGACGGAAGCCCCGGTCGCGACGCGAACACTGTTCTCAGCAACTATAAATAAGAAGCTCACCTCTTGCCATTCTTGTGCAGAAAATAAAACCTTACACCACACCATACCCATTCAAGCACCAATACATCAAGATTACCCCACGTCCAAAGAGCAAAAAAACCTGCCAAAACTCTCTAGAAAACTCTTTTCAACCAAAGAAAATCCACGTCCAAACAAACACCAAACAAAACCGCTACACCCATACTCTACCCGACACCATACAAAACCTCTACCCGACACCAAACAAAACCTCTACCCTACACCAAAAACAAAACCTCTACCCGACACCAAAACTTCAAACCTCTAAACAACCTCAACCCGAATACCAAACTACAAAACCTACATACCCTCTACCAAATACATACATCACGAAAACTAAACCACAAAAAACCCCGTGCATCTCAATTAAACCGACACCAAAAACCCATTTCACCAAACACCAAAAACTACCAAACCTCATCCTACCGTAAAGGACAAGAATCGACGCTTCAAAGAAAACACCATCTTTCTCAGCTATCGATAAGTTCTTTTGAAATTATCTGTGTCGTTATTGATTTATTTAAACTGTTATAAATCAACTGTACCAAATATCCAATACATCCGAATTGAACCTTGACAACGAAAACATATGTGGACTGTATTTAACCGAGACTTCTAACTTCTAACCTTTTTATTTATTGTAAAAACACTTTATCGTTGATAATGGCGTTTATTACATCTAACCTCTAACTTCTAACATTTACTTTATTTACCGCTTTATTTTATTTACTTATAGCTTTCAGTTATTTAATTTTAGTTTATATTTATTCCGCAACTCTTATTTATTCCGCATATTATAGATAAAATACATATCCGTCACACAGTAATCGGCTTAATAACCCTTATTCGTGGAGATCGGTTATCGAATAATTTTCAACAATTGGTATCAGAGCTTGTGTGATTTACTTTGAAATTTTTGTTGAGAACTTTTGTGTAGCGTTTTTATAAACCGCCAATAAGTTTTCTTTAAAAATTTCATCTTAATATCACTTGTTCAAAAAAAAAAAAAAAAAAAAAAAAGTCTTCCACAACCTACTCAAGAGCTCCATATGTCATCGATCAGGTATGGTCTATGATCTCAGAAATCGGTCTTTCAAAAACACCATTTGAGTCCCACATGACTAAGATTGAGAACAGTTTGAAAGCTGATCTCAAACTATATCATGACACAATAGTCAAATCTGATATCTGCAAATCTGAATTACAAACCTTGCAACTCAGATTTGAAGAATCAACAATGACTAGAGACAAACTTGAAAGAGACGTCGAACGAAAATCAGAAGAATATAATCACGTCTTAGATCAATTAAATGAAGCTCTAAAACAAAAAAGGGACTTAGAAATAAAAAATCAATCTGTTTTTCCATCTGAAATAAAAGATGCCTTAGAAATAGAAGTCCTTCAGTTAAAACTAAAAATTCAAGATTTAACTGACAAAAACACTAGTTTGATTCTAAAACTAGATGATTCTTCAAAACAAATCAAACTTCTTGAATCCGAGAATCAAAGATTTCAAGAAAAACTGGATTCTATCAATCTTGCTAGAAAGCTAAGTGATGATATTTTCATCAAAGCAACATCCTTAGGATCTGGCAAAATCGATACGAATTACAGACCTGGATTAGGAAAAGAATCCTTCGAAATCGAACAAACCAAACAAGAAACCAGGACTAACAGTGAAAACTCTGAATCAACTCTAACAGATCTATCCACATCTGTTAATGAGGAAAATTCAGACGACGAAACAGTTATCAACTGTAACCCAGATGATACTGATTTCACTGTTTCCAAAAGATCTTTCACTAATAGGTCTTCAACCCACCAAATCCAAATTACCAACCAAAACTCCAAACTTAAAGACTTTTTGAATAAAGCAAACTCCTTTTACGAGAAAGGCAGTACCTCTAAACCAATTGCTCTTCAAAAGGAACAAGGCAAGCCCAAAGTTTTCAAACAAACCCAAAAGAAACCTTTGAAACCAGCCTCCTTGCCACAAAAACAAAAAAAAATTTCAAAACCATCCTCATCCCAAAAACAAAGAAAGGTTATCAGACAAGTCATTACATAAAGGATAGCTTTCACACAATCAGAAATCTTTCCAAATGACAGGCTTTCAAAAACAAATCTTAAATTGGGAAAATCTGATAAGTCAAATCAAGCCTCAACCACTTCGTCCAATTAACAGAAACCATAATGATTTCAAATCACCGAAAACCATTAACAAATCAGGACCCACCATGGTTTGGGTACCTAAACTTTCTGTCTAATTGCAGGAACTTTGTGCTGGAGATCCCAAGGATGATACATGGTATATCGATAGTGGTCGATCCAAGCATATGACAAGAAAACTGAGCTTTCTATGAGACTTCAAACCTACACTACCTCCGATGCAGAAACTTCACAATCAAACCAAAATGATGCGGATCCAGTCGAGGGGGAACCACCAAAACCAGAACCCTCCTAAAACACCCCAATCCACCTGTACAAATGATCCCAATACATCATTTATGGGATAACCACCAAAACCAAATTCCTCTTTAAACAATCCCAATCTACCTATCCAAAATGATCCCAGTGCATCATTTATGGGGGAACCCTCGTTACCCCATTCTCACCCCCAAACCAAAATTTACCAAAAACATTCAAATAACCAAATTTAAAAAAAAAAAAAAAAAACATCCACATAATCAAAAATCACAAAAATTTGAATAAAGTTTTATCCTTTTTTTAAAAGTTTTTATAAAACCATGTGATTAACATCTTCTTGACTAAATTTTCAGATACTTATGCTCGATGAATGTTCTCAGTCATATTGATTCTTAAATTAAAGTGAAGGTTCAAATCTCAAAATTTTCGTTATGAACATTCTCCTATTCCCTTTGAATTTATTTCAATTATAACGATTTTATCAATTAAGGGACATAAGATCAGGAGATTCAGATGAAAACCAAACCCATGTGAGAATTTGTGCCTCGTCTTCAACTGCTAAGTGAAATTCATTTCTGTGAGCAAAGGTGTTTTCATGATGACTTATAAGATTTATACTCTTATACCGTGATGCTAGTCTCATTTTTGCTTAGATATCAAAATGACCAGGGACGATACAATCATTTTCTTATATATTAGACAAACTGTCTTTTATATCACCTATCCCTATCCTCAATCAAGCCACATCAAGAAAAGATTTATCATCTTGCATAGCAAGTCTGACAATTGAAGAAACGACAAAGTCATATCCAAGAAAACCAGAAGAAAACTCAAAATTTCAAAACGCAAATGATGTCAACAAATCACAACTGGTAAACACATCAGATATCTTTTACACAAAAGGTATTCGCGAAAATCAAGAAAGGATAAAACAAAGGTGAACACTTCACCAAAGCAAAAGAAGAGTTATTACAACAATCCATAAAGACAGACATCTCTCAAAACAACGAATTCTCAAAAGCTTTATCAAATATGGCTGTCAAAACCGAAGACTTACCGGGATACTGTAGCCTTCATAAACTGAATATTCTTAGTTGCAATATGCACTATGAAAATTTCTAAACCCCTCTACATGTATTTCCCGACGGAGAGAGAGTGAACATCAATGGCATGAATGAAGAAACCCTCTGAGTAATGCCGAAACCAGTCTTATGTGATTGATTATCTAATATGAAGACCAAGTGACTAAAGTATATAGGTATAAATCCACATTAAGCATAAGTCAACACCTTCAAACTGAGAGATATCACTCATCTTTAGTGATTATACACCAGTTCTGCACCCAGAACAACCAAAACACCTCAGTCAAGTGTGAGCTATACCTATGAGAGTTCATCTGAATCGACCTATTAAGATCACTTGTCGTCTTTATAAATGTTATAAAATCTTAAGGAATATTATGAAAGAACATATACAAAAACCTCTTGATAATTGAACCTGAAACCTTGATTCAGAAACATATATTCTTGACAAACATTTTTCAAAACATAAGTAAAATCTAGTCACACTTCTTCAAAACAAGTGATATGGTTTTATAAATGTTTTATCCAAATTTCAAGAATTTTTAACCTTACCTTTTAATATGTTCTTATTTCAATAATGATCACATAGGGGGAAATTGTTGAAAAATATATTTTTGTATGTGACCATCACTGAAATAAGATGAACTGTTTTTATCTAACAAATATTATCAGTTTATTTCAGGTTGCGTGAATTCAAGATCAAAAACAAGAATGAATCAAGACCCGAGAAACTTTGAGAAAACAACCAAACCTGAGGAAGTAATGCTACGCACCAAAGAGCAAAATACAAAAATATCACCCTGCTACAGCAATCACGACGCGACAGGCACAATGGTCGTGACGTGAAGAAGAGCAAAACACAGAAGTCCAGATTGCCACAGTGCTTGCGACGCGACGGGATTCATGGTCGCGACGCGAAGAGCCAAACGCGACTATACCAACCTCTTGATCGCGAGACGACCAAAAACGACACTTTCAGCGACGAGTCTTCGCGACGCGGCCAAAAGCAACGCGACCAAAAGGAAACGCAACGAAAAGCTCGACATACCAGCGAAGACGCACTGACCCGACAAAAAGCGCACCGACCACCAGCCAAGCACCTTCGCGACGCGACGGAAGCCCCGGTCGCGACGCGAACACTGTTCTCAGCAACTATAAATAAGAAGCTCACCTCTTGCCATTCTTGTGCAGAAAATAAAACCTTACACCACACCATACCCATTCAAGCACCAATACATCAAGATTACCCCACGTCCAAAGAGCAAAAAAACCTGCCAAAACTCTCTAGAAAACTCTTTTCAACCAAAGAAAATCCACGTCCAAACAAACACCAAACAAAACCGCTACACCCATACTCTACCCGACACCATACAAAACCTCTACCCGACACCAAACAAAACCTCTACCCTACACCAAAAACAAAACCTCTACCCGACACCAAAACTTCAAACCTCTAAACAACCTCAACCCGAATACCAAACTACAAAACCTACACACCCTCTACCAAATACATACATCACGAAAACTAAACCACAAAAAACCCTGTGCATCTCAATTAAACCGACACCAAAAACCCATTTCACCAAACACCAAAAACTACCAAACCTCATCCTACCGTAAAGGACAAGAATCGACGCTTCAAAGAAAACACCATCTTTCTCAGCTATCGATAAGTTCTTTTGAAATTATCTGTGTCGTTATTGATTTATTTAAACTGTTATAAATCAACTGTACCAAATATCCAATACATCCGAATTGAACCTTGACAACGAAAACATATGTGGACTGTATTTAACCGAGACTTCTAACTTCTAACTTCTAACCTTTTTATTTATTGTAAAAACACTTTATCGTTGATAATGGCGTTTATTACATCTAACCTCTAACTTCTAACATTTACTTTATTTACCGCTTTATTTTATTTATTTATAGCTTTCAGTTATTTAATTTTAGTTTATATTTATTCCGCAACTCTTATTTATTCCGCATATTATAGATAAAATACATATCCGTCACACAGTAATCGGCTTAATAACCCTTATTCGTGGAGATCGGTTATCGAATAATTTTCAACATAGTGCATCAAACAACTACATATCGAAACAAACATACACAAAAAATACTTATTTATTAAAACCAAAAACTCAAACAAATGTTCCATCGACTATCCAAACTATTCAAAGAACTAGAGGAGCGGAATGATTACTCTTCAGATCTAAAACACAACCTTAAATGATAAGATAAATCTCTAAATGCGGAATACCCCGACACTAAGTTGATATAAAACTATAGAAACTAACAAGCTAACTACAACTATTGACTAAGAACCGAAAAAGAATAGAAAGTAGCCTTGGGATCCCCTGATGATGCGTCGGGATAATCTGAAATTCGTCCTAGAGGTATCTATTTATACTTGTAGATTCTGGGAGATAGCGACGCTATCATAGGTGGTTAGCGGCGCTATCTCGTGCTTATCCCTGATTCTACGGTCGTTTGATATTCAAATTGAAAGTGGATCACGACCTTATCTTGACATTAACGACGCTATTCTTGAGAGACGACGCTATCTCCTCCAACTTCTTATCCTTTCCGTTTCAACTCTATCTTGTTCCGTTTTCGCTTCTAAATCCTACGTTTCAACACAAATTCTACACAAAGGAACTTCCAACAAAAATGAGTGTATCCAGTCAATTTATAAGAATAAATTAACCAAAACACTCTAAAAAACATGTAAATAATCTAATATAAAAGCGCGTTATCAAACACCCCCATTTGGACTTTGCTTGTACCCAAGCAAACCAGAGCTTTTAATAAAAATAATTACTCTTGTATCCCAAAAACCTTACATAATTAAAAACTCCTAAAACCTTACATAATTAAAAACTCCTCAGTTTCACAGTTTATTGTAAATTCTCGGAATCGTAGTTAAAACAATTTAAAACATCGTTTTCATGACTTTTTTACCATTGGAATGCAGGACTTCTATAAAACTGTTGATTACAAATTTTCAGTTGTGAACTGTGCAAACCTACTCATTCAATTCTATAGGTCGTTAAAGAAACTTCCATGGCTTTCTATGGTAAACGCGCAGCGAGCTTTCAACAACATTATCCTAGATCAATTGGCCTTATGTAATGAGGTGCATAAGTGCCCTCGGTCCACCCTTTTCGAGTTTACCGACTCGAATACCAAAGGCCATTGATTGAATTTTCTTTCCTGAATCCTAATCCTATGATATTTCTAAGTCAAAACATACTTTTATAATTCCATAATTTAACTAAACCTATTTTAACCAAAGATAGCGTATAGACAACTAAATAGTATCTCTCGAAAAATACCAATTGCCACTAGTACAAAATCACACATTGGTCACACTTGATCGAAAAACGCCTGCGATATTTTTTAAAAAAAATGTGGCCACAGGCCACTGATGAAATTTCGAGAACGTTTATGGATACATATAAATTAGTTTGTGTGACCATTTTATGGAGAACAAAACAATGACCACGCTTATTTATAAAAATATGACACTCATTCGTGACACTTGACTTCAATGTGACCAAATGATACAATCACCCACATTTACCGTTTTAAGAATGTCATATTTATTTTATTAGAGATTATAGATACGTAATGGTCACATAAGGAAATTGTACATGTGACTGTGTGATTGTGCCATATTGGACACATCAAATCTAATTTGTCCAAAAAGATAACAAATATGGCCACATAAAATAGTCGTGTGTCCATAGGATGGTGTTTATTGGTTACATATTAAAATTAAGAAAAGAAGTCGGTTTAAGTGGTTTATTGTCATATGCATTTTTATTACATGTGTCAAAATATGATCAATTGTATTGGAAAATTTAAATACGTGTCACTGTATGTAGGATTTGGTGAGCGTAGAATTAAAAAGTGTGTCCATAGGTAAATATAGTTGAATAAGAAAACCATTGTTTGGGTAGTCTACATATTTTATGTTTATTGAAAGTGTGACCATCGATATGTAATTGTCATGTGTTTTGTGTTATGTTATGTCTAAAGGTAAAAAATGGTCATCATAAAAATTAAAAATGTTTATGTAGGTATGCAATGGTCACGTCGTAATATCTTATGTGTGACTAAAAACAAACTATTGTCATGATAAAAGATAAATGTTGTGAGTGTAAGTATTATATGATCACAGTAAACTTGATTTTATGTGTCTAAAATTGTATACAATATAACTGGTAATAAGGTTGACCACATAAATGATTTTTTGTGTCTATAAGATTGTGTTAGCCACTTAGTAAAGGAAAACAAAAACAAGTAACTATAATCATTCTATGGTCACGTTTTAATTGTTTATACGTGCCAACAAACAAATAGTTGTTATGATAAAAGAGAAAACGTTGCGAGTATAAGTATTATATGGTTACGACATAGTTTATATACATGTCTAAAGGATTTGATTGATTTGAATGAAGGTAGAATCGAGTACATATGGTCACGTAAATGACTTTATGTGTCCATAGGGTAGCGTTTAGACACTTAGTTAAAGATCAAATACAAGTAATTATAACCATGTTATAGTCACTTCGTAATATCTTATATGTGTCTAAAACAAACAATTGTCATAATAAAATAGAAAAGTTGTGAGTGTAAGTATTATATTGTCACGGTATAGTTTACTATACGTGTTTAAAATTATATATAATATAAATGGTAAAAGATTATTTATTTGAGATTTTAGACACATTGAATTAAGCAAACTGTGGCCAAAGATGTTGTAATCAATCATTATTTCGAATGACTGTGGCCATAACTTCTTTATAGATGCACAAATGTTTTTAGATAGTAAACATCGTTCATTCGGTAGTAACATAAAATTATTGTTACCATGATATTTGATATCATTCTGACACATAAAAAAATCGGTGTGAGTATTGTTTATATTTTGTCACACAAATATGATAAAATCGGTGTGAGTATTGTTTATATTTTGTCACACAAATATGGTCGACCATGAAGTGTTGTGAAGGGTTATGGTCAACCTGTAAGGGTTGTGATGGGTTATGGTCGACCAGGAAGGGTTGTGATGGGTTATAGTCGACCATGAAGGGTTGTGATGGGTTATGGTCAACCTGTAAGGGTTGTGATGGGTTATGGTTGACCAGGAAGGGTTGTGACGGGTTATGGTCAACCAGGAAGGGTTGTGATGGGTTATGGTCCACCAGGAAGGGTTATGGTCAACCTGTAAGGGTTGTGATGGGTTATGATCGACCAAGGGTTGTGATGGGTTATGATCGACCAGGAATGGTTGACCATAACTCATGACAACCCTACCTGGTTGACCATAACCCATCACAACCCTACCTGGACTGACCGTAACCCATCACAACCCTACCTGGTTGACTATAACCCATCACAATCCTTATTGGTTGACCATAACCCATCACAACCCTACTTGGTTGAACATAGCCCATCACAACCCTTACTGGTTGACCATAACCCATCACAACCCTACCTGGTTGACCATAACCCATCATAACCCTACCTGGACTGACCATAACCCATAACAACCCTACCTGGTTGACCATAACCCATCACAACTCTTACTGGTTGACCATAACCCATCACAACCCTACCTAGTTGACCATAACCCATCACAACCCTACCTGGACTGACCATAACCCATCACAACCCTACTTGGTTGACCATAACCCATCACCATCCTTACTGATTGACCATAACCCATCATAACCCTACCTGGTGGACCATAACCCATCACAACCCTTCATAGTCGACCATAACCCATCACAACCCTTACAGGTTTACCATTTGTAGCTTAGGTTTCATGGCTTATGGGTTATGTTTTAAGACTTAGGTCATATGACTTATGCTTAGGGTTTAAGGCTTATGCTTGTGGCTGAGGGTTAAGGATTAGGGATCAGGGCCTATGACTTATGGCTTATGACACATGTCTTAGGTCTTATTGCTTACATTTGAAGGCGTATCTATTAAGTGTTAGGGCTTATAAGTGTTAGGGCTTAATGCTTATGGGTTACGGTTTAGGTCTTAGGGCGTAAGACTTGGGGCTTAAGGATTATGGCTTTTAACTTATGCTTGGGGTTTACCACTTGTAGCTTACGTTTCATAGCTTATGGGTCTTAAGGCTTAGGTCATATAACTTATGTTTAGGGTTTAGGACAGATGCTTGTGGCTAAGGGTTAGGGATTAGAGATTAGGGCCTATGACTTATGGCTTATGACGCATGTTCTAGGGCTTATTGCTTACATCTTAAGGCATATTTATCAAGTGTTAAGGACTAAGGCTTATGGGTTATGGTTTAGGTCTTAGGGCGTACGTCCTGGGGCTCTTAACTTATGCTCGAGCCTTATGGGTTTGGCTAGATTAAGGATTAGGAGTTATGACTTATGACATATGTCATATGGCTTAAGGCTTATGGTCATAGGGATTAGGGTTATCGGTCGAGGCTTATGCTTGTGGCTTAGGGGTTAGAGCTAATGACTTATGATTCATGGCTTAAGGCGTATGTCTTAGGGTTTAGCACTTATCGCTTATGAGATATAGAGATTAATAGAATAATGTTTTACACTTTTATTTAGAGAAATAGTTTATTTGGAATATATTTGATATGTTTTTTCGATTAATTTTATATATATATATATATATATATATATATAAGGTTATAATTTATAAACCTCTAATTGAATTCTAAAGAATTTAAAGTTTTTAAAATTAGAGAAAATGCGACATATTGAAATTTTGAAGCAAATTCAAACTTTTTTTTAAATTGTAACCGTATGTTTTTTGAGGGAGAAAGTGAAATATTAAAATTATAAATTTGATACCATGCTCCTCACTCCCTCGCAGATGAAAAAACTAGGGTTAAACATGGGTAACATCTAGGATTCCAATTCCGTGTACATCGGAAATTTAAAAACTTGAAGCGCCATGATCACTGGCATCATAATCATAGGCGGCAACTTCCTGGAATCCGGTTTCACCGACCCGGACGGATTGTTTCAGACCCGGTTTCCTAGAAGTTTTCCGGTGAACCCTTTAGGGTTATTTGGTGCAAACAGCTCTTCGTCTGTGGGTTTAACAATCGCGACACTTCCGCCATTTACAGGAATCGGGTCGATTGCGTTTTTCAATGCTGTAATCATTTCTTCCACTAGCTCGTTTGTTATTGTGAAATGACTAGAATTTGTACAATGACCAATAATCTCGTTTCATGAGGATCCAAGTATCGTTTCATGAGGATTCGACCGAGAGACGGAGTTCTAAATCAGAGTGACGAATATGAAATAAGAATTTGAAATACGAGTCTCGTTTCATGAGGATTCACGATAGGCAACAGTACAGTTAAATGGATGAACTACCGCCGCCGCCTCCTTGCCCGATTTGAACGAAAAGGTCTTGATCAATCATAACCAACCCATGGAGGTATCTGATCGTTTGACAATTATGGTCACGGCTGCGGAGGATAGAGAATTTTTGCTCTTTCGCTGCTTCACGTTTCCTTCAATCAAGATCGCGTTCCCGAACCACATTATCCTCCGAATAAGGTTATGATCTGGGACGATCATAAGAGTTGGATCATTCAACCTAGATCTCTCTTTTCTGGTTTGTGATTTAAAACCCTAGATCTCTCTTTCTGGTCTGTTGTCTAAACTATGTTCTTATTTTTGTTGGTTTAAGGCTATTGCCCAGATCATTCTGTGTATATACGAATCTGATTTTGGAGTGTGTAATGAATTTGTTGTGATTAGTCAACCGTATATGTAGTTTCAAGTCGGCAAGGCTCAAAGCATATTCACTATTGATCTTTTCCCCGTTCTTTCTTAGTTTCATGTTTAAGCGTCTCACTAGCTAGGTTTTGCTGGGATGAAGATAATAGGTAGTCTAAGATCTGAAACTTTTTCCCTAAAATCCATTTCATTATGTTCTCACATGTATTATTTTTTGATTTGTAAGCAGATGCTTCCTAAATCTCAACGACTTGTACATTGAGAATGTACTATTGACTGATTTGTGATGATAAATTATTTTTCAAAATAATCAATTTTTGTTGATCTAGATCTATATCCAGACACTAACATCCTTGATTTTCTCTTTTCACTGATTTAGGCATTTAACTTGACTTGCAGGTATGGCTGGAACAACTTGGTATCTTTTTCTGATAATCCAGTTCTTATTTTGAATATTTTACTGTATTATGAAGATGTCTTCTAAAATAACTTTTAATCGAATTCTTTGATAACAAAACATCAATGTAATTTGTAAATTTGTTATCCCCTGCCTGTGATCAGGCTTGTGATCAGGCTCTGATCTAGATTTTGAATGATATCTAAGTTGGCTGTCAAAAGTCAGGAGCTGCCTTAACATTTGGGATGGAGGTACTGTTAATGCTGCTCAAGAAATTTTTCATTGATATCATTGTTTAGATCTAATGTTGAATAACGTAGGATATGATTGATAATTCCTTAAAAATTTACTTCAACATTTGTTCATATTGATGTATTTGTCTCTGATGCAGATCCTAGGTTTTGAAGATTTGATCAAGATTCCTTCCTATTTGGAATGGGATATGAGTAGTTGCAGCTTTTAAAGATTTCCCGTTAGAAACACATTTGATTTTTATGTAGGTGCATTTTAATTGCTATAATATTGCTCATCTCTATCTTTGTTTCCTTTTCTAGCATGCTTAGGAAGTAAATATATTCATTAATGTCGCTTTTTTGGTGACACTTAATTGATATTTATATATCTATTTTCTAATATGTTGGGTGTCTTATGATGTTATTTTGCAAATTCTTGAAATTCGGCATGCCTTGTAGAACATAGTTATGACTTGGGCATAGCATTTGGAAGTCTGATGGAGAGTTGTGTACCTGATCTGAGCTATGTATCCACATGATATGGGATGAAGTGATAAAAATTAGAAGTTTATTTAATTGAAAACTGATAAACATGCATTATGTTTTGTTTTTGTTTTACAGGAAAGTTAGAAGTTTATTTACCTTGATGCTGCATCCGACTCAACCCATGCTTTGTACAAGAAAGTTAGAAGTTTATTACCTCATGAGGTGTTTAGGGCTTAGGGCTCAAGGGTCCTTCCTACGATTACGATGTGCTGAAGTAATCTGGTACAAAATGATGAATCTCAATTGGAGTAATCTGGTACAAAATGATAGATAATCATTTCCCATTTATAGTTAAGTTTTTATTAAGTTATTCTTTGTTGTGTAAATTGACACCTTATATATAAATTTATTGTTATTATCAATATCATTCTCGTTTATAATGTTTTCTTTTATATTTATTTGCAACATTTGTTAAAAAATGTGGCTAATATGTTCATTTATAATTGTGGCTATCCATTCCACCATATGAAGAGTATAATCAATAGCCATTTAAAAGAACAATGATGTGTCTAATAAAAACGACTTTTCAGAAAATGCATAAATCATGTGACTAGTATTTCCTTATTATCACTTTTACATATTATTTGTGTATCATAATTAAACTTACCGACTTGGAACTATATAATCAATGTGACAATGTAGAACGAATAGTCATGTCCATCAAAATTGTGTGTCTTGACAGATCACTAATGGCTTCGGATTCAATAAGTATATATGATTGTAGTACAACTATATCCACACGTAATAATGTTTGTGTGTCTAAATGCTATAATAGGCTATACTACCAAGCAATATTTTTGTTTATACCACAAATTTTGGTCACAATGCCAAACACAATTGTATCTGTAACTTTATTACTGTTACTTTTTAATTGTTTTCAAATGTCCATTTACATTAAACAGCTATACTTACGAGTTTTTATATGTCCAAATCATAGCATAGGTCATGATAAGTACTACAAACATGGCCGTAACCGAATATTAATTCCATAATTTTAATAGGATGTGTGTCTATATAATAATTTATATTATGTTTCACTTAATGGTGTGTCTCTATAAACTAGTATTGGTCACATTAAATATATTTTCTGTATGACTAGATGCTACCAAATTGTCACTTTTAAAATTACATACATGTCACCATTTAGTAAACATGGTCATGTTCGTCGTAATTAATTGTCTGCAAACATACTCATGAATAGTCTTAACAATCTTCTAATCGTGTGACAAATTACTAGTATAACGCTTCATTGAATGTACACGTATGTCACCATTCATTATATACAGTCACTACAATATTGAAATAGTGTGTCTCTATAAACTAATATTGGTCACATTAAATATATTGTCTGTATGACTAGATGCTACCAAATTGTCACTTTTGAAATTACATACATGTCACCATTTAGTAAACATGGTCATGTTCATCGTAATTAATTGTCTACAAACATATTCAATAGTCTTAACAATCTTCTAATTGTGTGACAAATTACTGGTATAACGCTTCATTGAATGTACTTGTATGTCACCATTTATTATATACAGTCACTACAATATTGAAATTGTGTGTCTACTTACGCTTTAACGCCACAATCTTGGAAAAAGTGAGTGATTTTGGAACAAATTTCTCTACTCAATGGCTACAGTTTTATGATACAGCCACATTTTTTCATGGCATACAGACACAATATTATAAAGTGACCATATGACACCTAATATCGCAAAGCCTATGGAAACACTTTCAGTGGAAAAAAAATTGTCACCAAACGCATATGGTCACATTTTTTTGGTGTGACCAATGTGCGATTTTGTACTAGTGTGCTAAAATTTTCAAAAATGTTCATTTTCCAGGATACAAAAATAAAATTTCCCCAATATTTTGAAAATCGTATTTTTTTTTAATTTTTCATAAAAAAACTGATTTTTTATACTGTCCCACCCCACACTTAACGTATACCCCTTCGGATAGACAACAAACCACTTGAGGTATATAACTGTTATACATTCCAGGGCGATCCATGTACCTGCATTTGTGTTGAAATAGATGTCTAGAGATTATGACGCAACAGTAAACGCGTCAGTGTAATCGAAAGTGTAGAGGTGCACCGACCCCATACTTGTGTTGATACCTGCCTCCAAGATTTTCGGGCAGTCCTCCTCCACATTTGTAGACATGCTCATATTTGTAGTTTGGTGTTTCTACTACCAACATATCAGCTCATACCAAAAACCAAGTTTTGGATATTTATAAAAAGGAGTTTAATTACAGACATTAAACTAAAAACTAAAAATAAAAATAAAAATAAAAGATAAAAGAAAATAAAGTGATTGTGCTAAAACAGAAAAACCTTATGAGGTGGGTTTTTAAAATTCTTTGGGTTAATAAGGTTTTTTTAGGATGATTTAAACAAGTGATTTATTAAATTTTTTGGAATTATAAAATCTTTAATGTTATATAACCAAACATAGGATTTTATCGATTTTTAAATCCAAATGCCATCAAATATGTTGAAATCCATCAAACCAAATAGCCATCCTCCTTAATTTGCATGACATTGCTAATAAATTCCTGATGTGTTACGCAATATTAGGTGTTTAGTCTTGAAGTCATTTTATATAGAAAAACTGCAAAATTGGTCCCTGTGGTTTGTCAAAAACTATGGATGGGTCCAAAAAGTTTCCGAATTGCATGGGAAATCCAAAATCAAGAATTTACCATGGTTTTGGTCTCTGTCAGATTTAAAAAGACTAAATTACCCTTTTCTTGTCTTTTTTCATTTTTTATATCTTTATAAGTATTTTTTTAATTAAAAAAATTGAAACCCTCCCACCACTGGTCCTATCTATCTACTTTTTTTCTCTCTCTCACTGGAACAAATATGACTGGTTTGATTCTGAAAGCAATTGGGTCATTACAAGACCCGAGTTACTTGGATTTAAGTGAATGCATTGGTCAGAGAAATTCTGAAAGAGCTTGGTGATCTCGAGACGCTGTGGAGCTTTACATAAATATGAACGGCTTGGCGATTGCACCAACGATTCCCATCCAAATGGATGTCTTCAAAATAACGATTAGGGCCATGGGTATCAAATTTGTTTCCATTGTTGGTGGGCAATCAATCAAAGAGCAAGGATTCAAAATCTGAAAAACAAATCTGAGAAATAACGATTAGAAGTCTCTATAAATTTCGAAATCAAGAACGATGAAGTGATAGATGCATGGAGGAAGAAAATGGAAATGCAGATAAGTACGGGTTTACATCCAGGTTGGAAAACGGAACAAATCAAGCAGTTGGAAATCAATTGACTTATATTGATGACGATTTAGGGTTTACGACATCGATTTTTGTGTATGTTCTTCATTTGCTTTCGATCCAACAACCCCTCGATCTCCGTTTCTATTCTGATTTTCAATATAAACAAGGTCACTTATGATCTCGAGCCCATTGGTTTATGATTGTGAGTGTGTGTTGAATCTAAACCTAGAATCCTAATAATATGTGTGTGTTTGTATTGTTTTAAGTTGTAGGTTGGTGTGTATGTCCTTCATCAGCTTCATCTGATTTATATTGGGGCAGTCAAGTATTGTTTTTTGTTGAGTTTGTTTAATGGCTTCTTCAAATTATTGATTTTAAATGCGTTACAATGGTTTTATGTAGATGAGCATGCTGACCGGAGAAGAGGGAGATGAGGGGCGACGATGAAAGTTTGTTCGGATATTGGTATGAGAATGAACACGATTTTGAATATGAAAACATGTATAGTATTTTTTTTTTGTAACTGTAGGTTTTATTGCGTTTTGTATTAGCTCATTACTAATATTTATTATCTATATGAGCTCTGTATTTTACAGATGGTAATGATTTTCTATATGAGCTTTATAAATATTAGATTTTGCAATGAAGGTTTGTTTGTAATTCCTAGTGGGGATGTGGGCTGGTTAGAGAGAGAGAGAGAGAGAGGTGGTGGACGGAGGGTAGGGGTTGGGGTTGGTGGTTCTTTTTAATTTTAATCAAAATTATTAAAATAAGTATTAGAAAATGAAAAAATAAATTAAAGGGGTATTTTAGTTTTTTCAAATGTGTCAGCGACTAAAATTACAGAAAAACCACTGATTTTGGAGCTTCCATTCAATTTGGAAATATTTTAGACCTATCCACAGTTTTAACAAACCACATGGCCAATTTTACACTTTGGTGTTTTATATATATGGTCCATGGACTATATCCACAACAAATTGTAAACCTAAGAACTATTGGGCAATGTGAGAATTTAAACAAAAGTTGCGATTTTTGACAAAGCACATATTGAATATGTAATTCGCATTTGAGGAAATACCATTGTCTCGTTATATTTCGTTTAATATTTTTTTTCGCTTTAGTATCACGAAATCTTATCCCTTTTGTTCCTCTAATTCATAAAGCATGAAGGAAACTAGATCTCATACTTAATTTAGATATTATTAATTCTTTTTTGAAGATTTTTCAGATCATTAACAAAATTAAACTTAATTGCCAAACTTATTTTCTTCCAACCATGTGTATAAATGGAGGACCCAATTCGTATGATTTTGACTTATCCAAAATCTTCTATTATCTACTTCTTACCATGGTAAATAAGGCTTAAGTTCATCGTCTGTTTTTTACCTTTTTTTCTCAAAAGCTTAACTGAAATAGTTTATCACCTCTACTCTTATTATTTCTCGAATGTAGGCAATTGGCACGACGTTTGTGACTACATGCACTCTCATGATGATTGGGTTCATGGCTGCCACGCAACCTCAAAATCTAGTTACTTCGGAAATTGATGTAAAGACCTTTGGAGCTATAGGAGATGGCATTACAGATGATTCTTTGGTAAACTACAACTTTATCTATGCACGTGCGAATTATTAGCAATAACAACTGAACAGACTAATCTATTGCTCACGGCATTTTACGTTTTCTAAATTTTAATGTACGTATGCCATGTTCTTGTAGGCTGTTAACCAGGCATGGGATGTAGCATGTAGTTCGACTGGACAATTTAAATTATCTGCCGGAAACTTTCTGGTTCAACCATTGTCTTTCTCGGGTCCATGCAAAGCTCCAACTGTGGTCGTCACTGTAAGTAAAATGAACATCATTGCGAAGAAAAATAAAACACGTTAGAAATTTGTTACTTCATGGGATGTATTTATATATTTGCAGGTGATAGGGACTCTTAAAGCGCCACCCAAGAACAAATGGATTAATAACACCGATACTTGGCTTAACTTCCAACACATCAATAATCTTGTCATAACTGGACCTGGACGATTTGATGGTCAAGGGCAGTCAGGTTGGTGGGATTCTTGCAAAGAGGTAACCTATCGAGCGTCAACTTCATGTTAATTAATTCAGACATCTTATTTTTGTTTTTTTTAACAGGCAAAATGTAAAAATCAATAATGTACTTTCATTCAATTGTTTATATAGTTTAGAAATAGAATCTAATTTTTATTACAATAATGTACTGTAACAAATCAATCCAATTATAACCGTGAAAACTGTTTTTCATTCATATGATCTTATATTGGATAGATTTTACAAAGTAAAATATTTTAATAGCTACAGGGGAAGTTAATACGATGATCAAACAATGAAATTCCATTACTGATCCATGTTTCTTACGTTTTAAACCTTTTCTTTACTGACAACTGTTTTTGTATTTCAGACTAGAACTTGTGAAAATAACCCCACGGTAAGTGATCCGCTTTTGCAACATCCAAAACAAATTAATTTATTATTTTATCACATATATGATCGGTTTATAATTATTCTTTTAGGCTCTGGGATTTAACGATTGTAATGGCCTTAAGCTCAAGAGTGTAACCTCTATAAATAGCCCGAGAAATCATATATCTATAAATGCTTGCAATGGATCCATCATCACCAACATCAACATAATCGCACCCAAAGAGAGCCCTAACACAGACGGAATTGACATAGCTAATACCAACGGTGTTCACGTCATTGGTGGAAAGATTGGGACCGGTACAAATTTCTTATTGCTCAAGTATCCATTTAAGATTAAATGCATAAAATAGCATCGTATTTTATTTGATTTATTTATATAGCATCATCGTTGTATTGAAAATCTACTAAGTTGTACATATCAATGTAATCTTAGATAAAAATAACTATAAAATGTGATAATACGTACGAAAAACATTTAGAATACTATGTTATACTTGAGTAAGTCTTTCAAACTATAGAAAATTGAAGTACAATTTCGTAGTAGAAGGAAATGAAAGTAAAACGCTATAATACATAAAAAAGTGAATGTATGTTGTTATTACTTGTATTTAACGATTTACCTGATGTAAATTAGTGTTTCTAACACTGTTTTTATTGTTTAGGGGATGACTGTATCGCAATCAATGGTGGTAGCTTCAACATCATTGTTAACGGTCTATTTTGTGGCCCGGGTCATGGCATAAGGTTTGTTGTACAACATTCCTCACAAATGAATCACTTAAATATCATGGTTTTATATAATTATATATTGATTAATTATCCGGTTTCTTTTTGTCAAGTGTCGGAAGCCTAGGAAGGAATGGTGCCACGGACATCGTAAGCAATGTCACGGTTGCAGGCTCCATCTTCTCCGATACTCAAAACGGAGTTCGTATTAAAACCGTGCCGGTATTATATTATAAATTCCGATTCCTTATTAAACCCCTTTCAATAAAAACAATATTAATCTTAGTAGTGAAATTGGTGCACCGGCCTATTCTTTCTTTCAGGGAGGATCGGGTTCTGCAAGCCGAATAACATTTAGTAACATACAAATGAGGGGTGTCCAACATCCGATCATACTTAGTCAATTTTATTGCCCTCAAGATCCTACCAAATGCAAAGATAACGTACGTTATTACATCTTGCTAAATATATATGTTTTTGTTGCTAAATTTATATTTTTGTACTTCAGTGAATCTTTCGTTTACGCACGTTTAATTTTTTGGTTTTAAACAGCGACCTGTAGTTAAAATAAGCGGTGTTACGTTCATGGATATTAACGGGACTTCTTCAACACCTGATGCAATCGATATTAAGTGCAGCAGAAATCCTAGGAGTTGTGTAGGCATCACCCTTGAGCGGATCAACATTCAACCTATCAACTCATTGATCAAAGTTGCATCGACTTGTCAAAATACCCAAGCTCGCATTCTGGGGCTCGTGTTTCCTCCTGTAGTTTGCACTCAGCCCAGCTTTATTATGATGCCCTTGGATTATGATTATGACAACAGTACCGCACAAGAAATAGCAACGACCTAAAAACCATTTTGCTAATTGAATTAGGTAGTCTTAACTTTTATTTTTGCACAGCTTTATTTGGATTTTATATCTGTGTAGATGGATAATCATTTGCATATCCAACAAAATTAAGCGACCACTATTGGAATTTTTTGAGTAATTTTCATGAATATAAATATATGAGTAAATACATGAATGATTCATATGGTTTATGGTCGGGTTTGTTTTTAATTCTTTTTTATTCACTTCGACCGTCCCTATGGCGTACATTTTTTTTGTGGATTTTCGTCCCTATCAGATATGAAAATGTGATAATTAAACCTGCCCAAAAGTCGGTACACAAACAATGGTTTTGCTGCTCTTTCTATTTGAGTTATGAGTTTTTTTTTATTTTGTCGGTTAAGTCCTATACCGATGGATATTATAACGGATTACCGACCGAATAACCAGTCGGAAACGTAACTACGGATACACGACAAACATATTTTACCAACGGCCGACTCTTTTACCGACTGAAGTGGGTTGACCCGTTTTGACTTTTATCGATAGATTTCCGACAGAAGTTCTCCTCTAAATTTCCGATGGAATAATAGTTTATCAGACTTGACTTTTTTCGTACGGGTTTCCAATGGACTTTCTTTGTCTTTAGTGATGGATGTCATTGTTACTAGTAACTTTACTGAATTGATTATTCAGAAAAAAAAAAGTAAACATTTAAATAAAATATCCAAATATTTTCTAAAATTCATATTTACCCACCAAGTTGAATCACTAAGAGCATCACCAATTCTTGTGTATATGAAGAATGTATTCAATGGGAGGAAATATCAAGGATAACAGTAGTTTGTCAGCATATTTGATAACATACAACAAGATAACACCAAAAACATCATTAAACGCCATGATAGTGATGCCCAAAGAAACAACATGCACCGTGAAAGAGCTAATTAAGTAGCCAATAACAACAAACTCGTTTAGAACCTCTTGTCGACTCATTAAAATCTAAGTTTAACCATTACAAGGAAGACGATTAAGGAAAGCATTACCAATCCAGGAAACCCCAAAGGCTTCACCAAGATTTTTAAATTATATTTCATTTATTGATTAATGTACCGTATAGGGGTCCCATTGCAACATATTGTTTTATATATACGTGAGATATACAACGTATTCCCTACACATTTTTTCACCAACTATCATGGTATAGAGCTAGAGTTTCTCCTGCTAAGCTACCCGCGGCCGATTGGGTTTTTTTGCTGTTTCTCTGGTGTTTTCTCTGGCGTTCCAACCTTGCCTCTGTTGGAACTCAAATATTCTTTTATTCAATACTCAAACTGAAATACAAGAAAAGAACAACTCTCGCTAACTATCTAAACACTCTCTTCTATGTTTTTGTGGTGCTTAACAAATGAAGCTAAAACCACTATTTATAGCCAAGCAAATACTAATGACAACTACTACATTCAATGAATTTAAACAAGAGAAAACAAAGTTTGTCACCTTCTTCAACAATGATGGTTGCATGTGGGTTGGTGGCTGCAATGGTTGGTGAGACTAAGTTTGTGTTTACACTCACATTCTCCCCCTTAAACCAAACTTGGCTTGAGATTCGTTACGCCGATCATGTTGCACATTTCATGCCATCCCCGGCTACAGAATAATCGACAAGTGCTTTGTCTTTATCTTTCTCGAGTTTCAATTTTGCATCATTGGAACAAGTTGTTGGAATGCAATCTCTCACACTAAACTTCCCCGAAATCCTTTTAGCATAAGCCGTTTTCTTTAGTGACACGTCTTCCTTCTTTTGCATCACTTTACGAAAGTCGATACCTCGATTTTTGGGACTACGTCGGAGAAAACTGGCAACTGCTTTTTCGGTCCAAGTCCATCTTTTCAGTTTACCAAAGAACCCTTCTCGTCTTATCCGTGGCTTCCTTTTCCGTGCGTCGAAAAACTGGTGTCATTTTTCACATTTTTCAACTTCAACATAAAATTCTTCCTCACTCGTATCATCTAATTTCTTTAGATGTGAACCTAGAATTTTATCATGCTCCAAATAACCATTAACTTTCATGGTATAATAATTGGCATACGGACGTCGTTGATGCCACAACCAACCTGGATCATCTTGGGATGATAAAAGACACATTTTTCGTCTCGTCTTTAAAAGTGTCTTATAGAGTCGGTTATGGGTTCTTTTTACTTCAAAAAATAAAGTATTACTATTGTCAAATACCTGTAAAATATCACCATCCATGTCGACTTGATTCTCGTCTTCGGTTAGTTGTCCAAGACTTATAATATTCTTTTTAAGTCTAGGAATGTAATATACCTCGTTAAGTAGTCTTTGATCTCCGTTTCTGTAATCAAACAAGATCGTACCTTTTCCTTTGATGTCGATCTTTGACCCGTCTCCGAACCGTGTATAACCCATCACGTTCTCGTCTAACTCATGGAACTTTGAACGATCTCCGGTCATATGATTGCTAGCACCGTTGTCAAGGTACCATTCCTCGGAATCAACTTGACTTTCTTCGGATGCAGGGATATCAACGCCGTTCTTCTCTTTTAGCGGCACCATACCTGGTGTATCTTCTTGCGGGATCGCCATCATTAAAATGGGCTCTTCATCTTCATTGGTTTGGGTGAGGTTCACCTCCTCACCTCGTTTCTTGTTTGGACACTCTGATGCATAATGACCATATTCCTCGCAAGTAAAACATTTTATTTTACTTTTGTCCTTTCGAGGACGATTGTAGTCATTCCGGTTTGCATCATACTCATGACCATCTCCTCGGCCATGCCCACGACCTCGACCGCGTCCTTGGCCTTGGCTTCCACTTTCCCTTGAAGTGTTTGACGAGTCTCCCTCGTCGGTTTGCTTAGACTGAGATGCCCACTTGGCATGTGTAAGCAATAGAGAAGGTCCTTCTTCCCGTTCTTCATACCCTCGAAGTCGCTCTTCGTGAGTCTTGAGACGGCCTACAACTTCTTCAACCGTCATGTTTTTCATGTCTCCAAATTGCTCGATAGATGTTACGATTTGTATAAATCGCATTGGGACGGCTCAAAGAAACTACTTCACCACCGTATTCTCCTCGATCTTTTCTCCGAGAGATCGAATACCGGTCACAATAGTGTTCAATCTCATGGCGAAATCAACTCACCATTGTTCATTCGGATCACCTCAAATTCACTTCTCAACGTTTGTACTTTAGCCTCCTTTAACCGATCAGCTCCCATATGCATCATCTTAAGCGTTTCTCATGCTTCTTTAGCCGTGTCCTTCTCGGCCAACATAAGAAGTACGTCCTCTGGAATCGCTTGGTAAATGGCCGCAAGCGCCATCCTATCTGTTCGTTCATCTACTCTTGCATTTTGAATTGCATCCCACACGCTTTGTGCTTGCAAATTCACTTGCATTTTTATAGCCCACACCGCGTAGTTTGTTTTCGTAAGCAACGGATAGTGTAACGTAACACTACTATCCTTCCCGGTCCTTTGAACACTTTCAATTTCAGGTTGAGAAAACGACGAGCTTGGTGTAGTCATTCTTGGCGTATACGAAAATTACGTGTAATTTATAAAAAATTACGTGTAATTTATGAAAATTACAAGGATTAAAATGTAATTTTCAGAAGTTCAGGGGCTTGTTTGAAACTTTTTGAAGTATAGGGGCTATTTTGAAGTTTTTCTGAAAAATAGGGACCAATCTGAAATTTTTCGGAAATCCAGGGACGAAAACGTAACTTTTCGAAACTTCAGGGACCAAAATGCAATTTTCTGAAAACTGCTACAGTGTCGCTACAGTGAACCGCTACAGTGACGCTACAGTGTCGTCTTCTCCGGCAAGATCTCCGGCGAACTGGTTTTTCCGGCAACTATTCCGGCGAACCTTTGACCGGACTTTTGGAGGTCTTCCGGTGGTCGAAAAATTCCGAAAAATATATATTCGGAATCCTGAGAACGAGACCTTTCCAATGGTGCTCTCGAAAATCGATTTTGAGACAGAAACTTTTTGACCAAAAAAACCCGAGGGTGTTTAGAAAGTTGCCCCGGGAGCTTAACCAAGCTCTGATACCACTTGTTGGAACTCAAATGTTCTTTTATTCAATACTCAAACTGAAATACAAGAAAAGAACAACTCTCGCTAACTATCTAAACACTCTCTTCTATGTTTTTGTGGTGCTTAACAAATGAAGCTAAAACCTCTATTTATAGCCAAGCAAATACTAATGACAACTACTACATTCAATGAATTTAAACAAGAGAAAACAAAGTTTGTCACCTTCTTCAACAATGATGGTTGCAAGTGGGTTGGTGGCTGCAATGGTTGGTGAGACCAAGTTTGTGTTTACACTCACAGCCTCGTGATATATTTCTTCTCCTGCCATCATTTTGTTACACTACAAACTGCCAAAAATTCAAGATCTGGTCTGGTGCTGATTCCCGACTTCTCGCGAATTTTGGCAGTTCACTATTACTCTACATCACCATGACTACAACAGACTCAACAGCAACATCCTCTACCACTATCCCCATGACTTTAAGTCTCGCGTGCTCTCTCATGAATGTCTAGTACGGTCATATCTTCGGAAAATCAACACTTTCAGTTGATGATGATGAGGAATAGCAATCTATTGATGTTCCCATAAAGTTATGGTTCTACATTAGTTTTTGATCCAAGCTTGCTTCAAATCATCTCTAGTGATGACTGAACTGCCAAGAACATTTGGGAGAAACTAGAACAATTTTTCCGCAATAATAAGATGTCTCTATGAATATTATAACTCTAGAATAGCAATCTACGTTGTATTATAAATAGATAGTTAGTGTTCACTTTGAATGAAATGATTTAATAACAAACTTTATTTTAATCTTTCTCTCTCTATTTCCACACTCTCAGAATGGTATTAGAGGAAATCAATTCTGATTTTTTACCCTAATTCGTGCAAATTTTTTATCGAAATCATGAGTGCAACTCTAATTAATTATCCAAATCTAAGCTCATCATATAATTCGACACCAAATTCCTCTTCTGATGTAAAAGGAAATGATCCTAATATGATCTTGGTGTCAAGTTTACTCAATGGTAATGAAAACTACATGCAATGGAAATTCTCGATTCAATTGGCACTTGGAGCTAAGATGTAGATAGGCTTTATCGATGGCACATTGAAGCGACTTCAATTGGAAGGTTCTGAGCTTGACGAATGGATAAGTACTAATTTTATGGTTAGATTGTGGCTTGTCAATGCAATTTCAAAAGAAATTGTCGGAGCTTTCATTTTCGCGGTAACTGCTAAACAACTATGGCAAGAACTTGAAGAACACTTTGGCAAAAGTAATGGCCCTCTCTGTTGGAAATAGTGTACAAGGTCATTAACTGTTGGTAATATTTCTAATAATAGCAGTGTCCTTTTGGGTTGCCCTCATGACCCAGAAAAACAAATAGTGACAGAAAAGAAAATGGATATATTAAATTATCAAGGACATGATAAATTAATTAGAAATTAATTGGCGATTAATTAACAAGTTAATTTGAAATTAATTTGAAAGAATTAATTACAAGGGATTGGATTGTAATTAATTAAAGTGTTAATTAATGGAAACAAGTCCATAGGCCTATGTGTATGGAGGCTTCTTAAGTTTGAAACCCTAGGATCCCCCAGTATAAATAAAGGCCTTGTGGTCAAACCCTAAGGCATCCTTTGCCTCACTTTGAGCCGCCGACTCCTCCTGCCTCTCCCCTTTTGGTGATTTCAATCCCTCTCTAGGGTTTTGATCTTCTTCTTCCTTTCCTAAGTGGAAACTCGTCGGTCTGGTTTTCTGGAGATGCTGGGTGTGAATCATCAGAGGTATTCTACTTTAGATCCTGTCCATCCTTTACAAAGTGGCATTAACTAGAAATCAAAGAAGGAGATTAGTTGAGGTACATTCTGATTATGATTTAAGTTGCCATAACTGATATGAATTGCATGATCCAGGACTATGTTCATCGATATTTGTGCGATTTGATCTTGTTAAGTCTTCCGCTATATGAATATTATGTTTATATGATCGAATCCTAACACTCTCATATACCAGCTTCAAAGACAAATTGCTTCAATTAGCCAAGGTGATTCATTTTTGTCCAAATATTACACAAAATTGAAGCAACTTTCTAGGACCCTAATCCCAAAAAGTCTAAGTTCGTGGCTTAAAGGAATCACGTTTTTGGAACTAAAAGGATTAAGTTTTAAAGAAAATATGGAAAAATCGAGTTAGCGTCGCTAATGTCTGGTTGCATCATGGGTTTGCACGTTGTGTAGTTAGCGACACTAACTGTAAAGTTAGCAACGCTAACTGATGAAAATGGGCCAAAACCTAGCTTTTGATGCTTGGGCCATATTTAATGGTTGGGAACCCTAGGGCAGCCGCCAAACCCCCTTTTTCAGCCTCCAAAACGTTCATACACTCTCGGTAGACTTCTAGAATGGGTTTTGATGATGTTGGTATGTTTGGATGGATTTTTGAAGCCTTGATGATGCTAGAAGGATGGTGATATTGCTAGAAGTTGTTCCTCTTGAGTGAAGCTTCAAAGATCTGCATTTTTCTAGACCATTGTGAGTAAATTTCCCACATTTATGTTTTGTTAAGGTTCTTATGTTGTTTCTAGTGGTTTTTTGTGGATTGAAATGATGTAATCGTCCCTTTTGATGATTGTCCATGGTTGGGAAGGATAAAGTTTGGAACTTTATGCCTTAAGGTCTGATTTAGAACCATTAAGTTGGTTTAGAGAGTAAGTCAAACTCTCTTTGGTGGTTTAGTTGAAGTTTTGGACTATTTTGGACTTGGATCTTGTTCTAGAGCTAGCAAGGTTATGTTTGGATATTAAAGTTAGGATTTTTATGGATTTAGGGATTGTTTAGAAGGTCCCTTGGAGGACTAAGACCTTGGTTGAATAGATTAAGAGCTTAATGGACTTTTGAGACTATTCATAGTTAGTGATGCTAACTAGGGGAGTTAGCGGTGTTAACTGTGCTTGTTGACTTTTGTTGACTTTTGTTGACTTTGACCTGTGACCGTTGACTTTTTGACCTGTTTGACTTTTTATCAAACTTGAGGGTTTGGGATATTGGTCTTAGAGGATTATCCTGTTTGGGATTTAAGAAGTTCTAAGTAGAGTTTATCCTTGTTAGGAAATTCGTGCTGTCGGATCTAAGGACACGTGTGAGGAGTGTTGTCTGGCTTTGCAGATCAGGTGAGTCTTCTCACTATATTATGGGTGAAGTTACATGCATAGGTAGCCTTATTACTTTGTGTAATAATGTGCTGTATGTGTATGATGTCTTTACCAACGAAATTCGATGACGATCTTTGCCGACGAAATTCGATGGACGATGTTTGCCGACGAAAGTCGATGATGAGGTTTGCCGACGAAAGTCGATGACGATGTTGCCGATGGAAGTCGATGATGATGTTTGTGTCTATGTGATGAATCGTGTGATATTTTGGGGAACTCACTAAGCTTTGTGCTTACTCTTTCACCCTAACCTTTTTTCAGGTATTTGTTGGCTTGAGCTTGGAGCACGGCGTGACTGTACCGCATCTGAAGTTTTGGTATCTAAGTCTTCCACTGAATAATGTTTTGTAAACACGATTTTATATGTTTTAAATATTAAGTTTTAATTTGGATGGATTTATTTGGTAACTCTTTTTATGTATTTGAGTCGTTTTTAAAATGAAATATTTATTACGAAATTTGGGACTTTACAAGTTGGTATCAGAGCCTTGGTTTAAGGGATTTAGATGAACAGGAATGTGATTCCAAGGATTTGGATGAACAAGACTGTGATTCCAAACTCAAACTAGGGATTTGAGGATTTTTCTTAAATGATTTTCAAAAGAAAATCCGTTCTAAAAATAAAATTTCTATGGATTTAGGTAGAGTAACATGTGGAAGATTCCATTGCATGTTATTGTTTGATTGTTGCTTGGGAGTTTGAAACATGGTATGAATACCTGACTTATGATTTTAAATGGGTATATGGGTTTTAAAGGAATGAGATGCGATGCGTATAGTCGGCCGGAGCTCAATTAAGTGATTTAATTCCCAAAATATCCATGATGTTATGTGCTGATGATATGATATATGATAGAAATAGGCTAAGGATCCACTCAAGATTTTACATGATAGAATTGGCCTGGATCATAGGAATGCCTTTTGCCTAGTTTGTTATTGCTGTGTGTTACATGATATGTGATGTTTGTGTGTGCCTTTGGACCTATGCTTGTTTAGTTAAGAAGTTAAGGGAATGCTTTAGGATGGTATGTAATAGGAATGGATAGCCTTAGAATTCTTGAACTGGCCTTACTAGCTATTCATTGTTTGGTTGTGACCTTAAGGTAGGGACATCTATTCGACTATCTGTTCTTATTGCATATGATTACGCGTTCACGAAACAACCAGACGGTATGAGCGGAAGTTCTTGTGGTGCGAGTGGGATGTGGAATTCCTAAGTCAGATATGTTAGTGCTGTTTGAGGAGCGGTTTGCCGCGAAGGAGGAGGAGATGCTGGCTTGGTGCCAGGCTGTGATGAGGAAGGAGATCAGTATGTTCGTGGCTACTGCTCGACAATAGACTTTTGCTGAGATGGAGTTCGTTGCGGCGTCGATGGAGAAAGAGTTCGATGCTCAGTTGAGGCAGAAGAGGCAGAATCTAGATTTGGGTCAGCCGTCAGTGAAGAAGTTTTGAGCTGCAGTTTCGGATAGAGTGGAGAACCCTTACTACCGGGACGGTAAGCTGGAGGTGAAGTTTTATGTTTCATGCAATCAGATTAGCCACGTCAGGGGGAGTTATCCGGGATCGTCTAGGAATGCTAGTCAGAATTCGGGTTTTGTTGCCCCGAAGTGTAACGTGTTTGTCAGGTGAAAATGGAGGACCCGAAATTTGAAGGCGGGGCTTAGCAGCTGGATGTAGAGGTGGAACCTCGTCGGTCGTTGTCTGTACGTTTTCTCGATTTTTCTTCGACGCTTTCTGTATAGTTGCCTTTCTTTTGGTTCTGAGTATACGGGTAGTTAGTCGGGATCTAGCTCGAGTGTACGGGTGAGGACAAGTGGTTGTTTGTGGTTTTGACAGTGAGTGAACGGTGGACTGCCGAACGGCAGTGGTTGGTAGGTAAGCTGTTAGTGGGTTCAAACCCTAAGTGGGCGAGAACCGTTAGAGTAAAGGATGAAGAATTGTGTCAGTACGCTTCGTTGGGCTATGAGCGTTTTGTTAGGATCTCTTGTTCTGTAGATAGTCATGGGTAGACTTTGTTGTCGGTGTTGGGTTGAGAGGGTCGGGGAAGACAGTTTGCGGCGTTAAGATAAGGATGTTCGCTACGTGGTCGCAAGTTTCGGATAGTCAGTGCAGAGCAAGTGGAAGTTAGCTCAGGTTAAGCATGGTATGGAATTTTTGACCGGGTGTCACGTTTCCGTATGCAGCAGTGTAACGTTCCAAATCCAGTAATAAAATTTTTCGTTTAAAAACGGTACAAATATATAAAACGGGTTACCAAATAAAACCATCCAAATTAAAACGTGTTATTCAAACGTTAGAAATCGTATTTATCAAAAAATTTACAAACATTGTCCAGCAAAAGACTTAATTATCAAAACCTCAGATGCGGTACAGTCGCACCGTGCTCCAAGCTCAAGACAGCAAAAATACCTGAAAAACAGTTAGGGTGACAGAGTAAGCACAAAGCTTAGTGAGTTCCTCAAATTACCACACGATTCATCACATAAATACAATCATCACCCTCGGGTGCCCAGGTACGACCAGCCATGCATCGTCCTTGATCATGCAGCAACCATCGGGTTATAAACTCATTATTTGACTCACGGGCTTGCCCTGATCTTGTCTAGACTCACGGGCTTGCCCCGATCTTGTCTATAATCAACTCATTCTTTGACTCATAGGCTTGCCCTGATCTTGTCTATAATCAACTCATTCTTCAGTTGTCGAAACGAATCCAACAACTGTCACATACAAGCATAACAGCCTAAACATACAGTCTAACCCATCGGGTTTCTATCATCAGCTCAATAGTCAAATAATGTAAGGTACGCCTAGCTACCACACATTACTACACACAGTAATTAAGTTACCTACGCATGTAACTTCACCCATAGTATAATGAGAAGACTCACCTGATCCGCAAAGTCGAGTAGCACTCCACACGTGCGTCTTCCGATCCGATAACGCGAACTTCCTAACAAGGATAAACTCCATTTAGAACTTCCTAAATTCCAAACAGCATAAGTCTCTAAGACCTGTATCCTAAATCCTCAAGTTTGACCAAAAGGCAAACTGGTCAAAAGTCAACGGTCAAAGTCAAAAAGTTAACGGGCACAGTTAGTGCTGCTAACTTCCCCAGTTAGCGTCGTTAACTATGATCAAGCTCCAAAAGTCCATTAAGCTCTTAATCCATTCAGCCAAGGTTTTAATCCTTCCAGGACCTTCCAAACAGTCCTAAATCCATAAAGATCCTAAATTTTGTTGGATTAGGTGTCTAAGCCATGACTATAATTAGTATATATTTAATTGATAGTAGCAAAGTCCATTTGGGTTGCCCTCATAGCTGGCAATTTGACAGAATAACCTTAACAGATAGAGATTGATTTATTATGTGATTAATAAATCAATATAAATAAAGATAAATAATTTATTAATATATTATGTGGATAATATATTAATTAGAAATAGTATTATTTAATTAATAATTAATCAGGAATTAATTGGAATTAATTTGGTGATTAATTGAATTAATTAAAGGTGTAGGGGCTGAATTGTAATTATTCAATAGTTGAGTAGTGACAGTTCTGGCAGGCTAGAAATTGGTTATTTTAAGGATATATTTATCCTTGATTTCGAAAATAATAATAGGAATAAATAGAGTTTGAATTAAATGATAAAATGTTTATCTCATTTGAATTCAAAAAGATTTATCTCTAAGGCTTATCTAATTATTATTCCAAGCCTATAAATAGGGGCTCCTGGCCACCTATTTTTCTGCGCAACTTTCCTGTACTCTCTCTACTCTTTCTGGTTTTCGACTTGCAAGCTTGGGTGTGAACCATTTGAGGCATGACACGTGTGGTGCTAGTTTCCAAAAGATCAACTAAAGGTTAGTATTTTCTTTTTAATTCTTTTAGTAATTTTCGATTTTCCTTTAGGTATTTATTATATGTTCAAATATTGAAAACTTAGATCCAATTAGGTTGCATGTGAACTTAAGGGTTAAGTTTAGTTGTTTTGTATAAAAACCAATCAGCGGTATCAGAGCTATTTGGTTGTTTTCTGTTTGAATTGTTGTAATAGTTATACCTTGATTTTAGGGTTTATTGAATCTAAACCCTAAAAAGGCCTAAATCGATTTTAGGGATAAGGGTTTTCGAAACCCTATCCCCTCCCCACCTTATTTTCGAAAATTGTGCTAGGTTTTAGAAGGTTTTCTATTTTTGGTAACTGTAATTAAGTAATAAATAGATAACCTTAAACCCTTATGTGCTTTCGATTTTAGTAGGTTAAAGGATAGGATTAAATTAATTTTATTAATTTGTTGATCCTTATCTGATTTAATTTATTTAATTAATTGTTAACTAAAAAATAAATATTAAATCAATTAAGGTTTAAATTTAAATTTAAGTTAATAGTTAAAATTCGAAAAAAATTTAAATGGATAAACCACAATTATTTTAAAAGTTTAAAATACATCTTATACATATTATAATTAAAAGTTAATATTTATATGTATAAGAATTGGTCAGTCAAATCGCTAGTATGCCTCATTCACGAAGTTAATCTATAAGGGGGTATAAGGAAACTGCCTATAAAATGGCAGTTGAATGAGTGTCCACTCTCACCCACCGCTTCCTTGATTAGTGGAGGGTCGTTAGCAGAACAGATTTGATAGGACTACTTAATCTCATTAAAAGTATAATGCTATTAATCAAAGTACTAGAACCATTTATATAAAATCCTAAATCTAGTTACTTTAGGAAAAATGTGAAAGATATGCTAACCCATCAAATTGCACATCACACTTTATTAGTTGTTAGTGGAGCGTGTGTGGTTTACCGGCACACTAATACGGACTAGTAAAGTGTTGTAATGGGTATCTCATAATTTATCATTGTTGATCGCGTGTGGTTTACCGGCACGTCAATGGGGATGATGAACGACATTGAGGTTACCAAGCTAATTTGCATGGTTATTCACATATTGTTTGTGATCCTCGGCATCCCAGTCACAAACGGAAGAGCATAGTCCGAGATTAAACATGCTATTGAACAGTTCGATAAATCTCAAAGATCTAGGAATTTCACTTAATATGATTATCTTTCGCGGTGGAATTAGTGAATCGTCATTCGCCTACCTTTATAAAATTTATAATTAGATTACGACATCCCTCTTCTAAGTTATGAATTATATAGCTGGGTCCTAGCCTTAATAATTATTTTGGGTTAATACATTAAGGAATATTTATATCTAATTAAAACTACCTTTCTTTTATAGATGTCTTCCTCTGCTGATGCTTCTGCTCCCCAACACGCACCCCACTCCAACAAGTTCTCTTCAATCCTCTAGTTGTGCTCTAAGGTGACATTTGATGGCACCAACTACAACGATTGGATGCGTAACATCAAGATGGCTCTAAGGTTTGAGGACAGAGAGTATGTCCTTGAAAAGGAGCTCATTGAAGTTGATCCTGATACAGCTACTCCCGAGGAATATGCCTCGTATAAGAAACATTATGGTAATGCAACCAAAGTGGCCTGCATCATGGTTGCTACAATGGTCCTGGAATTGCAAAGGTTTTACAAAGACTACTGGCCATATGAGATGAACAAGGACCTTGCGGAAAAGTTCCGTAAGTGAGCTCGTCAGGAAAAATATGAGGTAGTCCGAGCCCTCATGGCTTGTAAACTAAAGGATGGAGAGTCTGTCTGCACCCACGTGCAAAGGATGCAGAGATATGTGGAAAGGCTTCAGAAGCTTAACATGCAGATCGACGAGGAGCTACCCATTGATATGGTCCTTAACTCCTTGCTGAGTTGTTATGATCAGTTCATTTTGGCGTATCATTTGAACACTCAGACCACTTTGGCTGAACTGCATAATATGTTGCAGATCGCTGAGGACAGATTAAAGGGTAAAGGTATACCATTCGCCAAAGCTCCTGCCATCGCTATTGGTCAGGGAAGAGGAAAAAAGAGGAAAGGTCCTCCCAAGCAAAATTGGAAGGGCAAGGCTCAAGTCGGGTCATCCAGCAATGGCCCGAGATCCAAGCCCAATTCTGACTCACCTCATGTCTTGAAGCCCAAAGAGGCCGACTGCTTTTATTGCAACGAGAAGGGCCACTGGAAACGAAGCTGCCCTAAGTACCTGCAGGACCTCAAGGATGGCAAAGTGAAGCCATCGTCAGCAGGTATATACACTATCTCTAAAAACTCATCATCTTCTTGTTCTTGGGTCCTTGATACAGGATGTGGTTTTCACATTTGTTCTGATTTGCAAGGCCTAAAAGAAAGTAAGGAGGTGGAGCACGAAAGGATAAACCTGATCATGGGAAATAGGCTATCGTCACCTGTCACCAAGATCGGAGTTTATAGTCTAGTACTCAGTAGTGAAGTTAGCTTAGATTTAATAAATTGTTGTTACTCGCCAAAAATGGCTCGAAATATTATTTCCTTTCATGCATTGTTCAAACAAGGTTTTAGATATTCTTTTGATAATTTGAATGTTCTATTTCCGTATATAAAAATGGTGTTTTTATATTTGAAGCTTTACCTTGTGATGGTATGTATGAAACTGTAACTTGTATAGACAATTTAGGCAATAGTGTATTAGAAATTGATTCTTCTAATGGTATAGAAAAGGCATGCTTGTGGCATTGTCGACTTGGACACATTAACAAGAAACGCATCGCCCAACCCCAAAAGGATGGAGTGTTGGAATCATTCGACCTCAAGTCGGATGATGTATGCGAATCTTGTCTTTTGGGAAAGATGACAAAATCACCTTTCACATGGACTTGTGAAAGTGGTAAAGGTCTGTTGGATATCATACACACATATGTGTGTGGACCCTTCAGATCAACAACAAGGGATGCCAATCGCTTCTATGTGACTTTTACGAATGATTATAGCAGATATGGGTGTATCGACTTGATCAAGCATAAGTCAGAAACCGTTAAAAAGTTCAAAGAGTTTAAGAATGAAGTTGAGAATAAATTAGGCATCAAGATAAAGATGCTTAGATCCGATAGAGGCAGTGAGTATCTTAGTATCGAGTTCCTAGACTATCTTAAGGAATGTGGAATTGTTTCACAGTTGACTCCTCCTAGAACACCATAGTTGAACGGTGTGGCTGAGAGGCGTAACCGAACCTTTTTGGACATGGTTTGTTCCATGATGAGTCGAGCTTCTCTTCCTATCCACTTCTGGGGGTATGCCTTAGAGACTGCCACCCACATCCTCAATCTTGTCCATACTAAAAAGGTTGCCAAATTTTACAACACCTCACGAAATGTGGACAAGGAAAGTTCCCTCGTTAGCACATATCCAAGTCTGGGGTTGTGAAGCTTTCGTAAGACGAGAGACTCATGACAAGCTAGCAGCTAGAAGTGAGTGGTGTATTTTCATTGGTTACCCGAAACAGTCTTTTGGATACTTGTTCTATAGACCGAGCGAGGACGTGGTCTTTGTAGCACAACAAGGAGTCTTTCGAGAGAGAGAGCTCATATTAAAGAGGACAGTGGGAGTATCATTAACCTTGAAGAAATTCAGGAGTCAACCAATGAAGGAACCGTAGAAGATACTAGCACTCAACAAGAGGAAGAAGTTCCTGTTGATCCGATAAACAATCGGTTACCTCCTAGACGCTCCGGTAAAGTTAGCATGCCGCCCGAGTTTTATGGTTTCCGTATAACTACGGATGGTGACACGTTTGTTAGTGATAAAACACTGGTAAATTTGGATAAGCCAACTTGTAACACCCCAATCTCAAACAAATTTTTTTTCCAAGACTTTAAAATACAAAATATTTAGTTATACACACGGGGTATTACTTTTCTGTATCATTACCACAATTCAAGCAGCACATACTTTGCACAACGAAAGCTACCGTCCCACACTCGACTCTTCTAATTCCTTGTTTGATTACCTGAGTACATAGCATTTTAAAAACATACGTAAGACATACGTCTCGTGAGTAATATGGGTTTTAGACCCAAAACAGTTTTCCATATTTTAAACATTTCCAAATTTTCATATTATTTAATTTCCTATGAGCGCACCCATAGGTTTTCCTTTTCATTTGTGAGCACATTCCTACGAGCGCACCCGTAGGTTTTATACGAGACGCACCCGTATAACTACTTCCTCAATAGCATGAAACGGATTCATCTACCAAGGTAATTAGACAACTACTTCGCGACAGGAGGTACCATCCCAGTAGTGTCTTTTGACCACCCCTACCGCAGCAGGCCGTGATCTTTATCCGGATACTTCTCAACTCATCAACAGGGCTCAATCACTTTATTAATTCCTTGTATTTCTCATTTATCTTTTGTATACATTACACTTGCTATTTCACAAAACCATTTCCAATTCCGTAAAACCATTTCCATTTCTATAAAACCATTTCAAATTCCATAAAACCATTTTGACTCCCAAAACAATGTATATAAATTCATTTCTTTGTATAAAACTCATTTTTGCTATGTACTCAAAATCCACATACTACTCACCTCAACTAGTTAGAGAAGTCTAACTAGAATTACACCCTTCCTTGTCCCTTCCATTCATTGCCCTTTTACTTCTTAAGTACCTAAGAAGTTTATTCACACTTTATTAATAACATGTTATACTTTATCGTTCATGTTAACTGACTCTATAACTCCTTAGAGTCCTTATTATACCAATATGGGTCATAACAGGTCTATAACTTTTAAATGACCCACTTTAAATAAACCGTATATTATATGTATTTTACTACAGTACCCTCGGGAGGTCGTATTTTCATTCCGACAATTTTCCATGAAGTTTTGGACCATAAGGGACCTATGTTCAAAATTTGAGATCAAATGGACAAGTTTTGAACCAAATCTCAAAATCAAGCTGCACTTGGCAGGAGACTCAATGCATTTCTGCATCGCCGCCTCGCGTCGCGACGGGGAACCTGGTCGCGTCGCGACTGCTGCCGGTACAGACCAGTGAGTTAGATTTTTATGCTACAAATTCCCATTTTCTTATATTAAGTCCTTAATACACGACTTAATCACTAGGGTTTGTTCCAAAACCAAAACCATTCATTTATTTCAGGTTTTTAACCATGAAAATCCTAGATTTCAATTATTTTCCAAACATTCCCGTTTTTGCATTTTTGGTTCAAAAACTGAAATTGTCCAATATTAAGCTCTTCGACTGATTTATTTTAACAATTACCACATATGGAACTTATTAAGACCCCTTAGAACCAATTTGATAATGTAAATTTAAATTCTAAGGTTCTTGAACAAAATTCCAATTTTTCAACAATAGCAACATACTTTGGTGGTTTTAAGATATGTTCTTAATACCCAACTTAATTGTGTTAGAATCATTCCATTAATAAAACCTTCAGTTTACATCAGGTTTTAACTCAATGGAATCACTGATTCTATTCCTTTATCAAAAATTTCAGTTTCTACATTTTTACACCAAAACCTTAGTTTCAATTCAATTAACGATTACTACTAGTTTCTTTTATCTATTTCAGCATATTAAACTCATTAAAACCCTTTTAAATCAACTTGGTCATATAAACCCGTGATTTAGGGTTCTTGAGCCAAACGCCCCAATTTTTACCAATTTCAACTAACCCTTTGATTTACATTCGTTTTCTTAATACTTAGAACATGTTTGATGTTAGAAATTATTTAAACCACTTGGACCTTAACTGGAATTTCAGTTTCCAGTTTCATCCCGTGAAGAACACATAAGAACTAGGTTAGGAACTTGATTACTAACCTTGATATAGCTTGAAAACTCTTCAATTCCTAGTAATTGTTTGAATTCTTGCTTCAACCTCCATAGATTGTCAAGAATTTGCATCCTCCCGTGCTCTCACGATCTCTCCCGAATGTTCTCTCATATTCTGGGAATGGGAGATATTTTCTCCTATTTATACCTCCATATTTTCATTTCTAACCCTCGAGTTCTAACTTCTGCACTTTGGCACTAAAACCCTAGTTTTATTACACAAAGTTCATTTTCTTACATATTTGCCCCACATCATAAAAATTATTTTACACTTTGATCTATAATGCGACAAAAGACCATTTTACCCCTTTTGTACAAAATTCCATTATTTCCCAAAATGACACCAAAAATTCATTTGTATAACCTTATAAGTTTTTTATTTTCTTTCATTTTTATCCCAACATTATATTTTCCTTGCATTAAAGTCATTGGTATACCAAATAACCATTTTACCCTTTTTACCAATTTTTACTATTACGCCCTTGTTCAACCCAACTTTTACATATGTTTATTTTATGACTTTTACCAAAATTTTCAGGTTCTTACACTCTCCCCTCCTTAAGAGGATTCCGTCCCCGGAATCTTTTCGGCTTTTGCATAGTACAGTTATCTTTTCTTTACTTACACTTTTATCTTTGAGGAAATACCCCTTTTACTCCCTCAACTTTTTAATCTTTTATTTAAGATGCGTAACTTTCTGAATAGTTTTCAGGAATTTGTGCCTTAAAGATTATCCCACTTCTAATCTTTCTTCTTATAATAGGTATATTCATTCGAATATCCTTTTAGTAATTTACATTTTACACTTAACCAAAATACAATTTTTGGTTATTTTGCCCTCTTTTCCTTGTAATATTCAGAATTCTTATCCTAACATATGTAATACTTTTATAAATGACCAAAATACCCTTTTAGTCATTTTATACATTTTCTCAACTTTTTAGTCGCTCACTCGTACTTCATACTCTATGTTTTAATTACATTCCTTTTTACCTCGTTACATTCATATGCACATCTCTTAGTGAAACTTATTTTACAAAGTAATTTCATACTTTCATACTTTTATCAAAAATAATAGTCTACTTTGTAATTCTTCTCACATCTTTACCAAAAACACATAAGATTATACTAATCATATTCTTTACTTGTATAACTTTTCCAAATACGATTAAACATAATTGGTATTTATACAAAATTCATAAATACACTAAATCTTTTCTTGTAAAATTTTGTCCCTTGGTGGACATTTTACTTAAGCAAATTTGTTTTACAACCCTCCTCATTCTTTTCACTCTTTACTTATAATATTATTCATTTATTTTCACTCTTCTCGTTTCCTCATTCCGCTACTTATTCATTATTATATAGATAATTTATTGATATTTCCTCCTTCCATAAATTTTACAACTTCTTATCTTTTATATATATTTTATTCTTTAAATCTTTTGAACTTCAAGTTCGTTCTTTTTTTTCTCTACTAATGATTTCCGGTTCATTACCATTTATAAGGTAAGTATTCTCTTTCTTTCATTACTCTTTACATCCGCACTTTTCTGTTTGGGACAGAATTTATCGAAACAGTACACCTCACACGAGAATTTACATATCTCACTCCAGAAAGTCAAAATGACATACCGCTTTTTGTTTTAGAAACTAGACATCCGTAGATTTCTTTCTATGTATGATAAATAATTTTTAGCCTAGTAGATTTATACCGTTTTACTGTTGAAGTTGACCTATTGTTGCTGTCAAACTTCATTACTCTTACTTTCATCACCTTTACTATGTAATTATAGGATTTATTTAACTTTATACTATCGTTCATACATCCTCATCATATTGTTATCTTCCTCCTTTATTATTTATAAGACTTCGGTCTCACTTACTCATTACACTTACTCATATAACCACGTCTTTTTTCATGTTTCAGCTTTCTTACAATACTTTTATAAATAAACTTTGCATCTTTTTAGGTATTCCGTGTACCATTCTCATGATATTACTTAGGTTTTAGTACTTTCTTGTCGTTCTTATTTCTCATATTAGTGCTTAATTTAGCACTTTATCTTCTATTCATTAGTTCTCCACCGCCCCTTCAATTGGTTACCATAATTAGTTCAATCTTTTAAACAACTTATACCATCTCATACCTTTTGTGTACGACAATTCATCTTTTCATACAATTTTCTTTCTCATTACTCCGACACCTCGTAATATATATTTTTTTTATAAAATTTTCTTTTCTGACTCGTCAATTACTTACCCATCCCATCATTCTTTCATAATCATATAGATTAATACCATGTTTTCCATAGACAGTAAAACTTTATATCTCCTAAAAATTTTATTATTATTATTTTTTTACTTACTAACTTCTTGCATCCGCTTTTAGTTTTCCCGAGATTACCATTCCCCCCCCCCTACTTTCTTATTTACCAGGAAGGAATTTAACCAACACAATTCTTGATAATACTTATTTCTCGCTTCTCATATTTAATTCTTTTAATACTTTCACATGTAATTCAGATTTTACCTTTTTATTATTTACTACTCTATACTTATTATGGCTAATGCCAAAAACTTGTCTTTCTTACTACCCAAATACACCATTTTACCATTTGATTAGGAAAACTTACATTACCAATTTAAGTATTTACTTCCTTTCTTTATTGTACTCTTTTAGCATACATTTTTTTTCGTGTTTATATAATATGACCCTTCTTTCATAGATATTAAACTTTCGTGTCCCATTCCTTTTCTATACATTTTCTAGGCTTTAAGCCCAAATTCATTTCATCATATCTTTTACCGTCATTCTCTATGTATTATAAGGCTATATGCCCTACACAATACATTACCTTTTCGTTTACACCTCATTACTTTATACGCTTTATTTCTACATATATTAAAGCTATAAACTTATTCATTCCTTTACAGTATTATATATCTCATATTCCATGTCATACTTTCCTTTTATGTATTTTATGATGAAATACTGATACCATATTGTTCCTATATCATTTATTCTCTTGTATTTTGAGGCTGTATGCCAAATACTTTATCTCATTCTTTCGCCTCTTAGTTTATAGTATTCTAATTAGGATACATATTTCATATCCACCTTTACACTTATATATCATATAAGTTTCGTACTTATTCATTCTTTCACACTCATACATGTATATATACACACTACATTTCATAAATACTGGCCATGCACTGACCGTTTTTCACAAACATTGAATACTTTTACCCATTATATTCATTCACATTCGGAAGTAACAACTTCCTATCTATTTATTATAGTTCTTATTTTCATTCTTTTATCTTATCTTTGATTCTTTGCTTAGTACTTACTTACACTACAAGAAAACAGCGATTTAGCAACGGACGAATTCCGTTGCTAAACCTTGAAATTCCGTTGCTAAATGGGTTTTGCAACGGAAATTGTTACGGAACTGTTCCGTTACAATAAATCTCGTAGCGAATGAGTTTGCTATGAACTTTTATTTCCGTAGCAACTTTGCTACGAACTGATTCCGTAGCGCATGTATTCCGTAGCGAATTCCGTAGGTGGACTCCGTAGCGATTTCCGTAGCCGTTTGTCCGTAGCGAATTCCATGGTTCTTTTTCCGTTGCTACTTCTGTAGCGGGTTTAGTTGCAAATTCCGTTGCAATAATTTTGTTGCAAATTCCGTGGTCAAGCTTCCGTAGTAAAATCCGTAACAATAATTTTGTAACAAATTCCGTGGTAAGGTTTCCGTAGTAAAATTCGTAACAATAATTTGGTAGCAAACTCCGTGATCAAGCTTCCGTTGTAAAATCTGTGGCTATGTTTCCGTAAAAAAGTCCGTAGCAATTATTCTGTAGAAATTTCCGTGGTCAAGCTTCCGTAGTAAAATCTGTAGGAATTTTCGTGTTCACATTTCCGTAGTAAAATCCATAGCAATTTCTGTGGTCAGGCTTCCGTAGTAAACTTTGTAGCAAATTCCGTGGTCATGCTTCCGTAGTAAAATATGTAGCAAATTCCGTAGACAAGCTTCCGTAGTAAACTTTGTAGCAAATTCCGTGGTTATGCTTCCGTAGTAAGATCCGTTGTCAAGCTTCCGTACTAAGATCCGTAGGTGTAATTCCGTAGCAAAACTTGTAGCAAATTTTGTCACAAAAAATTCACGAAACAATTTACAAAAATAAATATAATTTCCAATTATTTGGTACCAATATCTAAAAACACAAATATGTATAACAAAACAAATTTGCATATTATTAAATAAAGACAATAATTCTTATTACATGAAAAGTAAAGAAATCTAAATCAAAATAAATACTTGCTAAAAACAAAGCAATAATATTCGATCTACTTCGTGCTCTTGTAATTTAAGCTATCAAAAAATATTTGGAGTTTTTTTAAAGCTCTTCAATTTTGGAGGTGCTTTGTTCATTTTGTGTCTTTAGATGCGCAGCTTGCGTCTTTAGTAGCTCCTTCAACTCTTCATTTTGTTCTTTTTGGGCTGTCACAAGTTCCTTCATTTGAGTCAACTCGACATTCTTCTCGGATAGCTCTTGGTGAGTTGACTATCTTGTCTTCCATAAGTTTTCTGAATGGTGTTTTCCTTTCAGACACTGTGAATGTATCTTTATTTGGCAAGGGTAAAACAGTTATTAGAAATAAAACTTTTTGATGAGTATTCTCTTGATTTTTTTAGTCAAATTCAATTCTTTTTTTTTTTTTCTGATTATATACTCTGTTATATTTAATATCAAAGCAACTAAGACACCATCTGAAAAATACAATGTAAGACAAATTGCATACCACTAAGACACAAACCTAATGAAGAAACTTGATGATGAACGATTTGATTTTTGAGGTTAAATCATATGATGATTTGTTTGAATTTCAAAGACAAACCTTATCAAGGCCGGTTTCAAGTATGATTTCATGGACCATTTTTTCATTAGGTGTCCGTCGAACAAACAGTTTTTCAACTAATTGAACTCGAGGTACCCATTTTGATTCGTATCAAAATGGCGCAAAGCTTCCTGGAGTTGTTCATTGTTGCTAATCTTTATCAAGTGCACCACAATTCTTAGAAATTCCAGTCCTTCAATTTCTGTAATTCAAAGTAATATAAGTGTTTGTGTAATTAGATTGTTAGAAAAATGAACACATACCCATAACAGATGGATTATGAGAAGGGGGTGGGAGAGAAAAGCCACGAAGAACCTCATCAACCAACAATGGAACCAAGCGATATCGATGAGGAATAAACGCAAACACTAGGTGGGCGATGTTTATGTCGCCATTGATGGTTGATAAGTTCTCCATAGTTTTATTGTTTCGATCTCTTATTATAAGTTATATAAGAAATAAGAGCATTTATTAAGAAACTGAAACGGCCAAATGTGAAATTTAAAATCAAAAGAGATGTTTACGGTTTACCTGTGATCTGTGGAGCTTTTTGTGATCTGTAAAGAGTGTGAGCCAACCTCCTGACTTCCTTCCCATTTATATAAGCAGGTAACAGTGAGCGTTACGAAAACACCAAACAGCCAATCGAACTCCAATTTCTTTAAGCAATTTACAAGAGAAACCAGGAAAAATTAAGGGTTTGTGAACAGAATCGTTTCCTTATCCCACAAAAGCCTCTCTAACATTTTGTTTTGCGATTTTCGTAATTTTCTCCGCTGTAAAGGGGTTAAAATCGAGAAGATGAATAGCAAGGTGCAGCTATTCATGTAGTTGCGGATGAAGAGAATTAGGGTTAAAGAGAGAGGTAAATCGAGAAGATGCGAGATATAGGGGAAAGGGGTGAGATTGGAGAAATAGGTGCCAAGATTTGGGGACTAATTGGACTAATTGGAGAAATAGCCGTAATCTTAGGAACTAGTTTAATGATAGGAAAAATATCACAAAAGACTTAATATTTTAGGCGGGAAAAATATTTTTTGGTTAATTTCGTATATATTTTTGTTAAATTTTAAAATATCATATTTGTCCAACTTAAAATCCAAATATCATATTAATCCTTTTTAATTTTCAAAATATCACATATGCTCAAATCATTTTTTAAACATTTTATTAACATTTTATGAATAATTTTTATGTTTTAAAATAATTGGAATTAAAAAGAAAATATGGATTGACCATATTACCCTTAATATGAAACACTTTTTGACAAAAACCCCTAAATCGTTTCCGCCTCTGTTAACGAAGAACTTCAACCCAAATCCGTTTTTGTTTACAGCTTGTAATCTGATACACAATTCGACGAAAGCATTGAAAAACCACGCATGAAATCAATTACGTTATCCCTTTACTCCTATTTAGGGCTAATTGAATGCATGTGTAGTATAACTTACAAGTCTTAGTGTTTTAATTGGATTTGTTAAAGAGCGATTGTCCACCTTTACTCCTAATTAGGGCTAATTAAATGCGTTTTTAGTGTCCTATATTTCTATTCAATAGCATATATACGTGATGATTAAAGGGTTAAGATATTTAAAGGCTTAAATGTCAATATTTTTCATGTCAAAAAGTGCTTTCATATTTAGGGGCAATATGGTCAACCGATATTTCATTTTTAATCATGATGATTTTAAATATAAAAGCTAATTATAAAATGTTTAAAATAATATTTGGGCATATACGATATTTTGAAAGTTACGAAGGATAAATATGATATTTAGATTTTAGGCTGGACAAATATGATATTATGATATTTAGTTAGGGCATATACGAAATTCATCCTATTCAGGGGCGTCTCCGGCGTCAGTCGCCTCCGCCGAAGGCTTCCTCATGCGCGTCTCTGGCTTTAGTCACCCCTGCCTCCAGGTTCCTCAGCTGCCATATAACAATTCCCGGCTTGAGTCTCCTCCTTCTTACCTAACTTAACATCTGGAATGAGCTCTTTTCCATGGTTCCCTGCACCGCCCCTGACTTCAGCGATTAACCTTTCTGTAATCATGACTTCGAGATTCAATTCGACAAACGAGGAACAACCACAGCTCCTTCCGTCTTTGAGTCAGCGACTACCACAGCTCTGTCTATCTTTCTGTTTCCTGTAATCTAATTGAAACTGAAATGTAAGAATTCTATGATATATACTTTGTAGAATTACACAAAGTAAAGATGATAGGGCTCTTCTAGAAGCAAGTGACAATGTAAGTAACTATTTTTGTTATTTATTTACTTTTGCTATTTTGAGTCGTTCATCATTGTGTGAGTTTTTATTTCTTAATAAATAGTTATCACCAAGTAATGCATTTTAAGTTATTAGTGTTCCATGTGTCTGATTAACTTGTTAAAATGATGCAGGTGTTATGTTTAGAACTTCAATAGTACACTACAAAAAAATTTACATCTAATGGCACAAGTTTTTAGTAGCATATTTCTTTTTATACCATAATTAAACACAATAATATCATATTTACCCTAGCTAAACTCTAAATATCATATATATCCTAAATTAGTTTCTAAAATATCATATATACCCAATTTCCATTTACTAATATTTTTAAACATTTTAAAAATATTATTTGAAATTTAAAATCATTATAAATATTTAAAAACTGTAAGATTACAGGAATACCCCCTTTTATTTCTCAGCATCAATCTGCCCACTCACCCTCCTTCTCACTCTAACTGTTCTATAAACAAATTCAAATAGAATACTCAAAATTTCACACTTCAGTACACTTCTCGTTGGTGGTATCATCAAGAACTAGGTTGCATGTACTTTCTCCTGTATTGAATTATGTTATCTTTAATTTAGCTGAAATCGTATTAGGTTTTTGGTCTCATCACATTCTCGCTTCCAGATGAAGAGGGGAGAAATGGGGCTGAGTATACAGTTCACCTTGGATTGGATAACACCCAGGTAGACGATGTTACTTACTAGAGCCAAGAGATGGTGTTGGTAAAGGACAGAAATGTCCTGAAAAATAGGGGGTGAAGAATTCATTATAAGCACATAATCCAAACCCTTTTTGGTAGAAGACGTAGACGACGTAGCCCCAAAATTGAAAATGAGGGGCGCTCTCCATAAACCCACTTCTGTTTTAGGAAATATAGTTTTTCATTCAACAAAACGCTTGGCATGATGAAATGAACGCCCTTGGAACTCCTCTTTGTTGACTCGACCTTTCTCCATGTGTTAGATTCAAAGAGTATATATAGACCTTCGGATGTTCGGTTACAGATAGAAGCTTGTAGTCGTCGTCAGAAGAAGTATAATACAACCCAAATCGACTTCTACGATTGATGTAGTGATATTCTTCATCAGAATTGGGTTTAGACAACGTCTTATAGTCACTGGTCAAGGGATTCCATAAAATTATACCAGTATAATTGAACCGGCGACGCCTTTTTATGCATACCAATCCATGCAAAGATGCTACAATCGTCATGTATATACAAGATCCAACTTCGGATGGCAACGGGCGACCGGTAGTTAAACCATCTTTAGGTGTTTCACAGTCGATGGTGCGGAACGTGTATGACATTGCGGTAGATAAGAGCACAAGTTTGTAGTGATTTTGATGGTCGTTGTTGGTTACATGGTGGAGTTGCATCTTGGCAAACACAGGGGTTTTTAGGAACGAGAGCCATTGCCCGGAAACACACCTAAAACGGCACACAGACTTCACTGGCAGCCTTGGCAGTATGTTGAATAGAAGTATGTTGAATTTGTTTACAGAACAATTAGAGTGAGAAGGAGGGTGAGTGGGCAGATCGATGCTAAGAAATAAAAGGGGGTATTCCTGTAATCCTACAGTTTTTAAATATTTATAATGATTTTAAATTTCAAATAATATTTTTAAAATGTTTAAAAATATTAGAAAATGGAAATTGGGTATATATGATATTTTAGAAACTAATTTAGGGTATATATGATATTTAGAGTTTAGTTAGGGTAAATATGATATTATTGTGTTTAATTAGGATATATATAAAATTATCCTATTATGTATTGTGCCACGGTAGGGATTGAAAATTCCAATTTCATGTTTCCGCTCCTAATTAGTAATTCCCCCCAAAATCAAAAGTGTTCTTCCCATCCCAAAATTTTAGATTTCAAACGAAGTTCCCACACCTCACATTTACTAGCAATAATGATAATATTAATTTTAGTAATACGAGGGAATTCCCCAAAAACTAAAAAATGGTTCTTTTTTTCGGATTCCCCCCAAATATTTCAGGAAAACTTAAATCTCTCCCTCCCAAATCACGATCTTACTTGTACCTCCCAAATCGAGACCTCTTCAATCCCGTTCTCTTAACCAAATTTCAACTAGTCACCTCCATCCCAACACCGTCGATTCCAGCGAACTCCACCCCCAAAGCCGTCGATTACGGCGAATTCCACCCCCAACACCATCGATTCCAGCCACTACCACCCAACGTTGCTATTTCTAGCCACTTCTTACCCCAGCATCGTCGATTAAGGTAAATGGATCGTACACGCATTCTTGACCTAGATTGTCTTTGACGGAAATAAGGTTATTTTCCCCCCCTTTGTTTACAGTTTACTTATTATATCACAACTCTTTTCAATAACATGGGAATTGACAACAATCCACCGACTTTGATTACATCGCAACTCTTTGACGGCAATAAGGTTAATTTATTTACTATGTTTCTAATAAAAATTCAATTTGATTGACTTTTAGAAGTCAAATACAAAGAGACGATGGTATACTCAAATTTTTTTGCCAACTTTGAGGCACACTTACATGTGTTTGTTTGATGTGTTTGTCTGTATTTTCAAGACCTGGTATCTATGGTTTTGATTCTCAGCCTACGGAAGTTCACGAATGTTAGAAATTAGCAATTGATTACCCGAAGTTAGAAATCATATCAAAGTTGAAGTTAAAGAAATTAACCGAGTTACATATAAATCAATTTCTGTTCCTCTTCTATTTCATTGTTCATCGGTTACTATAACTTTAATTAATCGGGCAGATTTGTAGTAACTTTTTTCACATGATTATATACAAGTTTTCATTATTGTTTTACTATTCAACTTCTTTTTTTTAAGTTATTTTGTATCGCTATTAGTGGTTAGTCTTGGAAGTTTAAATATGGTAACAGGAAAGAACAATGAATCCAGTTGCACATCTGCTAATGGATCTTATCCTAAAAGGTGATATAAGCGAATGAATATGATCAATGAATACTTGACCATGATTTGACTGTGTTTATGTGTATATAAACAGTGCCGAAAGTGGAAGTGAAGGTTCAAGTGAAAGAAGTGATGCAAATTCTAATAATGTATGTATTCTTGCAAGTACTTTTTTAATACAACTGCTGGATGGTTGACTTTGTTGAATTCACAAATGAAATCAGGATCCAGGTAAGATTCAATGAAAGTGCGCTGCTATGTCTAATGTCTGATGCAGTAGAAATTAAAGTTGCCAATAGATATTCACAACCAAGTTAAGTTATTTTGTATATTTTTGCATAAAAAGTCTAATTTCTAGCTCTTTTTGTAATAATAATGGTCTCGAGTTTTCTAACCTTTTATCAGTTTCACTTACATTCTTTCACGGTTTCACCTCAGATGCGTTGTGGCTTCCTGTCAGGACTATTTCTTCAGGTACTTTCAACTCGGCTAACCAAGTGATTTACGTTTTTTTATGTTATGTGATAGCCGGGTTACTGTTTGTGTGAAAGCATTTAATACATTATGCAAAAAAGGATGATTCCTTTGTGATAATTAGATGTTAAAAAAAGAGCCGATGTTAATAGTTTATTGCAGATGTAGTTTTTAGTCATAATTTGTGTAGTTTTTTAGTCATAGTTAACCAACTGTGTTATGTCATTTTTGTGGATTTTATTAATATTTTTATCAGACGTGAGTTTTTTGAAATTTTCAGAATTATAAAAGTTATGAAACCAATTTGTTATTTTTGATTTAATTGTTTAATTGGAATGACATTGAAGTTTAACATTGGCAAAAACTGAAACCAAGTTGGATAAAGTTTGGATATTCGATTTACTTACACATTTCACTACTTATTGCATTGGTTTGGATTTGTTGCAGGTTGCAATAATATACAAGTTTCGAGATCAATCAAGTTCTGCATTTCTTCTCCAACAATATTTAGTATGATAGTTTAATCGTTTTAGTACTAGCATAACATTTAGTTTTTTTTTAACTTTTTAGGAGACATTTGTGTTTTAAAAATTGTTGTTAGACAAATTTGGATTGAAGTAACGATCTTGTGTTTTCATTAATTATCTTAATTGCTTTGTTATTAATTTATGTTTTATTTAAATTTTTAAAAAAGTGTATCTAATTTTTAAGAAAATTCAACAAGTTCAAGCCGTTTGTTTCAACAAGTTCAACACGTTCGGTTCGGGCGGTTTTGTGGTTTAATTCGAATAACGCTCACCCTTAGGGGCAATATGGTCAATCCAAAGCGTTTTGTTACCTAAAGGTAAAATAGTCTATCTCTTTCTTTTATTTAAATTACAACGATTATATAATATGAAAAATAATTATAAATTATAAAAAAATATTTAAAATAAAGGTTTGGGTATATACGATATTTTGTAAGTTAAAAAGGGTAAATACAAAATTTAGATTTTAGGCCGGACAAATACGATACTTTACTTTTTAACGAGGGTATATACGAAATTCACCCAAAAATAAATTCCATAACTATACTAGTTTCGTAAGAAAATTTCGTTGCTAAATTTCAATAAAAACAAGTTCCATAGTTAAATATCTATGGAAATAAAGGACGTAACAAAATTCGTAACAAGGGTACCAACGTATATTGATTCCATTGCAAAACAACTACGGACCACAATTCCGTAGAACATTTCTGTAGCTACTTATCTACGGAAATTCTTTTCATAGCAAATCAGCTATGGAAATTCATTTCGTAGCAACAATCCGTAGCAAAATAACAACAGATTATAATTCCGTAGCAAAATAACCACAGATTGTATTTTCGTAGCTATTTTCGTAGCAAAATAACCAACAGATTGTATTTTTGTAGCTAAATAGCAACGATAATCCAGTCCATAGCAAAATTCCGTAGCAAAATAACAACGGATTATAATTCCGTAGCAAAATAACCACGGATTGTATTTTCGTAGATATTTTCGTAGCTAAATTGCAACGAAAATCCAGTCCATTGCAAAATCGGTAGCAATATAGCAACGGAATTTGATTTCGCGACAAAAACCGTAGTTATTCTTGTATTTACTACGGAATTTTCATTTCGTGGCAATTGTCATAGTAAATTTGCTACGGAAAGTCATTCTGTAGCATAAACCGTAGCAATTTGGCTACGGAAAGGTCTTCCGTAGCACCGTTCCGTTGCTATTTGGCTGTTTTCTTGTAGTGTTAGGCATTCACTCTTATTCCTTACTTCATATTGATTATGACCTTTAGTCATGTTTCTTTCATGCTTTTGGTTTTCCTCAGTTAACATTCTCCGGTATACCCTTTTTATTATTTGTATTTCTTTTTATACTTCCTTCATTTGGTTGCGGACTTTAATTCCAAACAACCAATATCTTATCATCATTTTCTTTAATAATTTTTTTTTCAATTCATGTTCTTATAATCACATTATAATAATGCAAAATACTTAAAATATCATAATCCTTAACAGTCTTCCATTTTTCATTTCTTTCTCATTCGGGTATCTTACTTTATCATATTACCCGTTATAGCACCATACTTACGACTTAGTTATTTACTCCAACCATTGGATGTCTTTACTTGTTATATTTCCTTCGGGTTTGGAAGTCACGACTTCCCATTTCTTAATTTTCATTTTATTCCTTATCTAATACTTGGTTAAGTATTTTACTTTCATTTTATACTAACATATTCGACCATAACTTTTAGTACACATACTTCAATTCCCTGGTTGTCCCTGGGAGACATATCATACTTCCTCTCAATATTTATTCTTTACCCTTTCACACAGCCATTGGGTTTTATTGACATATATGTATTCATATTTTTTTCCAATCTTTCTTTCTTTGGTCACTGTAGTGACATTACATCTATTTTCATTCCAAAATCATACTTCGTTCCGTTAGACAACGGAACTTTTCAACTATACATTTTCTTTTCATTTCTTTTTTATTATTCTCTCAAGTTTCAATTACATATACTTTATGTTATTTCTTACATTATACGGTGATTATCACAACCATATATGTGAACTTTCCTCACTTATTACCTTTCTCATACTCGTCATCTTATTTTCAATACTCTTCATTCATACTTTCTTATGCTTTATTACATATACTTTATACTGATTCATATAGGGTATGGGGTTTTCCCCACTACATACCTCATATTATTTATTCCATCTTTATCACCCTTCCATTATACTTTAACATTTTCAATCATACTTGATTATATTACATAGGTATACCGAACCTATGCCCCTCAAACCTCCTAAACTCGTCCCTTACAGCTTCACATGATTCCTGTGTGGTTCCACCAAACTCAAATATATATCCTGTGATTATGATAGTACGGGCCCATATTATTATAACCACCTATACATATTTGCTTCCAGCTTTACCACTGACAACACCTAGTGATATCAAGTATTTTAGGCGTTGTTGAGCCCTGTTCTTGGTCAAATTATATCAAATATGCATGGGTATTCTCACTTTTTGTGTCAGGACTTGTCTGGAGAAAAACAACAGAAACAGGGACTAAAAGTGTACAAAAGGGAAGAGTATGGAAAGAATGAAAAATCAAGAGAAGACGTACGCGCGCCGCGGATTTATCTCCTGCGCGACGCGGTCGTAAGGCGGTGGAACACATTTGAATGACGAAAAAACGGGGAACGGATAAGTACGCGCGCCGCGGATTTCACATTAGCGCGGCGCGGTCACGGGAAATTTGCAACTATAAATAGAGGCATTTCCAGCCGAAAACCCTAGCAAAGACCTGGTGAAAACATCGACCTAGAAGCTCTTTGACTCGAGGATTCCATTTCAGAAGCCATCATTTGGTATTTTCATGTTTTAGATTTTATTTCATTTTAGTTAAACGTTTGTAAGCTTTGAGTTGAATCTTTGGGTGTGACAACCATTGATCTTCAGCTTAGGGTTTTGTTTTTTAGTAGTGTTTGGTTACTGATTTGATGTTTGGATATTGGTTTTGGTGAATGAAATCATTCGGTTAATGTTAACATTGGTTTTTCGGTATTTTGGACGTTAGTTTATGTTTCGATTGTTTGTTTGTGTTTGGATTTTGTTTGTGACTTGGTTGGGACTGTTTCACTTTGCTGAAAACAGTAGCTAACTTAGTTATATTGAGCATTAAATCTTGGCTATTAACTGTCTCATAGTACTGTTAGTTATTAGCTAGTTTATGCTGTGCTTGGTTTTGCTAGTTTGAATGCCTTCAATCGCTCCTGATTCAGAGATGTACTTCTGAATTCAGAAAGTAACTAGGTCATTTGGACATAGCTAAGCTTGGCTTGGGTGTTTGAATATTGCTTTGAGGTAGAAAGATAGAAATTAGTTCCTCCGACTATAGCCGTGACACTATCAGTTGGTAATCTCTCATCTAGGCTAACCACGTAGCTCCTGTGGATCGACCCTGACTCCACTATACTAGTGAATGTTAGGTTATTTCTTATTTTTGACCGCATGACGACCTCTGCGTGCACGTCAAATTTTGGCGCCGTTGCCGGGGAGCTGTGAGCTTAGAATAGGTGAGTAGTAGGAATTTGTTTCTTGCTTTTTGAAATTTCATTTTGGGTTAATTTCATTTTGGTTTTAATTTTTGTGGGCGTGTTGCATTAGTGCATGCGTACCTGCAGGGGAAAGCAATCATCCCCATTACATTTTGATTCTGAAATTGAACGTACTGCGCGCAAACTCCGTGCCCGTAGGCGTTTAAGCATCATGAATTATAGTCAAGTTAGCAGTAGTCCAGTTAGTGTTGCCCAGGATCCGTCAGGAGAGGCAACGGGGAGGTTTTCTATCCCCCCATTATCAGAATTCCAATTTGGAAGTTCGAGTGCGTCTGGTGGTGTAGTTTCAACCCCTACACCCATACCATCATGCACTCCGCCATCTATTCCACCATTTTTACCCGCTTCTCAACCACAATCCACCAATCCCTTTACATCTGCTATGACTTGGGGAGAGCCGACCCGAGATGGCACCCCAACTCCTAGACAGCATACACCAACATCACAACCACAACCAGCCCTCTTTAAACCTCAACCTACATACCAACCAACACAGCCTATACACTTTCAACCACCGCCTCAACCGCAATACCAATACCCAGAGATGGAGGAAGTGTACGACGAGGAAGATGAAGGATGGGTGCCACCGGCACCGCAACCACAATGGAACCGAGGTCGAGGACCTCCCAGGCGAGCACCACCATACCAACCACCAGGTCAGCGGGAGTACAATGATCATCTTTACGGTAACCCCGCTCAACCCTTACATTTTGCACAACCGAGACGGCAATCGGTTGCATCACATTTCCAACCGCGGGAATATGATGATTCGTCGCCGATCTATATTCCTGATAACATAGATTCGCAAGTAGAAATTAGACCCCAGTTATTAGGAATATTACCAGAATTCAGAGGGTATAAGCAGGATGATCCCTATAATCATTTATATGAATTCTTAGCGATCGCTAATGCTAACAATCCCAGAAACACAAATAGAAATATTTTTAGGCTTAGACTGTTCCCGTTCACTCTTAAGGATAAAGCCAAGTATTGGTTCACGTCGTTGCCATCAAACAGTATCACTATGTGGGATCAGCTCAAGGCGAAGTTCCTTCAGGAATTTTACCCAGCGAGCAAAACAACTGAAATCAGAAGAGTTATTCAGGATTTTCAGCAAAAGCCTGGAGAGGCTTTTCATGAAGCTTTTGACAGATTAAAGGAGTTACTGCGATCTTGTCCGCATCACGAGATTCCCAGATGGGAGTTGGTCAAGTTATTCTTCGAGGGAGTTAGCGAGACACACCAAGCTATGATAAATGCCTCCTCCAGTGGGACATTTATGTGGCAAGATCCAGAAGAAGCCTGGAGATTTTTGGAGCAGTTGAGTAATGGCTCCAAAGCAAACTTCTCCACCAGAAAGACTACAAGTACGGCGGCAGCAGTAGGAGTTGACGCTGATTGGAAAAAAGAAGTAAAAAAGGAAATCAGTGAATTGAACAGAAAGTTTGATAGGCTTATGGCAACATTACAAAATGGACCGCCAAATTCGTCACAAGAAGGTCAAGGAGGACCTAGGATGCAGGAAGCTAATCAAGTTTATGGCCAGGGTCAAGGTCAACACAATAATGGACGACCCTACAGGCCATACAACCAAGGACAACCACAAAATTTCAGGCAGAACAACTATCAGAATCCATCGAACAGTCAGCCTAGAAACCAGCAGCCTGCAAACAATGGAAACAACAACAACAGGGGACCCACCAACGCTACCAACAATGCTCCAGGGACCCAAGAAGAGATGATATCAAAGATGTATGATATGGTCACAGCAACACAACAACAATCTCAGGCGAACGCGAAAGCCATCGCAAATATGGAAAGACAAATAGGTCAAATGGCTGCAGACCAACAAAAGAGAGATAATGGCAAATTGCCTAGTGCTACTGAAGTCAATCCTACTCATACTCAACGTCCAGGGAAGGAGCAAGTCAATACTGTTGAATCAGGATGGCGAAAGGTTACTCTGGAGGATTTGTTCGAGGTAGGGAACGAAGTGGAACCAGGGGAAGAAGGAAAGGCTTTAAAGAGCGAGGAAAGTAAAGAAGGAGGAATTCCGGTTGAGAATGGCACTCAACCCGAAATAGATGAAAAGGTCCAAAAGGAAGAGCAACCAACGATTGCAGGGATTAAGCAAAAGAAGAAGAATAAGAAAGAAAAGAAGAAGCAGGAAGCGACTAGATCAACGGGACCCTTAATGAACCAGACCCTATGGGATGAGCTTAAGGATGCCCCCGAGGACACCAGGATTTTACAAGAAATGTGCAAACAAAATGGGAAGAACAAGGTACCTATACCGAAAACGGTGAGATTGACTATGAGGGCTAGCGAAGCATTATTGGGAACACTACCCAAGAAGGAGAAGGACCCCGGATCACCATTGATCACTACAACCGTAGGGGACGTGGTTATTCGAAACACCTTACTAGATTTGGGAGCAAGTGTTAACATCTTGCCGGGATATCTGTATGACAAATACAAGAATGAAGAAATCGAGCCAGCTGAAGTTGTACTGCAGTTGGCTGACCAATCAACTAAGGTATCTAGGGGAAAGCTAACCAATGTCATAGTCAAAGTTGGCGACTTTTTCTACCCCGTGGATTTTCTGGTGATGGAATATGAAAGTCCGGACGATGCGCCTGCGCTTATCTTAGGACGGCCATTCCTAGCTACTGCTGGTTCAGTGATCGACTGCAAGACTGGAGACATGGATATTTTCTTCGGGACCAGGAAAAGGAGATTGAATATGTTTGGGAATCCAATTTCGTTACCTTCGGAAGAAAACGGCAAACCAGCAGACAGAAAAACATTAATGGAGCCAGGAACCAGAAGCAAAGAAAAGATATGGACACGTACGGGGGAGGGTGGAAAGGAAGAAGTTCTAAAGGAGACCAAAAACCACCCGCTGTCCGCCATCGACAAGGAACAACTGCTGGAAATGATAGAGATGATGGAATCAAGGCATCAGCAATATGAAAGAGAATCCAGAAAACGAGAGGCGAATGTTTTCGAGCTATTGAAATCTCAACAGCAATGGATCAGTGGTGTGAGTGATCGGATGACCCAACTCACATCCCTTATGACAATGATGGCTAATAATTTCATGCCAGAATATCAGCAAATGTCATCAAGAGGTCAAGAAGAAGAAGAAGGATCAGCTTAGGAGCAGTACGTCTGGCTGAAGACGTTAAACTTAGCGCTTGTTGGGAGGCAACCCATCGTGTCATAAGTAGGTTTTATATTTCTTAGGATTAATTTAGAAAATACATCAATCGTTTGCAGGTATTAGTGGTTTGAAGCAAGTGTGGGGTCGTGTGAAAAGGTTTTTGAAATCTTCAAGACCGCGCCGCGGGTTTTGGAATTGCGCGACGCGGGTTCGAAACTCAACCCGATGCGCAGGGGTTGAATTAGCGACACGCGCGCCACGGAAACGAGAAATGCGCGCCGCGGGAAACGATCAGACGGTTTTTGCCTTTATCCGGTGAGCCGCGGCTCACAACTCAAATCACACGACTCGGAGCTCTGGTGATCAAAAATTTCTTGTATTTTTTCTTGCTTATTGTGTTTCTACTACCAAGGTATGCTCTTTTAACTATATATCAGTTGTTTAAACTAGTTATTAGGTAGTTAATTTTAGGGTTTTATTCCAAAAAGTTCAAAAACGTAGAATCACTAATGCTAGCCCATCGGGTGTTTGTTTTGCCAAATGGACACCCTAGATGAGCTAATCGGAACCTAGGCTACCTTGTGGTATGTTTATAATGAGATTTAGCAGGTTAAAATGGGGATTTGATCCCGGGTTTTGAAACAGGCGTACGCCGCGCCGCGCCATGGCTCTTGCGCCGCGCCGCGGTGCGGTGGGGAAGAAAAAGGACTATTTTGCAAAAAAATTTTGTTTTGTGGATATATTTGCTTTTTTTTTTTGCAGATGATGTTCAGAATGGAGCACGCTTTCCTCCAGTTCCCCGCGGAGCTGGCCAGTTCTGTCGAGTATACCTCGCGGAGGGATGCTTTGAGGAGTCGACGGGTGTTAGAGGCGACGGTCATTGATCGAGAGATTCTTCGAGACGCAGGGCTCTGGGGTGCGATCGAGCCATTCTTACATCGCACCTGGACCCACGAGGAGGCGTCGTTCACGTGCAGAGGTTGGGACCGGATCATGGCCACTGACGAGGATGTGGTCTACACAGAGCTTCTCCTGGAGTTCCTGTCTACGATCCATTTCGCTCCCAGGGCGGGAGACCCGCGTTCCAGACTAGTACGTTTTCGTTTAGGAGGGGAGCACAGGGAGTGCAACCTCCGGGAGTTTGGGAGGCGCACAGGCATCTACACACCAGCGGACCTCCAGCACCGTTTCTTCACCCGGTTCTTCGGGTCTTGCATTCAGGGGGAGCCGGACAGGGCTCCCAACATGGAGGTTTGGGCATTGCTGTCCAACGTTAGATATGAGGCAGGGGCCTCGAGGGAGAGCCACTTACGAGATCCTCTTCACCGTCTCATGCACCGTATCGTCTCCACCTCCATCATGCAGCGGGAGGGGGGCGAGAAGGTGTCAGGGGACGACGTGACATTTTTGTGGGTCCTCCTCGACCCATCCAGGTTCCTCCACCTCCCTTTCGCCCTTGCGACCACTCTCTCCACTCACTCTACCGGCGCCTCCACCAGCAGTCCACTCGCCAGGGGGTATTTTATTACTCGCCTGGCCCGTTCCTATGGCATCCTTACTGCCCCCGTGGCAGCTTCTTTAACTGCTCTGCCTCCATCGCGCACTACAGCACGCACGTTGGAGAGGATGCGGCTCATTGAGCTGCAGCGCCCGGGGCAGTACATTCGGGCTCCGATCGAGCCTCTTCAGGCACCCCAGCCTGCATACGCCCAGCCCGGCAGGAGACGCCGGAGGCCAGAGCCAGCAGCACCAGAGCCGCCACAGCCGCAGTCGCAGCAGGACGATCCATCAGCCCTCAGCCGGCTGGAGGCCAGAGTCATGCGGATCGAGGACCAGCTCTCGAGGACCCAGGACCAGCTCGAGTGGATCGGGGAGGTACTTATACAGATCGCATCAGCCCAGGGCAGACACCCCCGACCATTCCCAGCCAGGTCCCACGATCACGAGGCTGGACCCTCCAGGCCACCGGGTGGTGATTGATGTACTTTTCTTTTTCTTTTTCTTTCTTTCTTTTTATTTTTTTATGGGATATATGTATAAACTTATGACACATCTATCTGTATATTATTATTTTTTTTTTCATGTGTGTTTTAATTTATTTGTTGAGTGATGCATGATATATCAAAGTGAGAGGGAGTTGTTTCAGACAAGTGTGGGGTCACCGTGCCCCCTCCACTTGTCTTGACCACCGGCGTGTCCTACTGTAGCGCTACAACTCCAGCATATGAATCGAGGATCTTTTTGTACGCATTATACCTGTGATATTGAGCACCAAGCAGTCTACCGTCTAAAAAGGGGTAACTCTTTCTCCCTTGTTTTGAATTAATTTTTGTACAACAGGGACGTTGTACGATTTTAAGTGTGGGGTGTGGACGGTCGAAAGAGATATTTTTGAAATTTTTGCATAAATGATCAATTTTTTTTCAATTTTTAGCAATATTTTTCAAAATTTTTAATGAATTGCAATTTTTGAAATGAATGGTTCGTGATTGTGATAGCATCAGTATTTTTCAAGAAATACTGTTTAGTTGTGATCATGCTATTAGTTAGTCAAATAAGTTGAGTTTTACGAGTTTAGAAGATTGAGCCGTTTTAAGATTGGAGTTTAGGAAGGAAAAGTCAATCTGTGGCCTTTGTTGTTCGAGCCGGTAGGTCTAAAATGGGTGGGCCTTATGCACCTTACCACCTAAGATCGTCTGGTCTGGGATGGTATTTCTGAAAGCTCGCTACACGGACAACATCGAAAGTCATGGACGATTCCTTAATGGCCTTTAGAATCTGAACGAGTAAGTACACTATATTGTGGACAGAAAGTTTGTAATCAAGGGTTCTTTAGAAAGCCATGAATTCCAAAGAACAACTCAGTTATGTTTTCACAAACTATTCCATTCTAACTCGAAGAGCAATAAGCTTTGAAACTAAACACATTCAAAAACTGTTCGATTCTCTATTATAATTTGTTAAAAACTCTCTTGCTTGGGGACAAGCAAGGCACAAGTGTGGGGTGTTTGACAACGCCTAGTGATATCAAGTATTTTAGGCGTTGTTGAGCCCTGTTCTTGGTCAAATTATATCAAATATGCATGGGTATTCTCACTTTTTGTGTCAGGACTTGTCTGGAGAAAAAGAACAGAAACAGGGACTAAAAGTGTACAAAAGGGAAGAGTATGGAAAGAATGAAAAATCAAGAGAAGACGTACGCGCGCCGCGGATTTATCTCCTGCGCGACGCGGTCGTAAGGCGGTGGAACACATTTGAATGACGAAAAAACGGGGAACGGATAAGTACGCGCGCCGCGGATTTCACATTAGCGCGGCGCGATCACAGGAAATTTGCAACTATAAATAGAGGCATTTCCAGCCGAAAACCCTAGCAAAGACCTGGTGAAAACATCGACCTAGAAGCTCTTTGACTCGAGGATTCCATTTCAGAAGCCATCATTTGGTATTTTCATGTTTTAGATTTTATTTCATTTTAGTTAAACGTTTGTAAGCTTTGAGTTGAATCTTTGGGTGTGACAACCATTGATCTTCAGCTTAGGGTTTTGTTTTTTAGTAGTGTTTGGTTACTGATTTGATGTTTGGATATTGGTTTTGGTGAATGAAATCATTCGGTTAATGTTAACATTGGTTTTTTCGGTATTTTGGACGTTAGTTTATGTTTCGATTGTTTGTTTGTGTTTGGATTTTGTTTGTGACTTGGTTGGGACTGTTTCACTTTGCTGAAAACAGTAGCTAACTTAGTTATATTGTGCATTAAATCTTGGCTATTAACTGTCTCATAGTACTGTTAGTTATTAGCTAGTTTATGCTGTGCTTGGTTTTGCTAGTTTGAATGCCTTCAATCGCTCCTGATTCAGAGATGTACTTCTGAATTCAGAAAGTAACTAGGTCATTTGGACATAGCTAAGCTTGGCTTGGGTGTTTGAATATTGCTTTGAGGTAGAAAGATAGAAATTAGTTCCTCCGACTATAGCCGTGACACTATCAGTTGGTAATCTCTCATCTAGGCTAACCACGTAGCTCCTGTGGATCGACCCTGACTCCACTATACTAGTGAATGTTAGGTTATTTCTTATTTTTGACCGCATGACGACCTCTGCGTGCACGTCAACCACCAGGACTCATGTTCCACTGCTTTAGGCTTACTCCCACTTCTCCTTACTTACGACCTCATAGTTAAGTATGTACCCTACTTAACTCCTACACAGTTTAAGTCTAGGTTCAAGTATTGACACCTAGTTCACTTAAACTATGGCTCTGATACCAAATTGTAACACCCCAATCTCACACAAATTTATTTTTTTTCCAAGACTTTAAAATACAAAATATTTAGTTATACACACGGGGTATTACTCTTCTGTATCATTACCACAATTCAAGCAGCACATACTTTGCACAACGAAAGCTACCGTCCCACACTCGACTCTTCTAATTCCTTGTTTGATTACCTGAGTACATAGCATTTTAAAAACATACGTAAGACATACGTCTTGTGAGTAATATGGGTTTTAGACCCAAAACAGTTTTCCATATTTTAAACATTTCCAAATTTTCATATTATTTAATTTCCTATGAGCGCACCCATAGGTTTTCCTTTTCATTTGTGAGCACATTCCTACGAGCGCACCCGTAGGTTTTATACGAGACGCACCCGTATAACTACTTCCTCAATAGCATGAAACGGATTCATCTACCAAGGTAATTAGACAACTACTTCGCGACAGGAGGTACCATCCCAGTAGTGTCTTTTGACCACCCCTACCGCAGCAGGCCGTGATCTTTATTCGGATACTTCTCAACTCATCAACAGGGCTCAATCATTTTATTAATTCCTTGTATTTCTCATTTATCTTTTGTATACATTACACTTGCTATTTCACAAAACCATTTCCCATTTCGTAAAACCATTTCCATTTCTATTAAACCATTTCAAATTCCATAAAACCATTTTGACTCCCAAAACATTGTATATAAAATTCATTTGTTTGTATAAAACTCATTTTTGCTATGTACTCAAAATCCACATACTACTCACCTCAACTAGTTAGAGAAGTCTAACTAGAATTACACCCTTCCTTGTCCCTTCCATTCATTGCCCTTTTACTTCTTAAGTACCTAAGAAGTTTATTCACACTTTATTAATAACATGTTATACTTTATCGTTCATGTTAACCGACTCTATAACTCCTTAGAGTCCTTATTATACCAATATGGGTCATAACAGGTCTATAACTTTTAAATGACCCACTTTAAATAAACCGTATATTATACGTATTTTACTACAGTACCCTCGGGAGGTCGTATTTTCATTCCGACAATTTTCCATGAAGTTTTGGACCATAAGGGACCTATGTTCAAAATTTGAGATCAAATGGACAAGTTTTGAACCAAATCTCAAAATCAAGCTGCACTTGGCAGGAGACTCAATGCATTTCTGCATCGCCGCCTCGCGTCGCGACGGGGACCCTGGTCGCGTTGCGACTGCTGCTGGTACAGACCAGTGAGTTAGATTTTTATGCTACAAATTCCCATTTTCTTATATTAAGTCCTTAATACACGACTTAATCACTAGGGTTTGTTCCAAAACCAAAACCATTCATTTATTTCAGGTTTTTAACCATGAAAATCCTAGATTTCAATTATTTTCCAAACATTCCCGTTTTTGCATTTTTGGTTCAAAAACCGAAATTGTCCAATATTAAGCACTTCGACTGATTTATTTTAACAATTACCACATATGGAACTTATTAAGACCCCTTAGAACCAATTTGATAATGTAAATTTAAATTCTAAGGTTCTTGAACAAGATTCCAATTTTTCAACAATAGCAACATACTTTGGTGGTTTTAAGATATGTTCTTAATACCCAACTTAATTGTGTTAGAATCATTCCATTACTAAAACCTTCAGTTTACATCAGGTTTTAACTCAATGGAATCATTGATTCTATTCCTTTATCAAAAATTTCAGTTTCTACATTTTTACACCAAAACCTTAGTTTCAATTCAATTAACGATTACTACTAGTTTCTTTTATCTATTTCAGCATATTAAACTCATTAAAACCCTTTTAAATCAACTTGGTCATATAAACCCGTGATTTAGGGTTCTTGAGCCAAACGCCCCAATTTTTACCAATTTCAACTAACCCTTTGATTTACATTCGTTTTCTTAATACTTAGAACATGTTTGATGTTAGAAATTATTTAAACCACTTGGACCTTAACTGGAATTTCAGTTTCCAGTTTCATCCCGTGAAGAACACATAAGAACTAGGTTAGGAACTTGATTACTAACCTTGATATAGCTTGAAAACTCTTCAATTCCTAGTAATTGTTTGAATTCTTGCTTCAACCTCCACAAATTGTCAAGAATTTGCATCCTCCCGTGCTCTCACGATCTCTCCCGAATGTTCTCTCATATTCTGGGAATGGGAGATATTTTCTCCTATTTATACCTCCATATTTTCATTTCTAACCCTCGAGTTCTAACTTCTGCACTTTGGCACTAAAACCCTAGTTTTATTACACAAAGTTCATTTTCTTACATATTTGCCCCACATCATAAAAATTATTTTACACTTTGATCTATAATGCGACAAAAGACCATTTTACCCTTTTTGTACAAAATTCCATTATTTCCCAAAATGACACCAAAAATTCATTTGTATAACCTTATAAGTTTTTTATTTTCTTTCATTTTTATCCCAACATTATATTTTCCTTGCGTTAAAGTCATTGGTATACCAAATAACCATTTTACCCTTTTTACCAATTTTTACTATTACGCCCTTGTTCAACCCAACTTTTACATATGTTTATTTTATGACTTTTACCAAAATTTTCAGGTTCTTACACAACTAACTACAAGGAAGCAGTGGCAGGCCCTGAGGCTGCTAAATGGAAAGATGCAATGGACAGCGAGATCAAGTCCATGTATCACAACCAAGTTTGGAATTTGGTTGATAATGTACCAGGTCAAAAGATAGTTAGGTGCAAATGGATCTTCAAGAAAAAGACCGACATGGATGGAAGGGTACACACTTTCAAGGCTCGACTGGTTGCGAAGGGCTTTACTCAAACCCCGGGGGTTGACTATGATGAGACCTTCTCACCAGTGGCTAAGATTAAGTCTATTAGGATAATGCTCGACATAGCTGCATTTCATGATTATGAAATTTGGCCGATGGATGTCAAAACCGCTTTCCTTAACGGGAATTTGGCTGAGGATGTTTACATGAATCAGCCAGGTGGTTTTGTAGATGCAAAGTATCCCAATAAGGTATCTAAGCTTGAGAAATCAATCTACGGACTGAAACAAGCTTCACGCAGCTGGAATCTTTGCTTCCATGAGAAAGTCAAAGAGTTTGGTTTTTCTAGGAGCGAAGATGAGTCATGCGTGTATATCAAGGCTACTGGGAGTATAGTCACTTTTCTGGTGCTGTATGTCGACGACATATTGCTCATAGGAAATGACATTCCAACCTTGGAAGAAGTTAAATCTTGGCTTGGGAAGCGTTTCGCCATGAAAGACCTCGGAGAAGCAGCCTATATTCTCGGGATAAGGATATTGAGAGATAGAAATAAGAGACTAATAGGACTTAATTAGAAATAGTATTATTTAATTAATAATTAATCAGGAATTAATTGGAATTAATTTGGTGATTAATTGAATTAATTAAAGGTGCATGAGCTGAATTGTAATTATTCAATAGTTGAGTAGTGACAATTCTGACAGGCTAGAAGTTGGCGATTTTAAGGATATATTTATCCTTGATTTCGAAAATAATAATAGGGATACATAGAGTTTGAATTAAATGATAAAAGGTTTATCTTATTTGAATTCAAAAAGGTTTATCTCTAAGGCTTATCTAATTATTATTCCAAGCCTATAAATAGGGGCTCCTAGCCACCTATTTTTCTGCGCCATTTTCCTGTACTCTCTCTACTCTTTTTAGTTTTCGACTTGCAAGATTAGGTGTGAACCATTTGAGACACGACACGTGTGGTGCTAGTTTCCAAAAGATCAACCAAAGGTTAGTATTTTCTTTTTAATTCTTTTAGTAATTTTCGATTTGCCTTTAGCTATTTATTATATGTTCAAATAGTGAAAACTTAGATCCAATTAGGTTGCATGTGAACTTAAGGATTAAGTTTAGTTGTTTTGTATAAAACCTATCAAATTTATCCTACCAAACATCACCATACAATATCATGAACAAGATTCAAGTCCAAGGTGGTCTAAAACTAACCAAAATCACTATAGAGAGTTTGGCTTACTCTCTAACCCATCCCAAAGGTTCCAAATCAGATATATAAGGCATAAAGTTTCCAAATTTCTCCTTCCAACCATGGACAATCACCAAAAGGATCCATTACACTAATTAAATCCATAAGAACATACTTAAATCATGAAAGGAATCATAAAAATGCATAAAGGTGACAACTTGACTCACAATGGTCCAGAAAATGCAGAGCTTTGAAGCTTTACACAAGAGAAACAACTTGTAGCATCACCACCTTCCTTCTAGCATCCTCAAAGCTTCAAAAATCCATCCAAACACACCAAAATCATCAAAAATTCATTCCCCAAGTCTAGAGAGAGAGAGAGAACGTTTTGGGGGCTAAAATGTTCTTGTGAGATCCAAAATATTCATGAGATCTTGAGAACTCCTAAACTATAATTTTTTTTTCAAAATTGTGACTTAATGCATTAAGTCGCTTATATATAAGAAATTTCTTCAAAAAAATATTTAAAAAAAGTTAATTTTTTTAAGATGCACATATGCACATTTGCACAAAATGCACATATGCACATTTCGTATATGCCCATTTTTTCAAATGTTTTTAAAAAATGTCTTAAATATAAGCGACTTAGTGCATTAAGTCATTTTTTTTAATAAAAATTAGTTTAAGAGATCTCAATATCTCACGAATATTTTGGATCTCACAAGATCCTGACCCTATATATATATATATATATATATATATATATATATATATATATATATATATATATATATATATATATATATATCAGTGTTGCAGAAATTGGCCTTGGCGGCCGTTTAATCAGCGATTAGTCGCTAGGCGATCTTCAACCGATTATGATTAGGCCTAATCGGTCAGCTTGACGTTTTGCTGTAAAAATCGGTCAAATATCGGCCTTGGCGGCCGATTAATCGGTCTTGGCGGTCATTTTTTCTTTTTTTTTAAATAACGACACAAACACTCTCTAATAACTCAAGAAAGCAGAAGAAAATCAATATTAAAGAACAAAAATAAACAAATGTATAATCTTTCATGTGTATCTTGAAATAAATAGAATCAAACTTTGCTATTTTTTATATTTATATATTTTTAAATGAATTCCTTTATAATTTAGGGTCTCCGATTAATCCCCAACTAATCCCCGATTAATCCCTTAACCCCACTTGAACGCCAAGCTACCGTTAAGAGATTTTTACAACCTTGATATATATGTGTATATATATATATATATATATATATATATATATATATATATATATATATATATATATATATATATATATATATATATATATATATATATATATATATATATATATATATATATATATATATATATATATATGGGTAAGACTAATATAGAACCAAAATTAGGCATAAAGCCATAGAACCATGTTCTTGACCGTTAGATCAAATTAGGCTGATAAGGATATGATGGTAAATACACGTATATGTTCATTTATGAACATACATATATGTTCATTGATGAACATTGTTTTCAAAATCTCAGAATTTGTTCAGAAATGAACATTAATAACATTGATGAAGTATATGAACAAAGAAACATGTTCGGGAATGAACATTCATCAAACCTAATTAATATCTATCCAAAAATATCCAAAACTTATCTAATTTATATAAATTAAATCCCAAATTATAGAAGTTTCATAAATTACATGTATATGTTCATTTCTGAACATAAATATATGTTCACTGATGAACATATATGTATGTTCATGTATGAAAGTTGTGTTCAAAATCCCAGAAAATAGTCTTGTTAGGAAATTGGTCATGTTCATAAGTGAACATTGCAGAATATTGTTCATGTTCACGTATGTTTAGCACTGAACATATATGAATATTCATATATTTAAACAAAAACACAAGTGTTCATTACTGAACATGGATTAACATGTATACATTTATACAGAAACTCAAATGTTCATAACCGAACATAAATGAATATTTATAGAAAACCTCAATGTTCATTACTGAACATAGATGAACATCGATTTTTCTCTTGTCTCTCTGTTCCTTTGCATCGATCCATATGTCTCGATCTCTCTCTTTCTCTTCGTTGATCCCTCTGTCTCGATCTCTCTCTCATTCTCAATCTCGACTGTAGCAGGTAGAGGTGATTCATTCAATTCAGTTCATATTTCACTTCGTTTTGTGCCCATCGATTGGAATCAGATTTGTATTAGTTCTCTGCACATCGATTGCAATCGTGTTCATATTTCATTTGACTGCTACCGTGTAATTCATTCAGACTTGGAATCAGCTCCTTATTGCACTTGACAATCGATTGGAATCATGTTAGAACTAAACATAAAATCGGAGAGAGGGAGGGAGACATTATGAAAGAGACGTAATGGTTTAAAATAAGATTCTATGGTTCTATGGATAAAAAAATGTTTTATGTTGATCCTCTCCACTATATATATATATATATATATATATATATATATATATATATATATATATATATATATATATATATATATATATATATATATATATATATATATATATATATATATATATATATATATATATAGGAAGGATCAACATAGAACCCCTAATTACACATAGAACCATAGAACCACCTTTTAAGCCATTGGATTAAGTGATCAATGGCTGTGATTAAAGAAGAAAATTAAAAAAAAAATACTGATAATTAACAACTAAACACGGAGGGGCTGTTTGGTCATTTTACAAAATTTGATTATAGTTACGTACAATCTTCGTCAATTTCAGTTTTCCCTCCCTCGTTTGATTCCAATTCATCTGGTACAATCTATTCCATATCAAGTTAATCGGATCAAATGGTGATTTATCGTGATTTCTTTTTATCGAATCATGAAGTTAAAGAAGTATAATCAGTTGATTTGATCGATAATAGTTCATAGTCTGGTTCAGTGAAGATCACATTACCGATATGTAATACCTTAACTTTAATTTATAGTTAAGTTATGTTTAATATATATATATATATATATATATATATATATATATATATATATATATATATATATATATATATATATATATATATATATATATATATATATATATATATATATATATATATATATATATATATATATATATATATATATATATATATATATATATATATATATATATGAGATAAAATGAGTTAAAAAAAAATGAGTTAAAATGTTTAAAAAACTAAGCTAAGAAAAATAGAATGCTTAAAAGGTCAAACCGGGTCGAGTTGTGTGACAAGGGTTGAATTGAATTGAAAAGAAAGTAGAAAACAAGCCAACCCGGGTCGAGTTTTTGAGCCCGGGTCGTGTTCGAAGGGAACCCGGGTCGGGTCAGGCAGGTCGGGTCGTGCTGCACCAAAAACCAAAACGAGGAGTTGCGTAACAAAACCCGGGGCGGGTTTCACAACCCGGGTCGGGTCTGAGCAAAACCCGGGGCGGGTTTGACAGCCCGGGGCGGGTTACGGGTGCAGTGTACCTTAAATTACAACATTTCCTTACATTTGGGAAAAAGTTATTCCGACCCAAAACTTCTCTCAAACCCTAGAACTCGAATTCTACTCATCTAAGTCGAGATTTAACCCTTCTAATTGCGAATTGAAGCTAGGGATTGTACTTGGAGCTTAAAAAGGTAATCCTCCTTGAGTTTGGCTTTATTTCAACCGTGAAATAACTTGTGTTGGAGTGATTTCTTTGAGGTCTCGATGACCACTTGCGAAATAGATGGAGTTTGAGTTCAATTAGTAGTGTAGCAAGTCTATGAGAGTCAAAATGTTAGTTTTGAGGTTAGTGATTGTGGTTTTAAGGTTTTAAACCCTAGATTCTTAAACCCTAGATTCTTGAAATCGAAAATATGCTTTGAATTAGCTCATGTGTTGTTAGTAGATAGCTATTACGTGTTGTATGGAGTCTCTATTGTGATTGTTGAGAAGTTTTACCGGTTGATTTGGTAAAAAACCACAAACCTTGGAATTCTTGAGATAATAGCATATGATGTTCATAGTTTATGATCCTTATTAGCTATTGATTATTTATCTAATGAGTTAGATGTGGTTAAACTATTATGAGAATGTTGAAGTATAATATGTGATGTCGTTTTGAGCAGATACACATAGGAGGGAAGGAGATACACGAGGCACGGGTGGACCACGGACTGATCAGACACCAGGTGAGTAGTTATAATTCAATATAAATAGTTTGATTATAACTAAATTGACTTATTGCATATCTTAATTGGTTGAGATAACCAATTAACATGGATTAAACGAGATTGAGAAATTCTTGTTAATCTGATTGCTGAGATTGATTGAGTACACCAAATGACTGAGATAGTCATTGAAATAGAGATTTGTAATTTGAATTGTGGAAATTGTGATAATTATTAGATAAATTTCTAAACTTTGATAATTTTTCTCACTGAGCTTAATTAGCTCATGTAAATAGTTATATGTGATGTTATAGGTGACAGAGGTAAGAAGATTGCTGAGGGATGATCCGACTGGACATGGGACTTGACTTTTGACTAGTTGTAAACCATGATATACTTTTTGTATAGTTTTGTAAAAACAATCTTTTGTAACCCAGTTTTTGGGACACGTTTATTATGTACTTGTTCTTTTGATAACTACTTGTACTGCTGTTGCTTAATCTTGATTACACCATGAACCATTGTGGTTATTTTGAGTAATTATTGGTGTAATTCAGAGATAAGAAACTGGGTGTTACAAGTTGGTATCAGAGCAAGGGTTTGAGTGAATTAGACTTTAAAGAGTAAACTCTAAACTCAAACTATTAAAGAGAAGTCCCATTTTGTCCCTATGCAATCACCCTTAAAAACACACATTATGAGTATGTGTGTTATTTCGAGAATTTTGATGAGATATGTGATACGAAAAGAGTAATGAGATAAACGAGATCATAACGAGTTAAATTTCTTTTCAGCCTCATTATGAGTTCTGGAAAGGAGAAAGAGGGAGGTGATCACCGAGATGAGCATTCGGGATCACAAGATCAAAGACTGGGGCGCCAGTCTGAAGGCGAGAGACCGCCTGAGTTAACATCATCTTTACAAGAGTTAATTGCTGCGGAGGTAGCAAAGGCAGTTAAAAGCTTATCGCCCACCTTAGTGAGACCTCAGACGGAGGTGACGAATAGAGATGATCGAGACCGACCTCCTATCACACCTGTGGTTGGGAGGGGACAGAGAGAGCCGGTTACTTTACATGCTGAAGTTGGAGGGTCAGGCGAACCAAAAGGTTGCAGTTATGAGACGTTTCGCAAATGTAAACCAAATGATTTCTTCGGTACTGATGATCCTGTTGTTGCACGAAATTGGCTGACACATATAGAGAAAGTTTTTCATACGAGCAAGTGTGCGGAAAAAGATAAAGTTGAGTATGCCACAAATTGTTTACATAAAGATGCTCAATTCTAGTGGGAGAACATAAACCTTGATATAGAGAAAGGATTGGAACCAGAACCGACGTGGGAGGAGTTTAAAATGAAGTTTATGAAGGAGTATTGTTCAAATACTGCGATGAAAAGTTTAGAAGAAGATTTTCTGATATTGCAGCAAGGAACGCGGTCAGTACAGGAGTATACGACAGAGTTCAACAAAAAAGCCAGATTTGCTGCTCATCAGGTGGATACTGAAGAAAGGAAGATTGATAGGTATCTGTGGGGACTGAGGACCCAGATACGAGAGTTTTTATAGAGTTCCAGTTTTATAACTTATCAGCAGATCGTTGAGGCAGCTAAATCTCGAGAAAAAGAACTACGGAGGCAAGATAGTGAAAGGAAGGGGGACCAAGGAAGCGGAGGCCAGAAGAGGAAATGGGAAGGAAAACCTAAGGGTAGTTTCCAAAAGCAGCCAGTTCCGAGTTATCAATATTGAGGTGATCCAAGAAAGACTGAGAACAAGTGGTGTGAAAAATGTCGTCGAAAACATGCTGGAAATTGTGATACGAGCACCCCGTCTCTTATGTGTTATCAATGCGGAAAGACAGGGCATATGGCTCGAGATTGTTTGGAGAAAAATCGTGTGTGTTTCAATTGTGGGGAAAGTGGTCATATTCGCCCGGATTGCCCAAAGTCGAGAACTGATTCACGTCGCGAGACTCCGAGGACGGGACGAGGAGATAATCGGGGCGATAGACGAGATAGAGGCGGTGGGAATGTTAGAACTCGAGCTTTCCAGATGACAGTGGAGGAGGCTAGAGAGCGACCAGATGTGATTACAGGTATTTTTAACCTGAACTCTCTTCGAGCTCGTATGGTGTTTGACTCTGGTGCATCGATTTCTTTTATATCTGTACCTTTCGCGTCTCGAATTAATGTACCGGTGTCTAAAATGAGTGAGAGTCTGATAGTTGATATTGCTGACGGGAGAGATGTTATAGTGAACACTCAGTATACAAATTGTCGGCTTGAAATCAATGGGATTTCTTTCCTTATTGATTTGAAGCCGATGAATACTCGTGCGTTTGATGTAATAGTTGGAATGGACTGGTTAGATAATAATAGGGCAAATATGGATTGTCACGGAAAGATTATTTCCATGAGAACTCCGAGCGGGTCGCAGACGTTAATACGAGGTGAACGCCGTTTTCAACATATTCCGGTTGTATCTTTCGCGAAAGCGCGAAGGTATACCGAAAGAGGTGCTCTTTTGTTTATGGCACATGTTGCCCCAATTGAAACCGAACATCCCACTGTGAAGGATGTTGAGATAGTAAGAGATTTTGTTGATGTTTTTCCTGACGATCTTCCGGGCTTACCACCAAATCGTCAATTGGAGTTTGTTATCGATTTAGTTCCTGGAGCGAAACCAATAGCTCGAGCACCCTATCGATTGGCGCCGTCCGAGATGGAGGAATTAAAGAAACAACTACAAGAACTTTTGGATCGCGGTTTTATTCGTCCGAGCTCATCTCCGTGGGGTGCGCCGATACTGTTTGTTCGAAAGAAGGATGGTTCTATGCGTATGTGCATAGACTATCGTGAGTTAAACAAAATTACTGTGAAGAATCGTTATCCCTTACCGAGAATAGACGATTTGTTCGATCAATTGGAGGGAGCAGAGTATTTTTCGAAGATTGATTTGAGGTCGGGATATCATCAGCTAAGAGTAAGAGAATCTGACGTCCCGAAGACAGCATTTCGCACCCGGTACGGTCATTACGAGTTTTTAGTAATGCCGTTCGGTTTGACGAATGCCCCGGCGGCTTTTATGGATCTGATGAATCGAGCTTGTCATCCATTTTTAGACAAGTTCGTGATAGTGTTTATTGACGATATCTTAATTTATTCCAAGAGCCGGGAGGAGCATAAACAACATTTACAGCTGATTTTAAATCTTCTTCGTAAAGAAAAATTGTATGCAAAATTTTCGAAGTGCGAGTTTTGGATGCAAGAGATCCAGTTTCTTGGTCATGTGATAAATAGAGAAGGAGTTAAAGTGGACCCTGCCAAGATAGAAGCAGTGATGAGTTGGGCACCACCCAAAAATCCGACTGAGGTTCGGAGCTTTTTGGGACTAGCTGGCTATTACCGACGATTTATTGAGAAATTTTCGAGTATTGCCTTGCCCTTAACAAAGCTGACCAGAAAGACAGAGAAGTTTATCTGGGCTGAAGCACAACAAGAAGATTTTGAAAAACTGAGACAGGCGTTATGCGAAGCTCCGGTGTTAGCTTTACCTCAAGGTGTGGAAGACTTTGTTCTTTTTACCGATGCTTCACAGATCGGTCTTGGATGTGTATTAATGCAAAGGGGGCGAGTAATTGCGTATTCGTCTCGACAGCTAAAGCCTCATGAGCAAACTTATCCAGTACACGATTTGGAGTTAGCCGCCATTGTTTTTGCACTAAAAATCTGGCGACATTACCTTTATGGTGTAAAGTTCCAGATATATTCAGATCATAAGAGTTTAAAATATTTGTTTGATCAAAAAGAGCTGAATATGAGACAACAAAGATGGATGAATCTTTTGAAAGATTATGAGTGTGAAATACTTTACCATCCTGGTAAAGCAAATGTAGTGGCAGATGCGTTAAGCCGAAAAGAACCACCTATTCGAGTCGTTTCAGCTCGGATGGGAGTGGTTAGTAAATTACCAGAAATGATTCGACGTGCCCAGAGAGAAGCCAATGACATGAAAAGTGAGAGAATGGTTGGCTATGTAGATAAGCTAGTTGAAAATACACAAGGAGTGAAGACTTTTCAAGGACGAGTATGGGTCCCGAGACACGGAGAAACGAGACAGCTGTTACTTGAAGATGCACATTGTACACGATATTCAATCCATCCAGGTAGTACGAAGATGTATAGAAGTTTAAAGCCGTTCTACTGGTGGCCGGGAATGAAACGTGACGTTGGGAGATATGTGGAGAAGTGTCTGACTTGTTTACAATTCAAGGCAAATCATCAGAGACCATACGGGTTAGTTCAACCACTACCTGTACCGAAGAAAAAGTGGGATGAGATTTCTATGGACTTTATTACCAAGTTACCCCGAACACCACGAGGGTTCGATTCTATATGGGTAATTGTTGATAGATTGACCAAATCAGCGCAGTTCATTCCCATACGAGAAGATTATCAAGCGTCCAAATTAGCAGAGATCTATCTTAAGGAGGTGATGAGACGACACGGAGTACCAATCTCTATTGTCTCCGATCGCGATAGTCGTTTTACTTCTCATTTTTGGCAAAGTTTTCAAAAACATTTGGGAACTAAAGTCTTAATGAGTACGGCTTATCATCCGCAGACTGATGGTCAGACCGAGAGAACTATTCAGACGCTAGAAGATATGCTTAGAGCTTCGGTGATTGATTTTGGAGGTAGTTGGGACGATCATCTACCTTTGGCCAAATTTACATATAACAACTCATATCATTCTAGTATTCAAATGGCACCCTTTGAAGCGTTATATGGGTCAATGTGTAGAACACCATCATGTTGGTCAGAAGCGGGAGAAAAGCCACTAGCGGGTCCCGAGATCATAACAGAAACTGAGGCAAAGATAAAAAGCATTCGCGAGCATATGAGAGTTGCTCAGCAGCGTCAAAAACAATATGCAGATAAACGAAGAAAACCATTGGAGTTTCAAATTGGAGATATGGTAATGTTAAAAGTGTCTCCCTGGAAGGGAATTATTCGCTTTGGTAAACGTGGCAAGCTAAGTCCACGGTTTATCGGACCTTTTCGTGTAATTCAACGAGTAGGAGCAGTGGCTTATAAACTCGAGCTTCCTGACGAACTGCGGGGAATTCATAATGTATTTCATATTTCACATCTTCGTAAAACCTTGCATGATGAGTCGACACGAGTTTCTTTGAAAGAAGTTCAGTTAGATCGTAAACTTCAATATCAAGAGCAACCGGAGAAAATTTTAGACAAAAAGATCAAGAAGTTACGAAATAAAGAGATCGCAGTAGTTAAAGTACAATGGCGACATCATAGAGGCACAGATGTTACTTGGGAAGGCGAAGAAGAGATGCGATCAAAGTATCCCTTTCTATTTCAAGAGATTCCGAGGACGGAATCTTCTGAAGGGGGTAAGAACTTGTAATACCTTAACTTTAATTTATAGTAAAGTTATGTTTAATATATATATATATATATATATATATATATATATATATATATATATATATATATATATATATATATATATATATATATATATATATATATATATATATGAGATAAAATGAGTTAAAAAAAATGAGTTAAAATGTTTAAAAAACTAAGCTAAGAAAAATAGAATGCTTAAAAGGTCAAACTGGGTCGAGTTGTGTGACAAGGGTTGAATTGAATTGAAAAGAAAGTAGAAAACAAGCCAACCGGGTCGAGTTTTTGAGCCCGGGTCGTGTTCGAAGGGAACCCGGGTCGGGTCAGGCAGGCCGGGTCGTGCTGCACCAAAAACCAAAACGAGGAGTTGCGTAACAAAACCCGGGGCGGGTTTCACAACCCGGGTCGGGTCTGAGCAAAACCCGGGGCGGGTTTGACAGCCCAGGGCGGGTTACGGGTGCAGTGTACCTTAAATTACAACATTTCCTTTCATTTGGGAAAAAGCTATTCCGACCCAAAACTTCTCTCAAACCCTAGAACTCGAATTCTACTCATCTAAGTCGAGATTTAACCCTTCTAATTGCGAATTGAAGCTAGGGATTGTACTTGGAGCTTAAAAAGGTAATCCTTCTTGAGTTTGGCTTTATTTCAACCGTGAAATAACTTGTGTTGGAGTGATTTCTTTGAGGTCTCGATGACCACTTGCGAAATAGATGGAGTTTGAGTTCAATTAGTAGTGTAGCAAGTCTATGAGAGTCAAAATGTTAGTTTTGAGGTTAGTGATTGTGGTTTTAAGGTTTTAAACCCTAGATTCTTAAACCCTAGATTCTTGAAATCGAAAATATGCTTTGAATTAGCTCATGTGTTGTTAGTAGATAGCTATTACGTGTTGTATGGAGTCTCTATTGTGATTGTTGAGAAGTTTTACCGGTTGATTTGGTAAAAAACCACAAACCTTGGAATTCTTGAGATAATAGCATATGATGTTCATAGTTTATGATCCTTATTAGCTATTGATTATTTATCTAATGAGTTAGATGTGGTTAAACTATTATGAGAATGTTGAAGTATAATATGTGATGTCGTTTTGAGCAGATACACATAGGAGGGAAGGAGATACACGAGGCACGGGTGGACCACGGATTGATCAGACACCAGGTGAGTAGTTATAATTCAATATAAATAGTTTGATTATAACTAAATTGACTTATTGCATATCTTAATTGGTTGAGATAACCAATTAACATGGATTAAACGAGATTGAGAAATTCTTGTTAATCTGATTGCTGAGATTGATTGAGTACACCAAATGACTGAGATAGTCATTGAAATAGAGATTTGTAATTTGAATTGTGGAAATTGTGATAATTATTAGATAAATTTCTAAACTTTGATAATTTTTCTCACTGAGCTTAATTAGCTCATGTAAATAGTTATATGTGATGTTATAGGTGACAGAGGTAAGAAGATTGCTGAGGGATGATCCGACTGGACATGGGACTTGACTTTTGACTAGTTGTAAACCATGATATACTTTTTGTATAGTTTTGTAAAAACAATCTTTTGTAACCCAGTTTTTGGGACACGTTTGTTATGTACTTGTTCTTTTGATAACTACTTGTACTGCTGTTGCTTAATCTTGATTACACCATGAACCATTGTGGTTATTTTGAGTAATTATTGGTGTAATTCAGAGATAAGAAACTGGGTGTTACACGATATCAGTTAGGGTTTTGTTCGTGATCGTTTCTGAGTTTTTGGAGATTCAATCGGATTATTACATTCACTCTAAGTTGATTTCGACTTAAATGTAAGTTATTCATTGTATTTGTTTACTGAAATCAGTTTGTTATATTATTATCTCGTTTCTTAATATTTCGATTTGTTTGCTTTTTTTTTTTTTTTAAATTGAAATATGTTACGTGATTGTTTGAATACTCAGTAAGGAATCATCAAACATTTTAAATAATAAGTAATATAGGAAGAGTGTACAGCAATAAAGTCAATATTCACTGATGAACATCGAAGAATGTTCAATAATGAACATTGAAGAATGTTCATCTTTTTTCTGATCAAGTGTGTCGTTCATCAAATTGTTTTCATATTGAGATTTGTTTCATTTGATATTAAACATGAATTTAAACTTTTTTTAATGTTTTGTAGCACTGTTCATGTGATTGTACAGCAATAAACTAAATATTCACTGATGAACATTGAAGCATGTTCAATAATGAACATTGAAGACTGTTCATATTCTTTTCTGATGTGTTCATTGAAGTCTGTCGTTTATCAAATTGTTTTCATATTGAGATTTGTTTCATTTGATCTTAAACATGCATTTAAGCTTTTTTTAAGGTTTTTAGCAATGTTCATGTCATTAATGAACATATGATTGTTCATTAATGAACATTTTTATGTTTTATTTTGTTCCTTAGTAATAATCAGCACTGATTAGTTAAATTGTTGTTCTTAACAGATATCTCAAGTATGAAGAAAGGTTATTTGAAGATTACAAAGAAAAGGAAAGGACAAGATGAAGATATTCAGGATGTTAAAAGATCTGATAAATCAGCAAAGGTCAAGAAGGGTAGCAAGATGTTTGATGTACCAATCGATTCCACGATAATCATTAAAAAAACAAAAAAATCTACTACTAGCATAACTAGGGTTTCTGTCCCAAAGAACATAATATCATGTTGAACAAACCCAAAGTCACTTTATTCAGCAATGGGTACTTTGAATGATGATCAACTTGATGCTATTCAGGAAATGGGTTTTGGGTCCTTAATTGGAATGAAGATAAACGGTGTTGCAACACGTCTAGGATATTATGTTGTTGATCATTTTGATACAGAGACTATGCGTATCAATCTTGAAGATGGTTTTATTGAAGTTTCTGCTGAAAGGATACATCAAATGACAGGGTTAAGGAACGGAGGTAAAGATATATTTTCTATTCCTACATGCAAACATGACAATGACATTTTAAGGCAGTGGAGAGATGTATATGACAATAAAGCAATGAAGACGAGTGATATTTACAGAAACATAAGTACCTCTTCATTAGCAGATATGATATTCAAGATTGACTTTGTTGTTTTAGTAGTAAATTCGTTGATCGAGACTTATCCAGGTGGTACATGTAAAACGACAATCGTCCCCTACATGTTAGGCAATGTAGACATATCTGATTTTGATTGGTGTGGCTATATTATGACTTCGTTGAAGAATTGCAAACAGACTTGGAAAAGGGATGATCCAAATTCTACATTTACCGGGCCGATTAGTATATTATCGGTATATTTCTTATTCTATAGTATTAATTATTAGTAGTTACATGGATTTTTATATTGATTAATATATACTAATAAAATTTTCAAATGATAATGTTTACAGTTGATATATCTTTACTATACCCATTTCACGGTAAAACCTTTTCCAAGAGGACTACCCGCAATCTCGTCTTGGGATATTATGATTCTTCGTCAATGTGAAAATTTTCAAGAAAAATCTGGAGGTTTTGGTAGATGCCCTATCATAGATGATGTTATTGTGGAACCTAAATTACAAGAGGTATTTACATTATCAAACATGTTCGATAATGAACATTTTTGTATATATTTTCAATAATGAACAATGAACATTATTAAAAATGTTCAATAATGAACATTCCTTTATATAATGTTCAATAATGAACATTGCTTTTAGATAATGTTCAGTACTGAACTTGCATATGTTCAGTACCGAACATACATATGTTCAGAGCTGAACATGCGTATATGTTCATTAGTGAACATATATTATATATGTTCACTAATGAACATATACGTATGTTCATTTTTGAACATATGTATGTTCGGTACTGAACATATGCATGTTCAGTATTGAACATAGTGGTTCTACGGTTCTATGGATAAAAAGTGGTTCTATGTTGATCCTGTCCCATGTTTATTAAATGTTATTTACTTAATATTATCATTTTGTTGTACGTCAAATGTGAAGATTTAGTGAAAAAATTTAACAATCTGAAGGAAATAAAAAATGAATTACGTTCGTTGATATTGAAAGCCTTAGAAGATGAACCTCAAGATAACAATTTGTTATCTCTACTGATTGAATTTGATTCTGAATTTGGACCTCAAAGAATACATGTTGATGAAGAAGTTGAAACTCCTGCTCAAAGTCCAAAAAGAAATGATGTTATGAAGTCACCTGTACCTTTTAAACTATCTCCTACACTTCTGGAAGAAGTTATCAAAAGTTGTAAAAACATTGAAGCGAAAAAGGAAATGGAAAACAAGGAAAAGTCTCTGATGCCATCATTTGATCTCAATATTTCACAAGATGAGGTTCAACCTGAAGCTCCAATTAGCAGGAAAAAGCTAGTTGTCAACAAAAGGCAAATAAAAACTCCTGCTGTCTTTAAGTCACCATTTGTATTAAGGGTTACATCTATGAGTCCAAAACTGACAACAGAGGAAGAGAAGGTGTCGAATAGATTGTATGCATTTATGGGTGATGTCAAGTAAGATGGAATATATAATTTATTTATTACTACGTTTATTAATGAATTTCTAATTATTATTTTTTTACAGTGAACCTATTCTGAAAACAAAAAGTGGGTACAATCTTTTTAGGCAAGTGTTTGAGAGCTTCTATCCTCCATCATGGTTGTATAGCAGTGTCATTGATATGTGGAGTCACTTTTTGAATTTGGATAATCGATTAAAAGCCGATACCTCTCCTTATCGTTACTTTTTCAAGATTGGTTCAATTGTAAGTTATATGTTCACTTATATTTTTTTATTAAATTTATAATGTTAACTAAAATTAATATAATGTTTTTATATTTTTGAATAGTTCTCATCTCTTAGCGACGAGAGCTTAAAGGATCTAATTACCATCAACTATCCGCTATTTAAACGTGGACTTGAAGAAGATATGAAGCATGACGTTGAGATTCAAGATTTTCAGAAAGTGGATCTGGTAAGTATACATTTCATGTAGTTTTTCATTATTTAGTATGTAACTGTTCAATAATGAACATTCATGTTCAGCACTGAACATGTAGTTATTCATCACTGAACATTAATATTCAACACTGAACATGTAGTTTTTCTTAACTTATAAAACATGTTTTTGCCAATCTGTAAATGTTCAACAATGAAAATGTTTTATTTAAGGTAAATAATGAACAATGAACATTATTAAAAATGTTCAATAATGAACATTCGTTTATATAATGTTCAATAATGAACATGGCTTTAGATAATGTTCAATATAGAACATTTTTAATAAACATGTTCAATAATGAACATTTTAAAACATGTTCAATAATGAACATAAAGTATACCATTATAATTAGGTCAAATGCAAGCAACAGAAACATAGTTTTACTAATGTGTTCATCACAACATCCTATATTCATAACTTCTTATTAGAACATTGTTCTTTAAAAAATGTACCAAGTAACAGAAATGTCATTAAAATACCAAGCGTTTTCACCATTTCAATTTGGTAGATTCAAATAATAAACATGTTCGTTAATGAACGTGTTCATTAATACAAATGTATAGATGTTCATTAATGCACATCAGTAAATAGTATTTATATTATGTTAAAGAATGACTATGTTGTAAGGTGTATGTTATAAATTATGATTTTTTTCAGGTTTTCTTCCCTATTCATCAAAGTGGGCATTACTACTTGATTGTTTTTGATTTGAGAAAGCCTGCGTTTATTTTGATTGACAATATCAAAAGGAGAAACAATTCAACCAATCATTATCGTATGCTTCCTTTGAATTTGGTAATATTTTTTTCAATCAGTTATATAATTTAATTTTTCATATGTTTAATTTTATATTATTCATTTTAAACTAATGTTTTATGTGTATATATAATTTTTCAGAAGTACTTGTTTATTCGGTATCTTGAGTCAGTTGGTCACAAGATGGTAGATGCGTTGAAAAAATGCAAACTTATAGCTCTTGATTTTGAATGGAAAACGAAAGAGAATTTAGTTGATTGTGGTGTTTTCTTGATGCGTCACATGGAGACATTTGATGGCACAACTGATGGGAAATGGCAGTCTGGTTTTTTCTTGAAATCGAGCGAACAACAGAAACAATTGAACAACTTGCGACGAAAGTATGCTACAAAAATGTTGATGTCAAATGAAAATATGATGAAAGAGAAGATTCTTGTAGAATCTGAAGAATTTGCCAAGTTATCAAAAGAGAAGTTGAATGAAATAAGAGCAAAAGCAAAGAAGATACGTTATCAAAGAGTTGAATTAGATCATCATTGATTTGTTTTTCTAATATTGTCTATGTTTTTTTTAATACTGTTAACTATGGTAGTTTTTGACTTCTTTTTTGGAACATTTTGGAACATGATGTTAAGTGATTGTGACTTTGGATATTCAAACATTTAATACAAAATTAGCAATGTTTGTGTAACTATTTATTCTGTATGGATGTGTGATTTTTATTATGTGTGTATGTATGTTTGTGACTGTGTTTATCTGTATGGATGTGTTATTTTCATTATGTGTGTATGTGTGTTTATGACCGTGTTTATTTGTTTATGCTTATGTTCGTTAATGAACATATATATTGGAATAGATAAATTATGCATGTTCATTGGCATGTGTTCATTAATGAACATGAGAGAACGATATTCATTGTTAAAATGTGTTCTTTAATGACATATAATGAATATGTAGTTATTTTATGATTATGAAAAAAATTCTATTGTTTTTTAATGTTCATTAATGAACAACTTTTAACAATAAAATAATGAACATGACATAATATTATTTGACTGTTAAAAATTTATTCATTAATGAAAATGTTCATTAATGAACATGTTCAATATTGACCTTAAAAAAGCAAAAAAAAACATATTGAAAGTCTTTAATGAACATGTTCCAAAAGACAGCTAACATGCACAATCATAAATATACATACACACATAATAACAATGACACATCCAAATACACATGATAATCGTTAATGAACATGTTCATGCAGTAACATAAACATAAATAACTTAAACATTCAAAACATGAAAATTTTAAACATAGAGTCAAAAACAAAAAAAGTAACCAAATATTAATATGACCCATCAAAAACATAAATAATGTTCTATGAATACGTTTATTAATGTTTTAGATCATGTTTTTTTTTTACTTTTTTAAGGTCAATATTGAACATGTTCATTAATGAACAACTTTTTAACGGTAAAAAAAATGTTATATCATGTTCATTAATGAACATACAGTCAATAATATTCTATCATATTCATTAACAAACATACAATCAATAATATTCCTATTTTTTTTCTTGTGCCAACTTCTCATCTTCCTTCCTTTTTTTTTTCTTGTGCCAACTTCTCATCTTCCTTCCTTTTTTTTCTTTTGCCAACTTCTCATCTTCCTTCCTTGTTGGGCAATTTCTGTAGTCATGATGTCCAAATTTAGAACAATAATGACATTCTCTTTCTTCCTTTTTTGACTTTTCAATTGCTTTCTCTTTAGCTCCTTTAATCCTTTTATTATTACCACAACCTTTTGTCCTTATGTTTGATGGATTATGTATATTAACGGCATCTGGTTTTGGGACACCAATAAGAATTTCATGTCGCTCATCCTTGGTTTTTGTTTTTGTATTTGATTCACATGTCTCCATTTTACCCTTTATCTCTATCAACTGCTCAACAAATTGTTTCATTGAATCTGGATCTTTTGATGCCATATCAATACATTCTTGGAATATATTATATGCATCATTTACCATTTCACTACATAATCCAGTAGTGTATCCATATGTATATGTCTTTTGCAATTGTTCAGAAGAGATAATACCCTTCTGCCATCTTCTTAATATGTACTTTTCTGGAATAATTCCAATCTTTTTCAGCTTCATTATACAAAAGATGTGTCGACAAAAAACCCCTTGGTGTAAGTAGAAATTACATGAGCATTCGATTGTTTGTTGAATGTTATTAAACTCAACCTACATGAGAAAAGACAATGAAAACTATTAATCTGATCATAAAAAATTATAAGATGTTCATTAATGATCATATATTATGTTCATTAATGAACATCTTATATATTCATTAATGAACATATAAGATGTTCATTAATGAACATATATTATGCTGTTTCATTACCTTGTATTCTGTGACCTGTTCATTTGATTCCAAATTCCCATCTTCATATTCATTCTCATCATCAAATTCTTCAATTTCTTTTGTTATTGAAATTTTCCGTTCATCTTTTACTATGCACACCTCCACGTCACCATGTTGTTGAATTGAATCATGTGAACACAACCAAACAGAATCAATAATTTCCTGTTGCACAATTTTGAATATTTCATTTGTATACACCTTTGCTGCATGCTTCTCTATTTGCAGACGTGTCTCGATGATAGGAAAGTTTATTTCTGAATTAAAGTTGTTTTCATACTGTGTATTTCTCTGTTTTTCCATTGCCCCCTCAAATGAAGATGTGAAACCAAGAAGATTCAACTTATTGTTCAAATATGAACCAAAAAATGAATTTTCACTTTCAGATCTAGAAGTCGTCCTCATTAGTCTCGATAGTGGTATATCTTTGAAATATGCTGGTACCCATCTATCCCTTATTGAAAACATGTCCGTTAGCCACTTGTTTTCATCTAGTTTAAATTCCTCCATCAAATCTTTCCACATATTATCAAATTCAGTGCAATCAATATTATTATTCCAAATTAAAGATAGCACACGCTTCTTGAAATCAGTAGCCAAAATTTGAGGGGACACCTGAATCCAAGTAAATATTTAGATTAATAAATTAACATTATTTAAAATATTAAAAATTCACAATTGGGGGAGCATCAACATAGAACCAAATTTTATCAATAGAAGCATAGAAACACATGTTCATTGCTAAACACGCAGTTTGTTCAGTACTGAACATACATATGTTCAGAGCTGAACATACGTATATGTTTATTAGTGAACATATATAAATATGTTCACTTATGAACATATACGTATGTTCAGTACTGAACATAGTGCATGTTCATTACTGAACATATGGTTCTATTCTTCTATGGATAAAAAGTGGTTCTATGTTCATCCCACCCCATTCACAATTACCTTATCTTTAAGTTTCTGACCAATATGCCACATACATAGTCTGTGTCGTGCTGTCTTAAAAACTGTTGTTACTGCTTTTCTCATTGCCGCATCTTGATCAGTAATAATAATATTTGGTTCTTTACCAAATGCATCCATAAAACATCTTAATAACCATGTATAAGAATCAGCAGTCTCATTATAAAGTAATCCTGCACCGAATGTAACAGAATGTTTGTGGTTATCAATTCCTGTAAATGGTACAAATACCATGTTGTACCTGAGTAACAAAAAAAATTAAAAATGTATTATTTATATATTGACATGTGTATGTTCATTAATGAACAATTGTATGTTCTGTAATGTACATAATATGTTTAGGAATGAACATTTTTATGTTCAAAAAAGAACGTTTTGCATGTTCATTAATGATGTGAAATTACATGGTATAGAATCTTAATATTAGTAATTGTTTGTATGTATGTTCAATAATGAACGTTATAAAGTTCAATAACGAATATATGTATGTTCAGTAATGAACATAAAAAAGTTGATTTTTTGAACATTTATATGTTCATTACTGAACATACATATGTTCATTATTGAAATTTATAACGTTCATTATTAAAATGTTCAGAAATTACATTGTTTACTTGCATGTTCATTATTGATGTAAAATTACATGTTGTATATAATCTTACTTGTTTGTGTTGTATGTTGCATCAAATGAAACCAAGTCTCCAAATTCTCTATAGTTTGCTTTTGAAGTTTCATCTGCCCAAAATAACCCACGCAACTCATCATCAACAACAAGGTGATCAAAGGAGAAATTTTGTACGTTTTGCTTCCTACTAATCATTCTATTCACTGTTATTTCCGAATCATTATCCCCAATATATAAGTTCAAATCCCTTGCACAATTTTTGTAATCAACTTTTGTTCCACGAACTTTTTTGTATCCTCCCTTTAATGTCTTCATCAAGGAATAAGCTTTTGTTGGTCCAATGTTGCATGCACGTAGATCATTTATAAATTTCTCGTCAGTAAACTCTAATTTGCGCTTATTCTTTGAGAGGTGCACACTATCCGAAGTAAATAACTTGTGGTTATGTTTCTTCTCAAACTTGTATAATATATACTTGTTTAACTCACGATCCAACTTGAAATGTGCAATTGCGGGACAACCCATTTTTTTTTATGTTGATTTTCGTTTCTTTTTTCCAACATTGAGTGTATCGTATTTTGAACATTCTGATATTCCTGATTTGTTGCAAGACATATATCTAAAAGTAACAATTCCTTTCGACTTTGTTTTTTTAATTGAATCTTTTCGAACACTAAAACCTCCTTCTTCAGAATATTTTGTGTATTTGCTTTCACAATCAAACACATTATCGAACAATTGACCTTCTTCCATGTTGATTTCATCACTAACAACTGGATAGTAATAAACAGTGCCCCCCGGTGATATATCTTTTCTAATACCTGCATATGACCACAGATTTAGAAAAACAGAAATATGAATGTTACTTATGTTCGTTAATGAACATATATATTGGAATAGATCAATTATGCATGTTCATTGTGATGTGTTCATTAATGAACATGATAGAACGATATTCATTGTTAAAATATGTTCATTAACAGTCAAATAATGTTATATCATGTTCATTAATGAACATACATTAGGATCTACTTCTTCTACAAACAATAATGTTCTATGATGCTCATTTACGAACATAAACTGTTAACTAACATACATAAGGAACATAGATTAGTTAATGAACATAGATAATAAACGTATAGTCAATAATATTCTATTATGTTCATTAACGAACATACATAATTACACAATGAACAAACATGTTATTTAACGAATATACATAATGAACATACATGAAGATATACTTCGTCTACAGTAAACAATGTTCTATGAAGATATGCATTAACGAACATATATAAAGAATGTTCATCAGAAGAAGTAATGTTCGTAAATATTCATTAACGAACATCTATGAAGATGTACAGAGATCAGATAGAATAAGAGAACATCAGAAATATTTAAGAACAATGACAGGTTGTTGAACAAATACGAATGTTTAATATGATTAACAGATTATCAGAAGAAGTAATGTTCGTAAATGTTTAATATGATTAACAGATTATCAGTTTGTGAACATTTATAACTAACATCTACCGAACAGATATTGAACAAATAGTTTAATATCTCATGTTCATTAATGAACATCTACGAAGAACAGCAGAAAATTTAAGAACGATCATTGATATAAATCACCTTTAATATTAGAAACATTTACTGATGTAGAAGGTTTTTCACTCGTAATTGATGACAAATTGTTGCTTTCAATCTCTGATTCAGGTCCAGCTTCAATATTGATCGTATTCTCAATTTCCATGTTTTGGTCTTGATTATCAGCTCGTGATGTTGTTGACGTCGAGTTTAGGATTGAGTTTGATGAAAAATTGTTGCTTTCAATCTCTGATTCAGGTTTAGGTTCAATACGATCCTCTGTTTCCATCTTTTTGTCTTGATTATCACTTCGTGATGTTCTTGACGTCCAGTTTAGCATTGAGTTTAAGATTGAGTTCGTGATTATGATTAACAGATTTCCTGTAATTAAGAGATTTGTTTTTATTCCTTTTATGATTAACAGATTATCAATTTTGATTTTGTTTCCTTTTTTAATTAAGTAGTTGTTAAATGACAATCATAACCCTAGTCCTCATTATTTGATCTAATGGTTGATAATATGGTTCTATGGTTCTATGCATAAAAATGGTTCTATGTTGAACCCACCCCTATATATATATATATATATATATATATATATATATATATATATATATATATATATATATATATATATATATATATATATCCCAAGTCCAAAATAAAATAAAAAAAGTCAACACATTATCATTTCGCTAAAACATAATTAATATTCCAAAATAAAAAATAAAAAAAAAGTTCTAAGGACGAGTGTTTTTATTGTATAGAGGCTGTCCCAAGTCCGAATATTTACACAATTAGTAAAAAGCCTCCAACACCAAAATCCCATCCAAAACCAAAACGTTATTAATAAAAGTTACTAAAAAGATGTACAAACCCTCCCAACCCAAAAACCAAAAAACAAAAAAAAATTAAATTAAATAAAAACTCAGCCACCACCACCACCACCATCGCCGCCACATCTACAACAAACAAACTTCACCGGAACCACACTCAAATCACTAATCCCAACACACCTCGTATGTTGCCACACACCACACCCATCACACGCCAACATTCTCTCACCATCATCATCCCTGGCCCCACACCGACAATCCAACGTCCACGTCTCCACTCCTCTCTCCATTCTAAACCGACTCAACCCGTTTTTCCCTAAACACTTGCCACGTACCGTAACCGCCTCGTTACCCGATCCGATTAAAAGCTTGATTTGGGTGGAATCATCTACACCGCCATATCCGACAAGCTCTTCGGCCTGGAACCTTCTAAGAACCAAATACACGTCTTGGAAGGCTTTCGAGGCTTCGGTTTTGAATTCGTGGATTGTCGCGTTTTGAGAAAGGATTAAATGTTCGGAAGGCGGATTTATTGTTTCTTCGGTGAGTTCGAGAGTACATTGGAGGATTAGTGAGTATGGATTTGATTTTGGGAATTGGAGTTCGGGATGGTAGTTTTTTACGAATTGTTTGCAATCGAGGATTTTTTGTGCGGGGGTTTGTTTTATGTGATTTGGGGTGTATTGTGGATGAAGTAATGATTCGTATAAAAATCTTAGGTCTCGTAATAAATGATCTTCGGAAGGGCAATTTGGGGTTGAGTTATCGTTTCTTATGTAGTTTGTATTATTCGCGCTCCCGGGTTCGAGCCTGCATTGATCGTTGAAATTGTTATGTTTTAAATTCAAATTTCAAAGTGAAAGTTTCAGTTCAATTCTTACATTTTTTATTCTGTGGTTTACATCAAATTACAGTTTTGGTACTAGTTTTGAAAATCTTGCATCGGTGGTCATTATAGCTTTTAAATTGTTCATTTTTGGTCTGTGGTTTTCAAATCTTTCACTTTTGGTCCGTACGGTGTTACACAAAAGGTAAAAGAAAAACGGACCAGAAGTGAAAGATTTCAAAACCATAGACACTAAAAATGAAAGAGTTGGAGACCATAAGGACCACCGATACAAGATTTTCAAAACAAGTACCAAAACTATAATTTGGTATAAACACAGGGACCAAAACTGTAATTTACTCAAATGGTGCGGTTTTTTTTTTTACTTTTTGGTAAAAGAAGAAACGACCAAAATGGTTTTACACAAAAGGTAAAGAAGGAAAGAACCAAAAGTGAAATATTCCAAACCACAAAGACCAAAAATGAAAGATTTGGAAACGATAAGAACCACCTGTGCAAGATTTTCAAAACAAGAACCAAAACAATAATTTGGTGTAAACCACAGGGACCAAAACTGTAATTTACTCGAACTGTACGCTTTTTTTACCTTTTGGTTTTACGCAAAAGGTAAAAGAGGAAACGACCAAAAGTGAAAGATTTCAAAACCACAAAGACCAGAAATGAAAGATTTGGAAACCATAAAAACCACCAATGCAAGATTTTCAAAACAAGTACCAAAACTGTAATTTGATGTAAACCAAAGGAACCGAAACTGTAATTTACTCAAACAGTGCGGTTTTTGTTTTTTTAAAACTAACCGGTATTCAATAGCACCAGAATCCGGATTGGATCGCACATTAACCACCATCCCATCCGCGGCTTGTTTCCCTTTTAATTCCTTAAGACAATAATCCAAAAGCTCCGGACGCCCGACCCTACAAACCGCCCCACGTAGGGACCGCCAGCTCACCCACGCAGACCCACTAACCGCACGCAAAACCCTAAACATGGCCTCGTCAACGCGCGCTACATCCCCCATATTCCACACACACTCGCTTAATTTCACCTTTTTCGATCCCGAAAAATCGACCATAGGCCGATTCTTATTGGCTTCATGTATTAGGGTTGTTAGGTACCGAAAAAGGTCTCGGAAAGATAGGAGTTCTTGTCCCGATAAGGATTGGTAAAAGGAAATTAGGTCTTGGAGGTGTGTTATTGGTTTACGGGATTGGGGGGATAGTGTGGATAAGGGGGTGTTTGCTAGGGTTTCGATAGCGGTGTTGTAGGCTTCGAGGGTAATTCCGTAACTTCCCGCGCCGAATTTGTAACCCCAATCGCCGTACCATGGATGACCCTTGACTATCGAGTGAAGTAGTCGGAACTCGAGACCGTATTTTTTTGATACGTCCATTACGCTCACTTGTCTGTCATTTAAATACAAAGTAATTTTCACTTGTCATAATTGGGTAGATTTTTCGTAGGTTAAATGTACAAAGAAAACACAACATATTTTCACTATTGATCGATCTAGTCCTCGGACTTTAATTTTTTTTATTGATTATTATGAGGAAAAATCTCATAAAAACGGAAAAACCCAACATATTTTCATCCAATTCTTAAAAAAAAAACCACTATATTATATTTTAATGCATTAAAACTCTTATATTTTTTAAAATGACTAATTTAAGTATTTAGATCGGTAAATCCTAGACAACCACAAATGCTAGGTAATCGACTCTTAAGAGTTTGATGGGTTACAATATATTTGATTAGAAATTTTCCAAAAAATATATGAATTTTAACGCACTAAAAATATAATATAGTGGTTTTTTAATGATTTGATGAAAATATATTGGGTTAAATTAGACATTTCAAGAAATATAGGGGTTTAAATGTACCAAAAAATAATATAGTGGTTTTTTTTAGAATTTGATGAATATATGTTGGGTTTTCCGGAGATTTGCCCTTATTATGATGATAATTCAGTGGCTAAATCAATAAAATATGAACCTTAGTGTCACAATGGAGAAGTTTCTAACCTGACTCCAAGAACTTTGCAAAGTCGGTCCCAAAAATCCATTATATGACTTCCCGATAATACCCTTGACCCGCCTTCTCTCCCATTGACTCTTAGGAGGTGACCATAACCGTTTACATGGACTACTCCATGTAAAAGATGATTTGTGTCATCCAATTGGTTATACATCCAGTCCTCAATGTCTTCAGTGGTCATGACATGGTTACATGTCTTACACCTGTAAAACCTCAAAATCTCAATACATATATAGCACGATTTTTTTATGATAGTTATGACTTAAAAGGGCATTCACGTCTTTTCCACACATGAGACTTGTTCCGCCTTAAATATCACATGATCATATATTCAGATCTAACTTCATGTGTCAATGGGGAAGTTTACCTAATGTTAGGTATGGATTACAAATGACACTCGTTACAAACTTAAGATAATCGTTTTTCTCGTTTATGATTTAGGTTTATATGATTAGAAGTCACATGGGATAAACAAGATATGTAGACAGACAAACAAACATACACACACAGAAAAACAGACCTTGAGTCAGATAAATGGAGGGAAGCACCACAACCAGCACATGACTTGTTGTAGCCACCAATGGAAGTTCCATCGCCCTTTATTATGAAATGGTATCTCTTCCCACATACTGGATTACCGCTCCACCCTTCATATACATGTAACAATCCAGTTATACCAAGTTTTCATTTAGTAGAACTAGTCTTCATAACGAAATATTTATTTTCAGGCCGAAGTGCTAAAAGACAACATAAATAGAATAAAAAACAATACGTAAAATGTAGATTTATCGTATCTGAGTTAGATGGAGGTGTTATCGAATTTGTGATTTGATTTTAAAGGCAATAGTATTGAAGTCGATAAAACAACGATCAGATTTGTGTAATGGTTGAAGAAGTAGAACTTAAAAGATAATCAACTAATAATTTTGGACTTGAAACGAGACTATCGGAAACTACAGATCTAATCACTCGGAAATCGCGACAAACCGTTGAAACAAAATCAGACGAGATCGGCGGGAAGTTTGAATTGAAGGAGTACACGACGATTGCCGCCGGAAAAGTACAACGCCTAAACAGAACGCCGGTGACGCTGGAAGAGATACCATGTTGATGATTCATGATTGACGAAGAAATCACAAATCAATCAGTATCGATCTGGTATTTTAATTTAATGAATCTTTCAATGAGGAAAACGAAAATTAAAACTGCAAACTCCAAGTGGAATCTGCAAATGTAGACATAAAGATTGAGACAGAAGAAAAAGGGAAAGGGGAAAAGGGTAAGGACCAGGTGAAACGTGAAAGTAATAAAGTACAATTCCCAGACACCGAAACATGTCTTCTTTCTAGAAAGTCACAATATGACGTCGTGTAACCCGCACCGATACCATGACCAACCCACCGATACTACTACCATCACACATAAAAATAGAAAGAAGTACAAATATAAATATATTATAGGATCATATACTTTTGTTTAAAACAAAGTAACAACAATATGTATTAATAATTGAATACGAGATATCAATAAAACAATTTAAAATTAAATAATTTAAAATAAGATTTTTTTTTCGTCTTTTTAGCTAAGGTACGTGATTTGATAGACACGTAGCAAACTAGAAGACCCACGAATGTCGTTAACGTTACCAACTAATGTGTCAGCATCAATCATATCTACCCGGATTAAAAGCCCCACATCACCCATGACTTTTAAATCAATATTATAATATCTCTTTATTTATTGGTTTTTTTAATAATATTTATAATTTATTATTATTATTTTATCTTTGACAAATCGATGATCAGGACTAATTAAGTTTTAGCAGCCAAACAAATCACAATTTTCATAATTAATTAATTACCAATCTTCCCGCCAAGCCAGCTGGCGATAATTAAAATGAATTGAGAATTTGAGATCTAATTCTTTTAGATATTTTAGAAGGCAACAACCAACCAAAAGCAAGAAAACATGCAAAAGAGGACCGAGTCAAAGTGAATCGGATCGTTCGAGTTGAGTTAACTCACCAACAACTCGGCACTGATCGCAATAAACCGACCTAGATCTGATCACGTCTTCCTCCACCACATCGAGGCAAACAGACGCATCGCCCACGGCGTTGCTCGTCTGTTCCCCAACCCGAAATAGGATCTGCCACGTCAGCAGATGCGGTAGGAGAGACGACGGCGGTGGTAAAAGCGCGTGCCGTAGCAAAAACTCCCTGACGCTGGTCCGGAAAGGGGCGGACGGCGTTAAATCGCCGGAGGGGAAAGTTAGAAAATCGTTCAGGTCGGCCGTTACTCTCCTCTTCATCCTTTTCAATGGACGGCCGTTGACGACCATTATTTGAAAGGTCAGATCTGGCGCGTGAGCGGGAATCAGAACGTCGTAGACTGGAACGAAGAAGAAATTGTTGGAAAGAGAAAGAGGAATATGTGAAAAAGAAAGAGGCGAAAATTAGGGCTTGAAGTATTGGTTGATTTAATGGTGGTGGTGTGTGAGGGGGATAAAATCGAAGGGGTAGAGTCGGTTTCGGAGGTGGAGAGAGTCAAGTGCTCTGAAAACGATTCTTTTAAGGACTTTTGAATCTATCCGTTTGACCATTTATGGTAACCTTATTAATCAATCAATTATTTTCAAATTGGATTTTGATTTACAGCTTAATCATTAAGTTTAACATAACTCAAACCATGGGAGAAGTCCATATCTTGCACGATACGGATTTATTTTAAATTTTAAATTTTAAATTTTGATTGTTTTACAATTTTCACACATAAATATTTATAATTCATAAAAGTGGATATTTAGATCTCAATTACACTATATTTATTCTAAAATACTTTCATATATTTAAAACAATCCATTAAAAGACAGTTTTGTTTCAATTTTGATATTGTATAGTTGTTTTGTAGGATGTTCACAAAATACCATAAAATTTAACAAAGAAACTGAAACAGCCCATTTTTTTTTATCAAATTGGAATGATTATTCTAGACTATTCTATTTTGTGTTGGACCGTAGAATATTGTTGCAAACATGACATAAATTAATTAGCAATATGAAATTTCAGAGGAAATATATATTTTAGACCGACTATGTGTATATTCTGGCCCGTCTTTGATTTTGGATTGTATTTCGAACATGATTTTAAAGGTCTTTATATATTTATATTGGTTTATGGTTTTACTTTCAATATGGATTTGAATACACCATTCTGTTACTTAAAATGAGTTTATATTGGTTTCTAGTGGAGGACGGTGGGAAAGAATCAACGGCATTATACAGTATATATTTTTATACTACACATGTTATGGTATGTATTTAACATATGATATCAACTTTTGTCGGTTGGCTACCTGGTGGTTTCCAAGTTAATGTTATAGACTAATCAAATAATTTGTCATTTGATGTTCATTGATCAAACATTCTTACGGAAATAGTTGATGATAATGATACCCTGTATTTTGTTGGTGTTGTAATTAATGTCTCTAAATATTAAATACAGTGAAGTTCTTTGTTTAAAATCATGTTTTCCAAAGCGGTATTAATCGACTAGTTACATATCAATCTACAACTCTATTTCAAGTTTTAAAACCACTTCGGAAACCATTATTCATGAAACATTGTCATAATTTTTGAAAATCATTTGTCAAACTATTAATCATAAAACATATAACATAAAACGCAACTTGTTGCTATGTACCCAGAGAAGTCCTCATGTACTCACCTCGGTAGCTAGGTATGTCTAGCTACAATGATCCACTAGCTCTTGACTCTAATTGCTTCCAACGTCTTTTAACCTCTTTCATTGCTGTCCAAAGTTGCTAAAATATGAAATTAGGGTTGTTTTTTGCACAAAAATCGGTCCATAACCTTTCCCCATACCGCCACCGTCGCACGACGTCTCCACCGGCATCTGCTGCCGCCGGCAACCACTATTTCACCTCGTCTTCGACTTCTCTGATCGGAATTCGCATAACAACATCAACCAACCTCGATTTCATTGCTCCTCCCTCACTATCGAGTCCTCTCCACTCGATTCTCTCAGTCTCTCGTTCGGATTACCGCACACGAGTGTGTGTGTGCGTGGTTTTGTGTTTCTGCTTCCATTCAAGCTTCCTCTCTCCTTCTCCTCTCAAACTTCACGTACACATAAAAACAAAAAAGGGGCAAGAAAGTTCTAGGCTTTGACTAGTCAAAAAGAGAATAACAAAAGGACAAAAATGCCCTCCACTTAATGCCTTTGTGAATTTTCTTACATTAAATTCTGACTTTTATCAAACTTTAGTCTAGCATAACTTCTTCATATCAAACCCGATCTTTACAAACTTTATATCGTTAGAAAGGAGGTAATGAGATTAACATTTTTCCCCTACTGATTTAAGTCTGAATCTTTTTATATTTTCTGTTATCGTTCCATACATATGACCACTTGGCCATTTTTGTCACCTTTTTGGTCATATTTGACATGTCATAACTTCTTCGTTATAGCTCCAAATGACCTGAATCGTTTTCCTATATTCTTATTACATAAAAATCTACAAAAGTCTCTTTGATGACTTTTTCCCAATTCCTTATAGATAATTAGATATTAATTTTCGAAGGTTTACAATTATTCTTTTCACTTTTAGTCCCAAATTTCCATTTTAGCCCTCGGGTCTTTAAATTAAATTTCCAAATGAAATAATACTTCATTATGACTTAATAAGAGGTCTTAAAACCCAAGTTTCTATATTTTCACATTCTTTGTCCATTTTGCCCTTTTACATACATTTAACTTGTTTGGACATCAAACCTCTTAACATCAAGATACTTAGCTTAAAGCCCTTATTTCATATGTTAAAATTTAGGTTGTCACATTTCCCCTGAATTTGACAATGATTCACCCTAAATTCACTGTCTCTCATTTTCTAAGTGTTTTGGTCCGAAATACACGTTTAAGTTAATAAAAGGATGTGGAACACGCATGTTAGCCCCGCTAACATTATATGTTAGCGTCGCTAATATGGTCTGCCCATATTTTCTCCATATTTTTCCTGTTAATTCACTTTTTAAATAACCAATACTCAAACATAACAGGTAAAACTCATATCAAGGCACTTAGAAACGATTCACACTTTACCTTATGACTCACCACTCTCCCGATCACTCAATCTAAGCACGAATTTTTAAAAGAATTCACTAAAGCTCAAAATTAGCAACTTACTAATACAATTAGCAAATAATCACTATAACTTACTTGCTTACATGTCTCGGTTAGGAACGGGTCTTACAAAAAGTATATTTAGTAATGCTCAATTTCTCCTCCCAATCACACAGTTGTGTTGTATTATTCTCGGGGAAGTTAATTACGATACAAACCCACAATTCGTTAAATGATCGTTTAATTCTTGACTAAGATACTCAACACCCCAATCGGATGTGAGAATTTTAATCTTTTTTCTTAGCTGATTCTATATTATGTTTTGGAAAGTCCCGAACACCTCGAAGGTTTTAGACTTATGTTTAATGAGATAAACATATCATGCTTACTAAAATCATCAATAAAGGTTGTGAAGTGCCTTGGAACTTTTCTAATGGCTTATCTCAACGGTCCACATGCATCGATATGTATAATTTCCAATAGAACTTTGCTCATTTCATAGTTTTATGTGAAATGTGTCTTTGTCATATTTCCTAACAGACAAGACTCATATTCATTATAAGATTTTGGTCAAATGATTCAAAAATCTCATATGCATTTAAACCTCACATTTAATTTTAACTACATAATTTTACACATATTCACTTGTATCTTATAAATAAAATATTTCCGTATACCATATGCATTTAAACCTCATAACTTTTCAACTTCCAACCTAATATTTAATTTAATAATTTAAATATGCTATTAAATATAAATTATTATTATATTAATGGTACACTTGTTAAGTTATCAATACATTATACTTAATCTAGTAATTTAAATATGATGCTAAATTCAAAACATAAATCAAAATATCAAATAAACTTAAAAGATATTCTGTTAAAAATATCTAAAGTTTTTAAATATAAACCCTAAATAGACATGTCAAATTAACTAAAAAATCCAAAAAAATATTAATTATAATAATTGGGTTATTTAAATAAAGGTTTTTTTAATTAATTTACAATAATGATTGTTAAGAGTACAAAAATTTAGAATTTACATTATAAATAAAGCAAAATGACACTATAGCCCAACAACATTTTACTTTCTGTTTTAAAAGGTCCCTAATGTTTTTCTTTTTTGCTTTCTAGGGGCATAAAGAATGGTTTTACCTACTATTTTAGTACTCTAACCTATCGGGTTCTCTTCGCCACTTCATTTAATTCAGATTAAATATAGAAATAACTCGATATTTTACTCTTAATATCTACAGATGCATCTACAAATTCAGGCCTGAACCGTGGCATTGAGAGATGTAAGACCCGTTCCGCCGAGGCACGGCCAGGACGGATCCGCGGCACGGCTCGGGAGAGATCTGGATTCGCGAATGATTTTGTACGCGCGGCGCGGCTTTAAAGAACCAGTGGCACGGTGCGCCGCTAATGTGAAAAACCCTAATTCGGATTTAAACGCCTATATAAAGGGACCCAGCCCTAAGGTTCCTGTTTTTGGGAATTTTCTGGAGCAAAGGCGTCTGGTTTCAGCAGATACACTTTGGTCTCGAGGCTTTGAAGGCTTTGGGAGATTAGAAGAACGAGATCCAACGCGGGAGAAGGTTTGGGACGGATCGTGGGCATCACTTCGTCCTTCAAAAGTAAGGTAAGAAGATTTACTCTTCTGATTTTCCTTTTCATCCCGTCAAATGGTGTTACCCGTTGGTTTGTAGATTTAGACGATTTGTAGCACTTGGGGTTTGGACCAAGGACATGCATGGACTTGCATGTCCGTAAGGAAGTGACCTTAGGGTAGTTTCTGATCCCAGGAAGGGTGTAGAAAGGAACCCTAGCCGATTGATGTACTGTTAAGCGCTAATAACATTTTTGAATGTTACGAGGCGCGACGTGGACTGGCTATGTCAGCGGCGCGGACTCGGCTGAACCCCCGTAATTGTGCAATGGTAGCCGCGGCGCGTAGGGCGAGAAGCCACGGTGCGGCGAGCGACTGTTTGACCCTAAGGTTTGGTTTTGACCTGGTTTGGTGGTAAACGTTGGGTCTGACCTTTAGGCAAGTCTATAAGAGTTTGGTCAATGCTTAATATGTTGTGTATATGGGATTTAGGTGTGAGGACGAACTAAGTGGGGATATTAGAGAATATCTACACGGTTTTCGAATCAGGTGAGTACCCTCACCTTACTATATGATGTTGCATGTTAGGCATCTTGTGTGTAATTTACAGTTATATGATTTTCTCTATATCTGTGGTTATTTGTTGTTGGGCTCAGAACTGATGCCTGTCCCCTCGTAGCTGTTGTATGGCGAGTTGGACTATTGCCTTGTCCCATAGATGTTGTATGATGGGCTGGGCCATAACCGAGAACCCATAGCTGTTGTATGATGGGTAGAGCCTTCCCGTGTTCATAGCTGTTGTATGATGGACGCCCGTAGCTGTTGTATGGCGGGTAGGGTCGGGTCGTTCTCGAGGACGGGTTGTTTAATATGTGGGCATGTATGGTAATTTGTGGACTCACTAATGTAACACCCGGCTTTTAAAACAAAAACACCCCTGAAAATTTTTCATTTAAAATATAGGTTTCAGTACATAAAACCATAACGAAAGGGGTATATTTTATTAAAAACGGGTACAAGCGTATCAAGGAGAGTATAAAATACCGTAGTCTCCTTTGAAGCCGGGCTGCTACTGACAGCATCTAAGAGTCCTACTTCTCGAGTCACGGACTCTATCTATTCCCTTATCAGGATCATGCTAACCTGCAGGGACATTTAACAAACGGTATGAGCTACAAAGCTCAGTGAGTAATCGTATATGCAAATAACACGTATAAGAATACATTCATATATAATGTCCTATATATGATAAATCTGTTAACCGTATATCCCTGTCTGGATATCGGTTCCAAACTCCTAGCCTTACTGGCTGACCATATATTTTCTAGGATTTCACATTCTAATCTGTAACCTTACAGGCTACATCATTACAACCTGCATTTATCAAACCACATCAGTTATTTGCACAGATAATCATATCTATCGTTTCTGTCCCATGTTTCTTAGTCACAATGGACTGCATCATATGTCATGGCTATATAAGCCGCACCATGTCATTTTCAATATGCAAGTCATAGCCCAAAATCTGTACCAGCTGGGTTCAATAACCCGGTATCATAGTCAAAGGACTTAAAGTCTAATATCAAAATCAATTATGGCTCACGAGTTTGTCCCGCTTTTGCCTAGACTCACGGCTCCGTTCTTGTCATCGCAATGACTCACGGCTTATCCGGTCTTGCCTAATTAAAGTGGACTCACAGCTCCATTCTTGTCATCGCAATGACTCACGGCTTATCTGGTCTTGTCACATTACTGACTCACAGCTCCGTTCTTGTCTATAACAGACTCACGGATTATCTGGTATTGTCATATCACAGATTATCTGGTATTGTCATATCACAGATTATATATATATATATATATATATATATATATATATATATATATATATATATATATATATATATATAAAATTTATATGTATTGACTCGCAGCTCCATTCTTGTCATCGCAATGACTCACGGCTTATCTGGTCTTGTCTTTTACATATATCTTTATACTTGTCATTTTCGTCCCTCGAAGCCGTTTCAACCTATAACAGTTCAATCATCATATATCATATATGATATCAGTGAGATTACTCACCTGGATACTAGCTGCATTTAAATCTCGGTTGTTTCTTGCCTTTGCGTGCACCACAACCATTTTATCCCATACCTATATATTCATTTATATACCAAATGATAATAGGTTAATAATCATCTAAATTGACTCTAATACGTAAGAGTCCAATATTATATCATTATAAACGATGCCTAGATAATAAACTTTACATTTACTATCTTTATGTGAATTTTACTATTCACCGAGGCATTCGAATCGATCTACAGTGCCCCCGAGGGGTCGAAAACTCAATATAAAAATTTTCCCAAACTTTTCAGGCCATAACGAGCCTATGGTTCAAGTTTGAGGTAAATCGGACAAGCCAAACAAAAGTTAGCGTTTTAAAGTCCCTGTCTGGTGGGCGCACTGCGCCAGGTATCAGGCGCACTGCGCCTGGGCGCACTGCGCCCTGCGCCTGGGCAGAGCTCCTGATCAGTCGCGATTTGTGCACTGTAGCACGCAGTTTTTACTCATTAAGCTCTTATTTCTGTTCTTAATTATATGGGGTTTGTTCCTAGGCTAAAACCTTCTATTAAGACAAGGTTTTTAACCATTAAAACCCACTCAATCAATCAAAGGAAGAATTAGGGTTCTTAGTTCCAAAAACCCCAAAACTTCAAGTTCATCACAAATAGCAATCTACTTCCACTTTCTTGAATTAAGTCCTTTTAGCATGACTTAATGGAATTATTAAACCATTTAAACCAGATAAACATAACTGAAATTTACAAATTTCAGTTTCTATAAAACACATTAAGAACTTCTTCAAAAACTTGTCTAAAAAGGCAATCTACTTACCTTAATTGCTTGGAAATCACCCATTCCAACAATTGTTCCAAGTTCTTGCTTCAATTCCATGATTTCCTGCAGAAATCGCACCTTCAATGCTCCTCCCGTTGCTGCACAATGATCAGTCAAAGAAGAGAGTCAACTCTTCTATATATACTTCCAATTTTTACAAATTTGGTCCTTAAGTTCCATTTCTTGAACTTTGGCAACAATAATCAAGTTTTATGACAATAAACTTTCTTTTCTTATGCTTTTGTCACAAGCAAACAATATTTTTACATTTTTGGTCCTTCATTTGGTCAAACGACCAAATTACCCTTTTATGGTAAAATGACCAAAAATCAGTTTTTATAACATTTTAAGTCCAAAACTCAAAATATTATTTCAAACCAAATTCTTTTCTGTCCAAAAGACCAAATTACTCTTCTAAGGTAAAATGACCAATTTACCCTTTTTATTATATTTAAATAAAAAGAGTGTCTTGGCGTTACAACTAAGCTTTAAGCTTACCCGTTGATTTTATAACATTTCAGGTATTTCAAATGACAAAGGGAAGGGCAAGGCGTGACGGCGGCGCATCGTATACAAGAGATTTATTTTAATGAATTATATTAGTATTTTCAAATGTTTCTGCTGTTGGTTTAAGTAATATGTTGAACAGTTTTACTTTTGGAATAAATATTTTATTGGAACCTTGATAATAAATGAATTTTTAGAAATTTTGAAATTGGGGCGTTACAAATTGGTATCAGATCCTTGGTTTGAGGGATTTGGATGAACTGTATTGGGAATCCAAACTCAAACTTAGGACTGAGCAACTTTTGTCAAGAAAATGTTTTTGGAAAGTTAATTTAAAGTGAGAGAAGATGCGATGCGAACCGTCAGCCGAGCTCAAGTAAGTTTTGTGATTCCCAATTACCCATGCCAAGTTTGTGTTATGTGATAAAATGTATTGTGCTAGGATGTAAAATAGCTTGGATAATATACCTTGTAGACTGTTTTGTGCCTTATGTGCTGCTTTAGAATTTTATGCTACTGTCGTTAGGTTGCTTAGTGAATGCTGGTAGGTTATATACAATTAGGGTAAGATAGCCTAAGAATTCTTGGTCTGGCCTTACTGGCTGTTCCTTGTTTGGTTGTGACTTTATGGTAGGATCAGTTATTCAAACGTCTATCTTATTCCCGATTGTGTATGGCTGTGCGTCCGTGAGGAGACTCGACGACGTTAGCATTAGTTCTTTTAGGCACGTGTGGGAGGGAGAATTAGGTCTACGATTAAGCACCACGGTGCAGGATCATAGGATTCATAGGAAGTTGTTTTAGCGTATGTGCGACAATTTAGGAGGATGGTTGATGAACTTGAAACAAGGGCGAATAGGTGTAGAAGGTAGTACCAGGCCAGTACTATCGAAAGCACAGGATTCACGCTTGAGTCAAGAGTAGTCAATCAAAGTCCTAAAAGGTCGAGTAGTTGGGTAAATGGGTGTAATCTAAAGTATTAATATTCGGATTTTGCGATTCAGAATGGCGATCACCCGAAGTAATGGTGGACCAGGTGCGGGTACCTCGAGTGGGGAAAATTCTGTTGATGAGAACCTTCGCGACTTGATCGCTGCAGAGGTTTCACGAGAAGTGGTGGCAGCAGTATATCAATTCTTTGGCACCACAAAGGCTGAACTGATGGCAATGCTCGAGGAGCGACTGGCTGCACAGGGTTCATCACGGGCCAGGGATGCAAGCTATAAGGACTTTTCGGCTTGTTCGCCTCCGATGTTCGATGGGGGCAGGGATCCGATTGTTAGTATGCGGTGAATTTTCGCGGTGGAGGGTGCTTTCTGCACCTGTTCATGTCCTGAAAACTCTATGGTAACATTTTCGGTGAATCTTCTGAGAGAGGGTGCGAAAGACTGGTGGGAATTACGAACGAAAGATCTCACCTCTGCTCAGTTGGATGCTATTACATGGCCGCAATTCAAGGAACAGTTCAAACTGGAGTATGTTCCACAGGTGGAAATGGAACGCTTGGCACAGGAATACCTGAATTTGACCCAGACCACGGAGACGGTGACGGAGATCACCAAAAAGTTTAATGAGCGAGCCCTCTTTTGTCCAGAGTTTGCGGCAACCGAGCGCATGAGGATGACTCGATATTTGGCGATGCTTCGTACAGACATTCGAAAATTTGTGTCTGCTGCTAGGCACCAAACTCTTACCGATATGATCGCGGCCGCTCGGGCCCGAGAGTTGGAATTGGAAACCCAACAAAGACAAAAGCGTCCAGCGCCTACTCAGACTCAGCAAGTGTCAAAGAAATTTCGAGGGGCAGATTAGGGAAAGCAAGGGCAAAGGAGCCATGGTAAGTGTGGTAAGTGTGGAAGGAATCATGAGGGGCGTTGCTGGGTACTAATATGTCATAAGTATGGGAAGGAAGGCCACTATGCCAAGGATTGCCGACAGGAGGTCAAGATCTGTTTTAATTGTAATCAGGTGGGCCACTTCAAGGCCCAGTGTCCCCTTCTGACTCAAGGAACGGTCCAAAATCCAGCGCCCGCTACTCTATGAATTACCGATGGTAGGCAGGGGAAAGGGGAAGCCCCTAAGACCAAGGGTCGAGCATTCGTCATGACCGCCGAGGAGGCACAGGATGCGCCCGACGTCGTCACGGGTACTTTTTCTTTACTTGCCTCGTGTTTGTGGTGTGTGTACATAATGTGTCTATTATGCTTTGATTAGGAACTTTCTTAGTCAACTCTACGCCTACCTTTGTACTATTTGATTCGGGTGCTAATCATTCTTTTGTGTCTGCCGTGTTGGGAAAGGGTTTCGGTATTGCTTTAGGAACTCTTCATCGGGCATTAGAAGTAGAAATTGCGGATGATAAAACCGTGCAAGCGACCAGTGTTTATCGGGAATGTGAAGTAGTGATTCAAGGAATAAAGTTTCCGATCAATCTCATCCCTATACCTTTGAGTCACTCTTGAGTCATCATCGGTATGGATTGGTTATGTCAGCATGAATCATGGATTGATTGTAAGAACAAACGAGTGTGGATTCAAACTCCAAGTGGGGGAGAGCTGGTTGTGTAGGGCGAGAGAAAGAATCGAGGTGCAGTTTTCTGTTCAGCTGCTAGGGCACGCCGATATTTTCAACATGGAGGTTCGGGGTTTGTGGCTTATGTTTTGGATGCACGGGAGAAGAAGTCACAGCAGAAAGCACGTGATATACCGGTAGTTCGGGATTTTCCTGATGTTTTTCCGGAGGACCTGGCGTACCGCCAGAGAGACAGGTGGAATTTAAGATCGATTTAACTCCCGGTGCGGCTCCAATAGCTAAGGCAACGTACCGTCTTGCGCCTCCAGAGATGCTGGAGTTGTCTATTCAACTTCGGGAGTTACTGGATAAGGGATTTATTCGACCCAGTTGCTCACCGTGGGGAGCACCTATTTTATTTGTTAAGAAGAAGGATGGTTCTAATAGGATGTGCATAGATTATCGTGAGCTGAACAAGCTTACGGTGAAGAATCGATATCCATTACCTCGCATCGACGACTTATTCGATCAACTGCAGGGCGCTTCGTGGTTTTCAAAAATTGATTTGCGGTCGGGATACCATCAAATGCGAGTACGTGAGGAAGACATCCCGAAAACGTCTTTTCGGACGAGGTACGACCACTTCGAGTTTGTAGTGATGCCGTTTGGACTGACCAATGCCCCTGCAGCTTTTATGGGCTTAATGAACCGGGTGTGTCGACCGATGTTGGATCGGTCGGTTATAGTTTTCATTGACGATATCTTAGTTTACTCTCGAAGCAGGGAGCAACACGAACAGCATTTAAGGGAAGTATTGGAGACCTTAAAGAAGGAGAAGCTCTATGCAAAATTATCCAAGTGTGACTTTTGGCTGCGGGAGGTTCAGTTTTTAGGTCACATCGTTAACGAGCAAGGAATCGTGGTAGACCCGGCTAAGGTGGAGGCCGTGATGCGGTGGGAGGTTCCGAAGACTCCCTCGGAGATTAGAAGTTTCTTAGGTTTGGATGGTTATTATCGTCGTTTCATCCAAGACTTCTCAAGGGATGCGGTACCTTTGACTCGGCTAACTAAGAAAAACGCTGCTTTTCGGTGGGGTGATGAGCAGCAGCAGGATTTTGAGACTTTGCGGCGGAAATTGTGTGAAGCTCCGGTTTTGACCTTGCCTAAAGGCATGGAGGACATGGTAGTTTATTGTGATGCATCTATTACGGGATTGGAAGCAGTCTTGATGCAACGAGGCAGGGTGATTGCTTACGCCTCGCGACAGTTGAAGCCCCATGAGGCTAACTACCCTACTTATGATTTGGAATTGGGAGCGGTGGTCTTCGCTCTCAAGATTTGGAGACACTATTTGTATGGAGTGAAGTGTACAATCTATACAGACCACAAGAGTTTGAAGTACCTGATGGATCAGGCAAATCTCAATATGAGACAGAGGAGATGGTTAGATGTATTGAAAGACTATGATTGTGAGATACACTATCACCCTGGAAAGGCCAATGTGGTAGCGGATGCGTTAAGTCGTAAGACTTCAGGAACACCCCTTCGGGGCGTTTGTCTAAGGATGACAATTGTGACACCGCTGCTTGAGCTGATAAGGAAGGCTCTGGTGGAAGTAAGCAAGAGCGAAAATCAAAAAGGTGAAAGAATTGTGGGTCAGTTGGCGGCTATGGTCAAAGATAGTAGAGATTTGTTAACTTGCCATGAGAGAATTTGGGTACCGAATGTAACGCCCCAATTCCGAAAATTTTAAAAGTTATTTATTACCAAGGTTTTAATAAAATATTTATTCCAAAAAGTAAAACTGTTCAACATATTACTTAACCAACAGCGGAAACATTTGAAAATACTAATATAGTTCATTAGCATAAATCTCTTGTATGCGATGCGCTGCCATTAAGCCTTGCCCTTCCCTTTGCCATTTGAAATACCTGAAATGTTATAAAATCAACGGGTAAGCTTAAAGCTTAGCGAGTCCACAAATTACCATACATGCCCACACATAAAACAACGCGTCCTCGGAACGACCCGACCCTACCCGCCATACAACAGCTACGGGCGTCCATCATACAACAGCTATGGACACAGGAAGGTTTTACCCATCATACAACAGCTATGGGTTCCCGGTTATGGCCCAGCCCATCATACAACAGCTATGGGACAAGGCAATAGTCCAACTCGCCATACAACAGCTACGAGGGGACACGCATCAGTACTAAGCCCAACAACAAATAACCACAGATATAGAGCAAATCATATAACTGTAAATAACACACAAGATGCCTAACATGCAACATCATATAGTAAGGTGAGGATACTCACCTGATCCGAAACCGCACGGATATACTTTAATATCTCCACTAGCTCGTCCACACACTTATATCCCACATATACAACTTGTCAAGCACTGACTAAACTTCTATAGACTTGCCTAAAGGTCAGACCCAACGTTTACCACCAAACCAGGGTCAAAACCAAACCTTAGGGTCAAACAGTCGCTCGCCGCGGCGTGGCTTCTCGCCCTACGCGCCGCGGCTACCATTGCACAATTACGGGGGTTCAGCCGAGTCTGCGCCGCTGACATAGCCAGTCCGCGTCGCGACTCGTAATATTCCAAAATGTTATTAGCGATTAACAGTTCATCAATCGGCTAGGGTTCCTTTCTACACCCTTCCTGGGATCAGAAACTACCCTCAGGTCACTTCCTTACGGACATGCAAGTCCATGCATGTCCTTGGTCTAAACCCTAAGTGCTACAAATCGTCTAAAGCTACAAACCAACTGGTGACACCATATGACGGGATAAAAAGGAAAGTCAGAAGAGTAAATCTTCTTACCTTACTTCTGAAGGATGGAGTGATGCCCACGATCCGTCCTAAACCTTCTCATGCGTTGGATCTCCTTCTTCTAATCTCCCAAAACTTTCGTAGCCTCGAGACCAAAGAGTATCTGCCGAAACCAGACGCCTCTACTCTAGAAAACTCCCAAAAACACGAACCCTATGGCTGGGTCCCTTTATATAGGCGTTTAAACTCGAATTAGGGTTTTTCACTTTAGAGGCGCACCGCGTCGCGGGTTCTTTAGAACCGCGCCACGCGTACAATTCCTATGCGATTCTAGATTCTTCCTAAAGTCGCGCCGCGAATTCATCCGGGCCGCGCCTCGAAGCTGGGCGGGGTTCGTCAAACCCTATTGGAAGAGGCACATAAATCCAAGTTCTCTATCCACCCTGGAGCGACAAAAATGTATAGGGATCTGCACGAATATTATTGGTGGCCGGGCATGAAGAGGGAAGTAGCTTAGTTTGTCGAAAGATGCATGACCTGTCGAAGGGTCAAGGCCGAGCACCAATGGCCTCATGGTAGATTGCAGCCTCTTGAGATCCCAGAATGGAAATGGGAGCATATCACAATGGATTTCATCACAAAATTGCCAAGAACCCCTCGACATATGGACACCATTTGGGTTATCGTGGATAGGTTGACTAAAAGTGCTCATTTCCTCCCCATCCAAGAGACCTTCTCTGCAAAGGATTTGGCTAAGGTCTACGTAGATGAGATTATCTCTCGGCATGGTATACCGGTCTCGATGATATCCGACCGGGATGTCTGATTTACGTCTAGATTTTGGAAGAAGTTTCATGAGGAATTAGGCACTCGCCTTCATTTCAGCACGGCATATCACCCTCAGACGGATGGGCAGAGTGAAAGGACAATTCAAACGCCGGAGGATATGCTTAGGGCATGTGTTATCGATTTTGGCGGGAGTTGGGATTCCCATCTCCCTCTAGCTGAGTTTTCCTATAATAACAGTTATCACACAAGCATTGGCAGGGCTCCTTTTGAGATGTTGTATGGAAGGAAATGTCGGACTCCTATTTGCTGAGGCGAGGTTGGCCAGCAGGTAATGGGTAGTACTGAGGTAGTTATCAAGACAACTGAGTTAATTCAGAAGGTTCGGGAGAGGTTGTTAACGGCTCAGAGTCGGTAGAAAAGTTATGCAGATCGGCGGCGGTCCGATCTTGAGTTTCAAGTTGGGGATTATGTTCTTCTTAAGGTTTCACCTTGGAAGGGAGTTATTCGTTTTAGGAAGCGGGGAAAGCTTGGCCCTAGGTACATTGGACCATATCAAATCATCGCACGTGTAGGTAAGGTAGCTTACCGGTTGGAGCTGCCCGAGCAGCTTAGTTAGATTCATGACACGTTCCACGTTTCGCAACTCAGGAAATGCATTACTGAGGAATCTACAATAGTGCCTTTGGAGGATATTCAATTAGACGAACGCCTAAATTATGTGGAGCGACCAGTTGCCATTATTGAAAGGAAGATAAAAACTTTACGAAATAAAACAATAGGATTAGTTAAGGTGCAGTGGCAACATCGTAAAGGGTCCGAGTGGACTTGGGAACCGGAGGAGGAAATGCAGAGGCATTATCCATAATTATTTACCGGTGCGGATTTCGGGGACGAAATCCAGTTAAGTGGGGGAGAATTGTAAGACCCGTTCCGCCGAGGCGCGGCCAAGACGGATCCGCAACGCGGCTCGGGAGAGATCTGGATTCGCGAATGATTTTGTACGCGCGGCGCGGCTTTAAAGAACCCGCGGCGCGGTGCGCCGCTAATGTGAAAAACCCTAATTCGGATTTAAACGCCTATATAAAGGGACCCAGCCCTAGGGTTCGTGTTTTTGGGAGTTTTCTGGAGCAGAGGCATCTGGTTTCGGCAGATACACTTTGGTCTCGAGGCTTTGAAGGCTTTGGGAGATTAGAAGAAGGAGATCCAACGCAGGAGAAGGTTTGGGACGGATCGTGGGCATCACTCCGTCCTTCAGAAGTAAGGTAAGAAGATTTACTCTTCTGATTTTCCTTTTCATTCCGTCAAAAAGTGTTACCCGTTGGTTTGTAGATTTAGACGATTTGTAGCACTTGAGGTTTGGACCAAGGACATGCATGGACTTGCATGTCCGTAAGGAAGTGACCTTAGGGTAGTTTCTGATCCCAGGAAGGGTGTAGAAAGGAACCCTAGCCGATTGATGTACTGTTAAGCGCTAATAACATTTTTGAATGTTACGAGCCGCGACGCGGACTGGCTATGTCAGCGGCGCGGACTTGGCTGAACCCCCGTAATTGTGCAATGGTAGCCGCGGCGCATAGGGTGAGAAACCACGCTGCGGCGAGCGACTGTTTGACCCTAAGGTTTGGTTTTGACCCTGGTTTGGTGGTAAACGTTGGGTCTGACCTTTATGCAAGTCTATAAGAGTTTGGTCAATGCTTAATATGTTGTGTATGTGGGATTTAGGTGTGAGGACGAACTAAGTGGGGATATTAGAGAATATCTACACGGTTTCGAATCAGGTGAGTACCCTCACCTTACTATATGATGTTGCATGTTAGGCATCTTGTGTGTTATTTAAAGTTATATGATTTGCTTTATATCTGTGGTTATTTGTTGTTGTGCTCAGAACTGATGCATGTCCCCTCGTAGCTGTTGTACGGCGAGTTTGACTATTGCCTTGTCCCATAGCTGTTGTATGATGGGCTGGGCCATAACCGAGAACCCATAGCTGTTGTATGATGGGTAGAACCTTCCCGTGTTCATAGCTGTTGTATGATGGACGCCCGTAGCTGTTGTATGGCGGGTAGGGTCGGGTCGTTCTCGAGGACGGGTTGTTTAATATGTGGGCATGTATGGTAATTTGTGGACTCACTAAGCTTTAAGCTTACCCGTTGATTTTATAACATTTCAGGTATTTCAAATGACAAAGGGAAGGGCAAGGCGTGACGGCAGCGCATCGCATACAAGAGATTTATTTTAATGAATTATATTAGTATTTTCAAATGTTTCTGCTGTTGGTTTAAGTAATATGTTGAACAGTTTTACTTTTGGAATAAATATTTTATTGGAACCTTGATAATAAATGAATTTTTAGAAATTTTGAAATTGGGGCGTTACAAGAGAGATAGGAAACTTTTCATCAGGACTTCCATTTTAGAGGCTTGTGAGGGAAATTGCTAAAGATTTCAAGACCGATCTATGATTCCAAAGCTTTTCCATTGCTGCTAGGCTTCTGAAGCTTACCTTTTTTGGACTCTTTGAAGACACAAATATGTGCACGATTCATGCTAAAAGGGTCGCAATCCTGCCCGAGGATATGCAGTTCACTCGTAGGATTCGTGGTGAGAGGGCTTAGATTTTGATCTCCATTGTTAGCATGTAGATCTCGAGTAGGTTGGTGTTAATCCTTGGGTTTTGTTTCTATCTGATTATACTGAATGAAATTAGAATATGGTTTTGATAAATAAACTACTTGAGTTACGCCGTCATGTGGCCAAATTCTCTGTTCTTTTATTATGAAATCACTGGCCTTTGAAAATCGTCAATAAGAACAAATATGTTGCAATGACTTACGATGCAACGATCTCCTTAAAATATGTAAGGCATAAATTGATTGAAGAAACCATCGGACACGACATTAAATACCTAATTTGATTCACAACGCCAATATCTTTGTTGCTGATTTTTTTGGCAAGAAAATGCATCTCCATAAATTAAGAGTAAAACTAGTGGGAGACCGTGCTCCGCACGGTTTTTTTTCTTATTGCGTCTTCAAATATTGAAAATCACACCATGTTTTTTTACTCTTACGTATCTTCGTTATTGTGTGAAAATTTAAGGCATGTGAATGGATATAAATAGAAAATAATGTTTAATTACTAATCACCATAATATCTATGCTCATTTCTTTCTATTACAACACTGTGATTTAAAATTGTCTTCTTGTTAAGGCATTGTACCCTGGCAAACTCAATCCAGTTATAGCATCGGACTCTCAATTCTTTCTTATAAGGACATTGTAGTTGGAAAATTTTATACAAATATAGCAGTGAAAGTAACTGCTTTGTATTTGAAAGCATATGCTACAATTGGGTAGTTTTTTCAAAGTATAATGCCATAACAAGAAGAATTGAAAGTAAGATGCTATAATAAACATAATATGAAAGTACATTACTATTTTCTGCATTTAGTCCTTGGAAAAAAGAATACAAAAGATCAAGTAATGTAATCTTACCTTCTGAAACGCAGTACGACATTCTTTTGATTTTGTCCCAACAAATGGAACATTAGATTTTTCTAGAAGCTCCTGAAGAGTCGATGATAAGGAAAAACCTCAGATAAAGGATAAATCCAAGCCGGTTTCCATATCCAAACAAATGAACAACTCCATTTTTTTTTACAATATTGGAAGTATTTTATTAATATATTCGATTAGTGTTGCCTCTTTAGTAGATCTGCATCTGTTATCTGAAATCAAACACTATATAAATTATAATTTTTTCTGGATTAAATAACTAAAATATTCTTTGAAATAAACAACGACATACCAGAGTACCGAGTTCTTTGACATCTAGTGAATCCAAATGAGAAGGGAGATTCTTTGCAATATTAACTTCATCCTTTAATGTTTTTATGAAATAATCTTCTTGATAAGTATCACCAAACTGGCTGAATGACAGACATAGTCATCAAAAACAATATTTTTTATTAGGAAAATAAAAATAGGAGAATATAAGTGAATTAAAACCAACCTACAAAATCTCCAGTATTACACGTCACTAGAGTGAAGGGTACATCCATCTTATCTTCATGTCTCAAACTTTCCCACAAATTTCATACTCTTGAACCATAAACTGCTATACAAACCAAATAAACACCATTAGATTTAGAGGCACCAACAAACCATACAATGTTAATGGATTATCAAGAATATGACTTCAGAACCATTTCTATTAACTATTAGTTAATATTTAAAAGGAAAAAATCATTTATCTAAAAAGTATGTGTCATTAGTACCTTGATTCCAGCTGGGGTATTTCTAGGTTACCGGTGGTAGTACTACCAAAAAGGCTGATACCGGAGTTAAACTTATTCTTCTTTTCGACTGGTTTTAGTATTTGGAAACACCACATTAGAGTTTCATCCACACTCGTCATAGCACCCGCATTATCAAATTCCCCACAATAATTTGGTGCAGAAAACACGGCTACAAGTTGTCGATTAGCAAAAAACTCGTACCCATCTTCCACCACCTGGAAAAAATGTTGCTGGCTTTCATTACAAATAATGCCAATAAATTTGATGCATTCCACATTTCCTAAAATCTCATGAACATGGATCGTAGATGTAATTTGATACAAGTATTTACCGAGAAGGGCGAAATGCTTTGTTTATCTCATACTCTTGAACCCATAAACTGCTAACGGCAACCTATTATTTCAAGCAACTGGATTCCATCAACAGAATAACCCAACAATGTCTCCCAAACATGTCAATGATAAGAAATTAGGGAGGTTCTGTAAGTACAAGTCTCACAGTGCAGACTAATGTTTCATTTAAGAGACTAAAGTTATGCCTGACCCTTACTATATCGCAGTCTCTCTTTGAGTTCCTGTGGGGTTTTGAGTCTAACCATCGACACAGGCACGGTGGTGGTTCGCAGTTCTCTGCCTTATGGCTGTGATATGTCCACTGTTAAACAAAATACAGATATGTAATATGATTTCACAAAATTGAGATTATTAGGGTTAAGGAGAAAGTGGAAAACATACCTGAAGCCGTTAAATCGAACCCGAGCTTCATTGCAAATCCGATGGGCGAAAGAGACTGATTTCTGGCGAGAAGAAAAAATAAAGATGAGTTAATTTCTCCCAAATCTAAATTCGACCTCCCAACCCTCTAATTGCCAGAAGCGAACAGCACCGATTGCGAGATTGAGGGTGTGTGGGTGTGCCGCCATTGAACAACGATTTCCAGGGTAAGCAAAGACAGTGAGATGTAATCAGTGAAAGAAGTGTTGTGGTTCGTAGGGTTTCGGATGAAAATTCAAAACGATTTGGGTTTGTTCAACATGCACCGCATTGAAAAACCCTTGCGATGTAGACAGTGGAATGACGATGGCCAATTTCTGAGAATCGCCATGAAAATGGTGTAGAAGACGCGGAATGGAGGAAGCGGTGGTATAGAACCCAAAATCGAGATGAAATCGGAAAGCGAAATCCGGATCAGAATTTAACCCGCGTTACATAACCCAAAACAAAAAAACGTTACACAACCCTTGCGAAAATGACGGGAAATAATTAATAGATAAATACTCGGTCATGGCGACCATGTATGGTTGTTGTGAAGGAAACAGAGGTTGTTGTTGGAAATTTTGGTTCGGGAGATGGTGGAATGTTCGTTCTTTTCGGCCTTGGGAAGAACCGTTTTATAATTTGAGGGATTGGATTTGAGGATCTGATTAAAGGGTTATTGATGATAGCCCCAGTTACCTTTTACAAGTGAGAAGATGCTTCGTTTTTTTACTGTGGAAATGACAAGGCATTTTCATTTTTTTTATATGAATTAAATGACGTGACAAAGAGAAACCGGTATTATTGGGTTAGGGGACTAAAATAACAGGTAAAACCATTATTTATGCTCCTAGAAAGCAAAAAAAAAAATCATTAGGGACTTTTTAAAACAAAAGATAAATTGTCGTTGGGCTAGAATGTCATTTTGCCTACAAATACCAGTTAATCCTTTAAATAATTATCAATATCAAAATTAAAATATAATCAAATAAGTAATTTATATATTAATTAATCATAACGTTATAAGTAACACTAAATCGAGAATCATATTTAGTTTTGTTCACACGCAAGCCGCGAGTAGATATAATTGAATATTATGATTTTAATATATGTTTAACTTATAATAACGTTCAAAATAATTATGATCTTATATATCAAGTTAGTGTAAACATTATTATTACATAGTTAATGTAAAAAAGGTAATGTTTTTCAACATGTTTGGCAAAATATTAACCATGTATTGTTATTCAGTGTTGTTATTCGTCTACTTGTAGAAGTAATTAGAACTTAGGAGGGGTTGCTTTTTGTGAAAAAAAAAACAGCAACGGAGAAATGTGAGGATGCTAGAAGAGAAAGCGTTAGTTTTTGGTTGCTCTTAGAAACAAGGTTGATGCTAAGAGTTAGACTAGAATGATAATTTTTGTCTCGTTGTCTTTGTCATGCGTAAGTAACCTGCTCAACAAAGTCACGAGGAATGACACCAACTGAGACTCCCTACCATCTTGAAAAGAGTCTATAGAGAATATATATACAAACATCAATGTTGCAAAAGTCATTAGGAGCTAATCAGACGGTGCACTCCACTGCATCGAGGAATAGTAACTAGTCGATCGAAGCGGGACCTAGTCAAATTAAAATCAGATATAAACAATAACATAGCAAAATAAATAAATAAAAAATATGCTTAAAAACTTGTTCAAGTGTTAGAACTACTTCCAAGTTTTTTATCCATATAATAATTTGTAAACATGTTTAAATAGTAGGTTATTTGTCATCTTCTCCACATTCATTTATTGTATGAACTTCGTTTGATTCATATTCATTTGCATTTCCTTCATCTTTACTCTGACTCGAATTCTTTACTCAAAAAGTTTTTATAGATATAGAACTTCTTTCGAGTCTTAGAAATTGATAGACCCCTACAACTTCACTAATTGCCTAAAGTGGATTAACCACTTAAACACTACCTAATCAAAAATTTACAACATAGACAAACATGCATATTATATAGCTACATCATCATACGGGATGTCAACAGAACCAAACAAAACAGGAGAAACCTCTCATGTAACTAAGTCCCCCATTTCCTTGCCCTTCCTCCCGCAACCCCCATAGCTCCCTGCCTACAATTTACCCCCATTTCTCCAATTTACCCCGTTTACCCCATTCCAAAACGTTTTTCTTTTCTTTTTTCTTTTTCCATTTAACGCTACATACTATATAAATAATTGAAATAAAATTCAAATAAGGTCGCGTGTACTGCAATATCTAATGTTTCTAGTTTAAGTTTTTAGTAACACTTAAGTTTAATTTAACAATTCTGTTGACCATCAAAACGACCCTCCACCCTTAACCATGTCTCGTTACATATAAATCATGTGATGTAAAACAATCTCTTTGCACTTTGTTGTCATACATGAAATATAAGCTCTTCAACACCTCAATTAAAACTCATCTCGACATAATCGGCAACCTTACGATATGCTCGAGATTGCACCGGCTATCAAACAAAAAGACTTTTCTTCTTTAAAAGATTTCAACCACCAAGTAGGATGCTATTAATGGACTAAAAAACGAATAAAATGACCAAATACAGAAACCATACAACTTGGTCAAATGTTCCCCGTCACCTTAAGTCAAGGGTTACCCATTGCACGAGGCCTTGACCGGTTGACCTCATAGTCCATTTCTATTTAGAATTTTCAAATAATTAATATAAACTACATTTTTAAAATCATAACAAGTCCATTTTAGACCGCATTTGATCCATTTTGTTTGTGGCTATAATTTAATTTTGTTTTAAAACGTTTAACCCATTATAATGTAAAGCAAAACTATAAGCACGCATCCATTTTGTTTGTGGTTATAATTTTATTTTGTGTTAAAATGTTTAACCCATTATAATGTAAAGTAAAACTATAAACACTCATAATAACATATCAATTTATTTTAGAAGCTTCATAGTATACATGCTCATATTGCTATTTGTAATAATGGTAAAAAAAAAAAAAAAAAAAAAAAAAAAAAGGTATTCACATCTTTTGCACATATAAGAAAACAAGAAAGATCCTCTTCCCACATTATTTTGAGTGGGACAAAAAATACAATTGAAGCGTTCACATGTTAATAGAAGCTCAAAATATACACATAATAATACCAAAAAATATATAAAAGTAAGAAGTGTATATATTCCTATGAAGCTTTTACAAAAGCTATAAAAATCATTGACCAATTTTCCTAGAAGTGAGTTTATCTCCATGCAATGTAATCTTCCAGCAATCGACTTGAAGCATAAATACACAAATCTTCTTTAATACAACTGACATACAAATTATATACCAAAATAATTAGGTCAAGGCCCATTTCCAACCTCAAAATTGTAACAACTATTAAATCATTATATATATTTGTTTTGCACCACTTTATAAAACCATTTTTCTATTACCGATTTCGAGAAAGGAAATTACGAAAAAAGCACTATATTTTATCACTTTTTATAGTTTAACCATCAATTTTTCATTTGTTCTAATAAAACCACCAACTTTTGAAAAAAAAAACTGTAACCCGACCATTATAACCTGAATAAGCTGGTAATAATGGTTTCGATGACACTTTTTACCAAAAATTGGTGGTTTTTTTTTAATCTTAAAAGTCGGTGGTTAAAACGAATTTTTTGGCAAAATATAGTTCTTTTTTTCATAATTAGTCCTAGATAATATTTAAACTTCAACTCATATAATTACGAAAAAAAACTATATTTTATCATTTTTTCTGGTTTAACCATCATATTTTAATTGTACTAATAAACCACCAATTTTTGGACTCGAAGAACCGGTAACAATAACTTCGATGAAACTTTCTACCAAAAATTGATGGTTTTTTCCAAATCTTTTAAAATCTGGTGGTTAAACCGAATTTTTGGCAAAATATAGTGCTTTTTTGTAATTAGCCCTTTTGAGAAAGGACAGAATACATAAAAAAAACATAACATACTTTCACTTTCACCTTTTAACCAATTTATCAACTGAACTATTATTTTTTTAATGGTTTAGTCACTACAGAAATAGTCAAGTGCCTAAATTGATAAAAATGAGAAAGTACAGGGGCTTTTCTGTAAATATAATCATTACCTTTGTATTTGTTATCTTTTGTGATTATTCCAAATGTCTCTGCAGTTTCACGGATCATAATCCCACTCACTCCAGTGAAACCATCCATTTTGCAGTGTGCAACTGCAATAAGTGAAAAATTTTCAAAAATAAATTAAAATTAATAGTAACGAAATATAAAGAAAGATTATATTAATTTAAAATAAATTCACATAATAGATACAGGTTGCAATGAGATTTAACCTAAAATTAGTGCACCGTGTAGATCTGCACCAAGAAGACATTGAGCCATTTGACTTTTCCTGAAATATTTAATCAAAAAATTGTAAGAAAAATAGACAAATTAATGTATAAGTATATAACCATTTCAAGACTTTATAAAATATAATCAACTATTTCTTATGTTAGGAAAGAAAATTGAAAAAATTAATAAAAAAGAATTCTTACCCAACACTCTTTAGAAGTTGCATTATGTAGCCTTTCCACATTTCATGCATTGGTTTAAACATTTCAAAGCTGTAAATATTTACAAACAAAAATGTTTCATAAACCTTAAATGGAAAAAAAAAAAAAAAATGCAATACAATATTTTATCCAGAAAAATGTCATTAACCCCATACAGCCACCTTACTCGTTTTATGAATATGCAAGGGTAAAATGGTCATTTCAGCGACTCCTCACGTTAAAATTGATGATAATTGTGAATTTTTTTGGAATGTAAGGGTAGATTGGTCATTTGGTCTCGTTCATACGGCCATTTTGTGATTTTACTATAATAAGGGTAAAATGGTCATTTCGGCTACTTCTCACATTGATGATCATTGTAAAAAAAATTAATGTAAGGGTAAATTGGTCATTTGGTCACATTCAGACAGGCCTTTTACCCATTTCGGCAACTTCTCACGTTAAAATTGATGATCATTGTGAATTTTTTTTTTTTTGGAATGTAAGGGTAAATTGGTCATTAGGTTACATTCAGACGACCGTTTTCACATACACAACACTTTATACAGAAAAACATTATTACCCATTCAGCCACCTTACCATATTATGAAAATGCAAGGGTAAAATGGTCATTTGGTCATTGGGTGTTACAAATACCTTTTTATAAAAAATGTAAAAGAAAAAAAAACTTACTTGTGAAGCTTTTGAGGCAAATCCAAAGATCCGCATTTCTTGTGTTGTTTCATTGACATGTGTTTTTTTGATCTTTTTGAGTGGCTTTGTAAAGCCTTTGTAAGTGTAATGCTAGTTTTTTTGCAGTCTTTTACTTTATTATCAAGATGTACACGATTGTCAATTTTCATTCTTCTAGAAGCTTGCATGTAATTTTGAGCAGAATCGCCACTCTGTAAAAGTTCATGCAAAATCTTGTCCACCACATTTACCTGCATAAGCTAATGGCATAATGAAATGAGCTAAATGGAAGAAATAACAATGTACTTTTGTTTGTATGTTTATTGTAGCATCCTACTTTCCTTTAAATATTTTTCTTATTTCTTTCTTATTAGCAAATTGCACTTTGAAAATCTTTACAGTTAAATGCAAGAAATAGCGATGTACTTTTATTTATTTGGTTATTATAGCATCCTACTTACATTTTTGTCACTTACAACATTGTACTTCCAATTTTTTCTTATTAAGGCATCGTACTTTGAAAAGGCTACACAATTGTAGCATTGTACATAAATTTTTTTTACTTATTAGCACATTCTACTTTGAAAATTTCCACAAATAAATGCAAGAAATAGCAATGTACTTTTATTGATTTGTTTATCATAGCATCCTACTTCCATTTCTTTCTATTACAACATTGTTCTTCCAATATTTTTCTTATTAAGGCATTGTACTTTGAAAAAGCTACACGACTATATCATTGTACTTTTACTTTATTACTTATTAGCACCTTGTACTTTGAAAATCTCATTAATTAAATGCGAGAAATAGCAATGTCCTTTTATTTGTTTATTTATGACAGCATCATACTTCCATTTCCTTCTATTACAACATTCTACTTTCTATACTTTCATAATTAAGGCATTGTACTTTGAAAATTCCACCCAATAATAGCAGTGATAATTGTATTGTACTCGGATGACATTGCTATAATTTGTAAATTTTTCAAAGTACAATGCGGTAATAAGAAGAAACAAGAGTAGAATATTATATTTACAATAAACAAAATAACTGAAAGTACGTTGCTATTTCTTGCATTAAACCCTAATGAAATAATGTCCTAATTCGAATTATATAGAAAGAAATATACAAAACAAAGAAAAAAGAAAAAGGAAAAGACCTGAAGATTTGGGATTGCTAGATTCTCATGTACAGAGTGAGAAAGTGGAAGATATATAGGATGATCTTCTTCTGTGTCTGTATAATTATGCAACAAAAAGATTGACTTTTTATAACAGAATATACACAAAAAATAGCAATGTACTTTCAATATGAACAAAATTTGTACCTCGTTTATTGGTTTGCCCTGTGAAAGAATATTTGCCTACAAATACCAAAAGTATTATTAATTGCAAATACTCCAATATATTATATGATCTTATTTACTAATAACTAACATGTCTTATTAAAGTAAAAAATAAACTATAACTTGTTTTCTTAAAAAGAACAACTCTTTATCACTTTCTTGAAATGAGGGATACAAAAAAGGGAAAAATGCAAGAAATAGCACACAAAAAAAAAGTTTTTATGACTTTTTACCTGAACTTTTTCTTATTGCAGTGTTTTACTTTCAATTTTTTTCTAATTAGGGTATTTTACTTTGAAAAATCTACTCAATCATAGCAATTAGTAACTTGCCCTAATTAGAAATAACTATAACGGGTAGAATTTTTAAAATACATTGCCCACATAAAAAACTACTTGAAAGTAACTCTTGTAATAAGAAAAAAATAGAAGTACAATGCCATAATAGAAAATGGAAAATATAATATTATTTCTTGCATTTCACCCATGATATTTTGAACATGTAATTTTTAACTAGTTACGATAATCATAAAAATTAATCTTTCTGGTGATTTACTGATAAACATGTAATCAAAATTCTTGGACATATAAATATCCATATTCCATTAATTTTATTGCTAAAATGCTACACATTTACTTAAGTCACACATTATAGAAAGGGGTAATATGGGAAACTCAGCAAACTATTTTATTACTAAAATGATTTAAATACTGCACATATTTACAACACTTAGACTGATTTAAATTAGATTTAATAGTTACTTGTTTCCACAACAAATTAGTATCAAGATAGAAAAAGTAAAAAATAAATAAATAAATAAGCGATATTAAATATCTAAACATGTAAATCAACAAGGGGTAGGTCAATAACCTTTTTTGGATGGGGTATTTGCAGTAGATGTGGATTTCAAATCAGCAGAACTTTCTAGAAATCTTTTATTGTTTTTTTGTTTTTCTTGTAATTGAAGTGCATGAGCTTCTCTTCTTGCTATTGCCTCAAATGCACGGTTTTTTGAATCTTCCATGTTTGTGCCTAATTTTTAATTCAGAATATAAAAATTTTCAGTGTATTTACATTCAACAAGATTACACACATAAACCATAATTATTGGGAAAAAAAAAATTGCCTTTACAAAATTAAAATGTAATCATGATTAATTCTCAAGATTCGGTAATATTTTTCTTAGTTATCAATCAAAGAGAATAATATTGATTATCCAATCAAACCATAAAAATTCATGACTCTTTATATTCAAATTCATCCCTTTTTTAACATTAAATTAAATCTTCTCTTTTATTAATTACATTACAAGTGTCCAGTGTACAATTTCTTCTTTCCTATTATATTAGTCATAAAGGGTTATTAAAGGTCAAGTATTTCAAAGTTCTTATTGCTAGGAAGATTTGGAAACTTTAGATCTACTTTATTAAAGAAACATAAAAACCGTTTTTATGCTATTACTGTTTTTAGGTACTATTATCCCACATCGAAAGGGCACAATTGGTAACAATATTTTATATATCAATTTATATCTTTGTAGACTGGGTGACCGGGTAAGCGCGACTATTATATTCCACGGAAAAAAATGAAAAGAAAATTGCGACTTGCTCGGTCACCTTTTTTAGCATTAAACTAAAGGTAATTTACATATTTCATCCCTGTGGTTTGCTGAAAGTTACGAAATTTGTCCCTTCGTTGAATTTTTAATACTTTTTGTCCCTAAACGCTCCTTGGTTCCTAGGCTGTTCAAGTTAATCGGTAGTCCGTTAAGGCTACTAAAAATGACCTTTTTGCCCTTGTGGCATTGTTGTATCAAAGAAGAAAGAAGAAGCATATCGTCATATGTAGTAGGCGGTTTGATTTAAGGAATGATTCACAAAATTAGGTTGTTCTATTTTGATTTGATGTATGATTTTAATTTAGTTTTGTTTTAAGTTTAGGGTGTAGGTTTCTTGAAAATGAAAGGTATGAAAGATAAGAAGATGGGGTATTTTTGACATTTTACAACTCACATTATGAAGTAATAGAAATTTCACTAGAGAAAAGGGTAAATTGGTCATGAAGTAACAAGAACTCCATGAAGTTTGCAGAAGAGTTTGTGAAGCGGATGAATACAATGGAATTAATTATTTTGTTCATAGATTATGAAGCAAGTAAACGAAGGGTAAATTGGTCATGAACTTACATTCAGTAATTGAAAAGACAAATTTTTTGTACACATCACTTACTCTAGACATACATCGTTTACCCATTCAGGAAAAAAGAGCATCAAATTTCAGATTGTAACATGACATTATCAACTTCTGATTTCAAGTTTCACAAGTTTCACATTTCAGATTGTAGCATGACATTAACATCAGATTCCGATTTCCTAATAGAAGCATCACATTTCATGTTAACAGCTTCAGCATATGAACATCAGCAACAACTCGTAGAAGCTGATTTAAAAAAACGATTCTTTAGGGCAAAATCATACCAGAAATCCAACAGCAGCAACACTTATCGTAGGAAAGGAGAGAGAACCGGCGAGAGCAGCAGCAGAAAAGCAGCGGCGGCAGCGGCGTCGCCGGCCAGAAGAGAGCCGCTGCAGATGGAAGACGGCGAGGAGTAAACGATTCTGAAGAATCGCGCTGCAGGTGGAAGACGGAGGAGGATTAAACGATTTCGGGTTCACCGGCCGTTGAAGAGTAGCCGTCGGCAGAGGAGCAGCGGCTACGAAGTGGTGGGAGGCGACTGCAAAGTGGTGGTCGGCGGCAGTAGATGGAACGCTGGAAGAGAGGCAGGCGTGTTTTTTTTTTCGGGTTAGGGCAAAGAAGGTAAACTAAAATCTTAACTTATTTAGGTTCAAAATTCTTTTGATATAAAATTTTAAGGTTAATAACATAAAAATCTAATGATTTTTTGCCAAAATCTGATTTAAATATTATATTTATTTTGTTCTAAGAAAATCATCATACTTTAAAAGAAATTCATAAAAACTATCGATATTTTCAAAAAAATTCATTGCGACCACTATAACATATAAAAAAGTCATAATTATATACCATCAACTCGGAACACTCCTTACCCTCGTTGCATTCAAAATTTAGTGGATTCACCTTGACACCATAGAAACTCACAACGTCACCGAAGATTTGCACTTACAAAGAGAAAATTCACATGTAGTCAACTTTATATATAATTTTCCATGCAATAGAGTTCAATGTTTGCTTCAAATGTCGATTTAGAACATTTAACATAAGCTTTCGATGAAAATAATCCTTAAAAGTTATAAAATAAAACGAATATTGGTCACTACGGAATTTTTTGAAAGTATTAGTGGTTTTTATGGAACAAAAAGAAATATAGTGGTTAAACCAGAATTTTGATCAAACTACAGTGCTTTTTTGTTATTAACCCAAATTTTAATAATTTAAAGGGTTAATAACATAAAAGTCACTCTAGTTTGGCCAAAATTTCAGTTTTAATCATTATTTTTTTATATAAAAACCACTCATACTTTCAAATGATTTCATATCGACCACTATTCATTTTATTTTATAACTTTTAAGAATTATTTTCATCGAACGATTATGTGAAAAGTTCTATATCGACATTTGAAGCAAATGTTGGAACTCCATTGCAGTAAAAATGATACATAAAATTGTCCACACGTGATTTTGGTATTCGTAAATGCAGCTCTTCTGCCACGTTTTAAATGCATAGGGTGTCCAAGTGAATCCACTAAATTTTAAATGCGACGGGGGTAAGAAGTATTCCGAGTTGGCGGCATACAATCATGATTTTTATATGTTGTAGTGGTCGCAATGTATCTTTTTGAAAATATAAGTGGTTTTTACGATTTTTTTAAAGTATGAGTGGTTTTTTTAGAACAAATAAAAATATAGTGCTTAAACCGGATTTTGACCAAACTACAGTGATTTTTATGTTATTTAGCCCTAACTTAAATGTTATTATTGAAGCTGCTATCATTATTTTTGTAACATGTATAATTGTTATGTGAAAGCTTGAAAACCATGTGTTATAGGAAAGGTCGTTTGAGTTTCATTGCATATTAAGGATTAATATATCTTCACGTAAAATTCTTGGTTTCGTTTATGTTCATTGGCTAATGTTTTCCCACGTATCCCCAAGTTTGTTGTGACAAGTTTTATGTTGCCTCCTATTTTTTAAACTTCATTTTATCATATGATTGTCCTTGTATCCTCTCTTGAATGGTTTGATTTCACTTGTGAGTTATGACGACTATTGTTTTTATTTAAGTGTAACTAATGTCCAATAAATGTATCTATTATAATTATGTGATAAACCCCTATCATAAATTTAAGTTGAAATGTTCCTATATACGAAAAGGTGTTAATAACGTGTTCCAAACACCTATTAAACATAAAACGTCTTTTTTTAAGTATTAATTAAAACTAGAATAGACTTATTTTAAAAATAATATAACGAAAAACTAATCATATGTTACAAGAAAAAAAAAACTTGTAGAATGACATTATTATATTGAGTCGTGTTGATAATCGTTGTTCATTGTTGATTCATGTTAATAATGGTTGATATTGTGATCATATTAAAACAAATGGAGAAAAGGAAAAGCTGATAACGATGTACAAAACATATCATACAAAATGAATGTTAAAGGATACATTTTTTTAACCCATGCAATGACTCATCATGTAAAATTGAACATGGATATCATTTGCATGTTTCACCGGTAGATTTTTACAAAATATTTAAAAAAAAATTAAATTAATGTAATAAATAACTAATAAAATTAAAGTAGCATGTCAAAATAGTGCAACAGAGATTAGTGAGCAAATTGCATTTTTTGCCACCGAGTTTAAAATAATAACACATTAGCATCTTCTTTATTAATTATTATACAATAACACATAAATAAGAATATTCTGTACTTTTTTAGCAACATACTTTTAATAAGTGTATTTTTTTACCAGCCTACTTTTAAAATGTTGTTTTTTAGCAACGTACTTAAAAGAATATCGTATTAAGGATCCCTAATTTTTTATTCACTTCTTTGTGTATTTAATTTTTAACAGATTTATTTGTGTATTATTTGGTATCTCGCGTGTTGGGTAATAAAATTAATCGAAATTCTTTTATGCTCTTCACTATATGGTCTTCACTATATGGTCAAGACTAAGACCAAAACAAACTTTATCTTTAGTTTAGGAGATGTGAGATTAAAAAGTACGGGAGATTAATAAATGCAAAGAGAGGGCCATCTCTCTTGAGTCTTGAAACCATGAATTTTCTAGATGTAGCCAAGAAATTGAAAAATGTGTTTTTTCACAAAGTACAATGCTATTTAAAAGCATTTTAAGAAAGTACAATGTTATTTATGATGTTAAATTGCTAAAAGTACCATGAGTCAATCACGTAGACACCAGCCGCCACCGGCATTGATATGATGTTCTGGTCACCAAGGGCAAGAGCCAACTTTACGTCCTTTTGTTGATGTTTTAATAGATATAGAAATGCAGGGTTGTATTGTATCAGATCATTGAAGGCCTTTTCATTTTGAATATATGATTTTGAAGCAAATTGGAAATTTAGACGACTTGGCAAGATTAACAGCCCCAACAGATTACTATATGTAGTAAGTAAAACCATATCGCCCTGACCATCATCATACTACAAAATGCCAAACAATGAATAAAGTTTGATAATGTAAAACAAAACTAACATAAAGTTGGATAATCATTTGCATATGTTCCATAAATAAAGGGGAAGTTTGATAATGTAAACCACTAGGAGTAGATAGGTCATGTGTCCCCGTCTCAGCCCTACATACTTGCTACTCAGCCCCAATGTTAGTGTATCTCATATTGGTGCGACACGGTCTTATAAGTTGGTATACATGTTGTAGTCTCCCCTCTCTCTACAAAGGGCTCTTTTGGAGAGACACTCTTGGGCTCCACATATATTTACATGGTATCAGAGCCGGTGTCCCGCACCCTTGTAACCTCATCAAGCCTACGTCTCTGAGGGGGAGTGTTAGTGTATCCCACATTGGTGCGACACGGTCTTATAAGTTGGTATATATGTTGGAGTCTCCCCTCTCTCCACAAAGGGCTCTTTTGGAGAAACACTCTTGGGCTCCACATATATTTACACCCAATACTTGTTACTTTCATGGCTGATCTGTTAGAGATCGGGTAGGGTTTAAGTGGAGATCTGGATACCCCTTGGATCGTGAGGACACTTTCTAAACTGATATTTCTACCCCATGCCCGGGTTACAAGAAATTCAGCCTAGGATAATCCCAAGGGGACACTTACGAATCTAGGCACAGAAATCGTAAGCCAAATTGATGTGGGATTTGAGTTTGTATGAATCGAGAGCTGAAAGGTGTATATCCCCTCAAAGAGGAGAGCCGTTTATATAATAAACGAGTCAATAGGGTTTTGTTTAGGGTTAGCCGTCATGGGCTTTAGGGTTGCCGTCATCGGTTTCTTTGGTAACAAGTCACGAATTTATGAAGGAATTAATGGTTTCCAAAACTGACAAAATTAGTCAGGTTTACCATAATCACCCTCAAGAAATACGATTTTCCACTATGTGCCCACTTGTAAATTCCGAAGACCTTTTGGGGTGCTGCCTTAAACCCGGCGAGGGACGTTGCCCCTCGACCCCGCCCGCTGACCTGGCTGCGGGACCCCAGCCAGGGGCTCGGCCCGTGGAACCCCCGCTAGGGGCGTTACCCCTAAACCCCGCCAAAAGGGCGCTGCCCCTTTGGAAACACCTAACCCAGGGGCGCTGCCCCCGGACCCCCGACTTGTCATCGAACCGGCTATTTATTCGATCTTATACATGCGTGCACCCTGCACATCCCCGGACATATATTAGAGTACAAACTAAAGAGCCCTTAGCTTATATGTTAGTTCCAATTACATAAAATGACTTGGTGACACTAAAATCTCCAACATGATCTGATCTACATTAAAATATTTTCTTATGGGTGGAAATATTAGGAATTTGTTGCTAAATGCTTTGTTCAATTTTCATTTTTCAGTAATTATGTTATGTATCTCTTTCTTTTCATTTTACTTTATTACAAAAAGTAAAACTATCTAAACGCATCATTATAAAAAAGCAAAACGTCATGTAAATTATCATCAAATCTTGTTGTGTTCAAATCATTTTCACCTTTAGACAGTTCATCTTTTCAAAGTCCAACAAGCATTTTGCAGGAATATTTGAGTTTGTGAATGTTAAACTCAGGCCCACCAACTGTTTGTTGAAATGGATTTAACATTCCCTTTTTGTTTTTATGAATAGTATGTTGGATTAGGTGTCTAAGCCATGACTAATAATTAGTATTTATCTAATTAATAGTAGCATAGTCTATTTGGGTTGCCCTCATAGTTGGAGGATTGGTAGAAAGTCCAGTAGAGAGAAAGGTTGATTTATTATGTGATTAAAAAATCAATAGAAATTAAATAAATAGTTTATTAATATATTTGAGTGATAATATATTAATTAGAAACTATAATAATTAATTAGAAATTTTTCTGGAATTAATTGGAATTAATTTGGTGGTTAAATTATATAATTAAATGTGCAGGTACTAAAACTGTAATTATTCAATAGTTGAGTAAGTGACAGTTTTAAGTGAGTGTGTGGTTGGCGAAATTTATATATAGATATATATATATAATTTCGATGATAATATATAGATAAAACGGTTTGATTAATTAAGATAATAGATTATCTTAATTCGAATTCAAAAAGGTTTATCTGTAAGGTTTATCTGGTAACCACTTGGAGCCTATAAATAGGGAGGCTCATAAACCCTGTTGACCACGATTTTGACTCTCTCTCTCCTAAAGATTTTCGACCAAGACTCCAGCTAGGGTGTGACTGCATTTGAGGCAAGAGATTTCTGTTGCTTTGCTTCCAAGATTCATCAAATGTTGGTTTTTCTTAAATCTCTTCTTTTAGTTTATATTTTCTGGACCTTTTAGGATTTGTTATATGTTTAACTAGAAGAAAACTTAGATCTATATAGGTTGCATGTGAACTTAGGAATTTTAGTTCATAGTTGCAGAAAACCTTTCATAGTAAGCATGTGTATAAGACATGAGTAAAAAATGCATAAAACCTAATTTAAGCATAAAAGAAACAACCAACCAGTAACGTAAATCAATATTACGAACAATCAGAGTCAAGGTCAGCTAACTGAGTAGCAAGTACATAGTGACTGGTGGTGGGTGTGTGATTGTGTAAGAGAGAATGAGGTAATTATAGTTTTCAAGTCTTCTCGATGTTCGCGAATTGTAAACATTCTGCTTTTGTTCCATTACATTTCCCTTGCAAGTTGCAAACAACCTTGTTTTGTTCCTGCATCAAACCTTTGACACGCCTAGGTCGTCGTGCGGTCAAAAATAAAGAGAAACCTAACACACACTAGCACAGTGGTAGTCAGGGTCGATCCGCAGGAGCTTCGAGTTAGACCAGATGACAGATTACCAACTAGTAGTGTCACGCTACAGTCGGAGGAATCAGTTTCTATCTTTCTAATTACTATCAACCTAAAGCAATGATCAAAACAAACTCAAGCTAAGCAAAGCTAAGCTCAAATGAACCTAGTCACTTTCTGAAATCGGAAGTACATCTCTAAATCAGAAGCAATCAAAGACATCCAAACTAAGCAAACCAAGCAAGGCATAAACTAGCCAATAACTAAAGTTCTACTTAAACAATTACTAGCTAATGTTTAAGGCCTAACCCTAACCAAGTTAGCTACTGATTCCAGCAAAGGAAAACAGTCCCAACAAGGTCACAAACAAGATCCAAACACAATTCAATAATCAAAACATAAACAAACATCAAAAACACCGAAAAACCGATAATACTTGTAACCAAATGCTTTGCATTCATCAAACTCAGATCCAATCATAAAAACAGTAACCAAGCAATACTAAAACAGAAACCTAAGCTTGGTATCAATGGTTGTCACTCCCAAAGATACAAACCAAAGCTTACAAATGTTTAACTAAATAAAAATAAAATCCAAACATAAAAATACCACTTGAGAAGTTGCTGGAACGAAATCTTGGAGTCAAAGAGCTTCAAGGTCGATTTTACACCCGGTCTTCGCTCCCGTTTTCGGCTGGAAATGCCTCTATTTATAGTTGCAAATTTCTTGAGGCCGCGCCGCGCTTTTAGGGATTCCGCGGCGCGCGTACTTATCAGATCCCGTTTTTTCGGACTTTGAATGTGTTCCACCGCCTTAAGCCCGCGTCGCGCGTCTCATAAATCCGCGGCGCGCATACGTATTTCCTTGATTTTTCATTCTTTTCCAAACTTCTTCCTTTTGCAAGCTTTTAGTCCCTGTTTCCATTCTTTTCTTCCAAACAAGTCCTGGCACAAAAAGTGAGAATACCCAGACATATATGATATAATTTCATCAAGAATAGGGCTCAACAACGCCTAAAATACTTGATATCACAAGGCGTTGTCAAACACCCTACACTTGTGCCTTGCTTGTCCCCAAGCAAGAGAGTTTTTAACAAATTATAATAAGGAATCAAATAATTTTTGACCGTGTTCAGTTTCAAAGTTTATTGCTCTTTGAGTTAGAGTGGAATAGTTCGCGAAAACATAATTGAATTGCTCTTTGGAATTCATGGCTTTCTAGAGAACCCTTGATTACAAACTTTCTGTCCACACTGAAGTGTACTTACTCATTCAGATTCTATAGGCCATTAAGAAATTGTCCATGACTTTCGATGTTGTCCGTGTAGCGAGCTTTCAGAAATACCATCCCAGACCAGACGATCTTAGGTGGTAAGGTGCATAAGTGCCACCCATTTTAGACTTACCGGCTCGAATAACAAAGGCCACAGATTGACTTTTCCTTCCTAAATTCCAATCCTAAAACAGCTCAATCTTCTAAACTCATAAAACTCAACTTATTTGACTAACTAATAGCATGATCACGATTAAACAACATTTCTTGAAAAATACTAGTGCTATCACAATCACAAACCATTCGTTTCAAAATTGCAATTTATTAAAAATTTTGAAAAAGTTGCTAAATTTTTTTTTGAAAGTTGATCATTTCTGCAAAAATTTCAAAAATTACTCTTTCGACCGTCCACACCCCACACTTAAAACCTTACAACGTCCCCGTTGTACAAAAATTATTTCAAAACAAGGGAGAAAGAGTTACCCCTTTTGGACGATAGATTGCTTGGTGCTCAGTATCACAGGTATAATTGCGAACAAACGGATCATTGATTTCGTATTCCGGAGTTGTAGCGCTACAGTGAACACGTCGGTGGTCGAGACGAATGGAGGGGGCATGGTGACCCCACACTTGTCTGAGACAACTCCTTCCCATTTGGTATATCATGCGTAACTCAACAAACAAATTAAAAGCAAACATGACAAATATACAAAAGTACAAAGATATATGTGTTGCGGATGACCGCGGCGCGTGATTGAAGGACACGCGTCGCGGTAATTACGTGAGATGAAAGTACCATCAAGCGAGAAATGATCGCGTCGCGTGATATATGGCACCGCGGTGCGGTAATTTCAGCAGATTTTCCTAATTTTAACATCTCACAAAATCAATTCAACACAAAAAAAAAACTGCTGTTTTATTATCACTATTTACTGCCTTTCAGAGGCTTATTTATCTATCAATTCCTAAAACTAAATAGTTTAATAAAATCCTAATAAACTGAAAATCTATGAAGCTATACTCAAAATGAAATAATTACATGCATTTTTCTTTTAACTGTGGACTGTATCGTCCTCCTCATATTCTTCTTCTTCGGGATCTTCCTCCATTGGCTCCTCCTCTTCTTGAATCGTCGGTTGAGGTCTTGGTGGGACGCATTTGCTTTTCGCCATGAATGTGATCGTACAGTAGGCGAGCCAAAGGAGTTGCTTTTGCGTGTTCTCTGTTCTTTTATTGATCTCCTGTGCTATAGCCGACTGCATCTGGTGTTCCCTCATATGGGTCTGCAAGGCCTTTTTGACTTCCTTCACTTTATCGGCCAAGTATTGTGACTCCATGGTGGCCGGAGAAAGTCCTCGGGGTAGACTGGTAGCCATTCTCGGTCGCTTTTTGGAAGTGGATGGCTCGGTCCTCAGCACCGGAAATGGTGATCGCTCAGTTGTTGTGACCCCATCGTCAACATAAATCACATCTCGGGAGATGGTGGTCGGTGGACTGAAGGGAACTGGCTGAATAAGTGTTAGTCCACGGGTGGTATGCTCGGATAGCAACCCGTAGGATTGGGCCAGTCGCATTACATAATGTCCCCCGCCGAGAGCGATTTGCTTCAATGGCTCGTCTGTGATCTCCTTGAAGTAGGCAGCCACAAAATACGGCATGTTGCACGTCTGGAGCATCCGCGTCAAACTCCACATGAGATGTAGCTCACGTGGTAAGACCCGGTCCTCGTCTGCACGAGGCCAGACCATGGTTGATATCAACCGATGTAGCATTCGATGCGCAGGTAGATGCATCAGCCCCTCGCGTACGGTATTCTCGTGATACCGCGTGGATGAAATGGTACTCCAATAGTCAGCAGGAGAAAAGGAGTCATCAGCATCATAGTTAGCACGTCGGTGGAAGGTGTCAAACCTCGGTGCCTCCGATTCTTCCTGAGTATACAACCCGATGCGATAACCAAATTCCCGTAAACTGCAGCTTCGGTTGTGATTACCCAACCGGAACTGCACCATTTCTTCAGTGTCCATTCCCAGCGGCTGATGATCAAAGTGGTAACTTGCAAGAAATTGCAAAAACACCTCCCGATAGATAGGTTCTTCCATGTGAACAATGTTGTCAATGGCCCGACAAGTGTAGATAAGCTCGCCCTGCTCATAACCCCCTTGGACCAACCAATATTGCAAATGATCCATAATCCCCGATTCCTCGGTCAACTGCCAGTTGACCGGCCGGGCGGGGAGGATTCTCTTGTGTTGTTGCACCGATCGACGATTGTAGAAACTATAGGCCCGTGTTCTGCCAACCCCTGTAGCCAAGGAATTCCAGTCAATTGATTCTGAACTTGCGGAAGAAGACATCGTGCCTGCAGAAATCACAAAAATTGATAATGAGCTAACTGTTCAGACGTTCGTCGCGTCGCGCACATAACAACCCGCGACGCTCTAGATGAATATTCAAACCCTGCGTCGTGGACTGTAAATGTCGCGACGCGGCGAGCGATTTCAGTTAAGAAAACTCGATCACTCTGTCAAATTAAGTCTAATTTCTCTAATCTAGCACGTGAGTTTTATGCAATAGAGTTCTGTAATACTAATGTGGCAATCAATTCCATCAATTAAGCACGACATTATGAACTACAGTGTCATCTACCAAGTTCAAGACTTATAAAACTAAAAGATAGAAAAAGAGAGGCTTACTTGGATTGCAGTGAATGAAAGAGGAGTGCAGATGTAGTGGTTGATTGAAGACTTGAAACACGGTGAAAAAATCACAATTTTACGCAAGTTGATTATATACAGTGTGGGAGTTTGGATAACTTTCAAAAAGCTCTGTTTTGGTGATTATCTTTAATTTCAAATTAAGATAAGGCCGCGGCGCGGGAAGCTTCTATCCGCGTCGCGTATAAAATCTGATTTTAAATGTAATCGCGAAAACTTAATACACGCGGCGCGGATCCTAAGATCCCGCGTCGTGGTATTGCAAAAGTACCAAAATGACCTCACACTTGCCTTTTTCTTACCGTGATCAAATGGATGCAATGAAAAATATGAAAATGTACAATTGATGGTCGGGTTGCCTCCCAACAAGCGCTAAGTTTAACGTCTTCAGCCGGACGTGCACTTACCTGCTTATGTAGCGTATGTTGGAATCTCTGCTATGAGTTCGACTGTCTCTACTTCTAATTTCTGGAATGTGCCAGTAGCAATATATGGTTTGAGTCTATGGCCATTAACTTTAAATGGGGCCCACCTTTCAAGTCCTGGATTTCGACCGCACCATAGTCTGTAACACTGATCACTTCATAGGGACCATTCCACTTACTTCTCAGTTTTCCAGGGAACATCTTCAGTCTTGAATTATACAGCCATACTTTTTGTCCGACTTCAAAGACCTTCAATCGCAGCTTTGCATCATGGTATCGCTTCAGCTTTGATTTATAGGTAGCTGCGTTCTCGTATGCCTCATCTCGTAATTCTTCTAATTCAGACAACTGAAGTTTCCTCTCTTTTCCAGCATCAGTATAATCCATGTTGACTTTCTTGACGGCCCATAAAGCACGATTGGCAATCTCCACTGGCAGATGACATCCTTTTCCATAAACCAACCGATATGGAGTAGTCCCAATCGGTGTCTTGTATGCAGTTCGGTACGCCCATAATGTGTCATCTAACCTTAGCGACCAGTCCTTTCTATCAGTCTTGACGGTCTTTTGAAGAATCTCTTTGATCTGCCTATTGGATACCTCCACCTGGCCGCTGGTTTGTGGATGAGAAGGTGTTGCGATGCGATGATTCACCCCATAATGTTTCAGCAGCCTTCCAAATTTGAAGTTCTTGAAATGAGATCCTCCGTCGCTAATGATTACTCTTGGGACTCCATGCCTGGTGAAGATATTTTTCTTCACAAATTTACAGACCACGTGATGATCATTTGTACGAGTTGCCTCGGCCTCAATCCACTTAGAGACGTAATCTACTGCCACCAAAATGTAAACATACCCATGTGATGTGGGAAATTGACCCATGAAATCGATTCCCCAGACATCAAAAATGTCTACTACCAAAATTGGATTTAGAGGCATTTGATCCCTTTTTGAGATGTTCCCTAATTGCTGGCAATTGATGCATTCCTTAGCAGTCTTGTGCGCATCTCGAAAGATAGTTGGCCAGTACAATCCGGATTCGAGAACCTTATACCCCGTCTTCTTTCCACTGAAATGTCCTCCACATGCTGATGCGTGACAGAAATCCAACACCTCACCAATTTCATTGTCTGACACACATCGGCGAATTATCTGATCCTCTCCTACCTTAAAAAGGTCTGGGTCGTCCCAAATGAATCTCTTCGCGTATGTGCGAAATTGCTTCTGCCTTTGTTTCGTCCAGTGTGTTGGTATTGCTCCCGTAGCCAGAAAATTTACGTAATTTGCATACCATGGAGCTCCATTAACCTCTAACAACCGCTCGTCGGGGAACGAGTCTTGAATTCCTGCCTCTAATCCCTCGGCTGGTAATCTAGAAAGGTGATCTGCCACAACGTTTTCCGCTCCCTTCTTATCTTTGATGTCCACATCGAATTCTTGTAGCAGGAGTATCCACCTAATTAATCGAGGCTTAGACTCTTTCTTTGTAAGTAGATGCCGAACAGCACTGTGGTCAGTGTAAACCACCGATCGAAATTTATCTAAAGCAAATACTACGGCTAGTAATTCTTTTTCTGTAGTGGTGTAATTCAATTGAGCTTCAGAAAAAGTTTTACTAGCATAGCAGATGACAACAGGCTTCCTATCGATTTTCTGCCCTAACACTGTACCAGCGGCATAATCGCTAGCGTCACACATTATCTCGAAAGGTTGTGTCCAGTCGGGTGGCTTCAGGATGGGAGCCTCGACCAATTTATTCTTGAGAATATTGAATGCTTTTACACATTCTTTGTCAAAAATAAATGGTGCGTCCTTCAAAAGGAGACCGCAGAGGGGTTTAGAGATGGCACTAAAGTCTTTAATGAACCTACGATAAAATCTCGCATGCCCCAAGAATGATCTGACCCCTTTTACTGATGTTGGAGGTGGCAATGTGGATACGACTTTGACTTTAGCACGATCGACTTCAAATCCTCTCTCAGAGACCACATGTCCCAACACGATCCCTTCCCTTACCATAAAATGACTTTTCTCCCATGAGAGAACCAGATTTGATTCTACACATCTCTTCAACACTTTTTCCAATTGAACCAGGCAAGTTTCAAATGTTGCTCCGAAAATTGAGAAATCATCCATGAAGATATCTAACGCATCGCCAATCATGTTGGAAAAAATCACCATCATACATCGTTGAAACGTCGCAGGCGCGTTACACAATCCAAATGGCATTCTGCGAAATGCAAAAGTACCATAAGGACAAGTGAACGTCGTTTTTGCCTGATCTTCTGGATGGATTGCGATTTGATTATACCCAGAATATCCATCTAGAAAACAGTAGTACTTTTGTCCTGCTAACTTCTCCACGATTTGATCGATGAAGGGTAATGGGAAATGATCCTTGGATGTAGCAGCATTGAGTTTCCGATAATCAATGCAGACTCGCCACCCGGTTACAGGTCTCGTGGATATCTTGTCACCATCCTTTGTGTCTACTACAGTGATTCCCGACTTTTTCGGCACAGTTTGTGTTGGGCTAACCCATTCACTGTCAGAGATTGGGTAGATGATTCATGCGTCCAACCATTTGAGAACCTCCTTTTTGACAACTTCCTTTAGGTTGGGATTTAACCTCCTTTGCATGTCTCTGGCAGGTTTAGCTCCTTCCTCTGTGATAATGCGATGCATACATGTGGTCGGACTGATCCCCTTCAAGTCTGCGATTGTCCAACCGATAGCCTCCTTGTGGTTGGACAATACCTTAAGTAGTTCTATCTCTTGTTCCTCTATCAGATTGGCTGCTACAATTACTGGTAGAGTATCCTTCTCCCCTAGAAAAGCATACTTTAAATGTTCTTGTAAGGGTTTTAAATCCAATTGGGTGGTTCTTGCAAGGAGGGCTTTAATGTCTTTGGGATCGCTGCTGGTAACTTCTCTATATGCACGCATTCTTCAGACTTGAATCCCTTTTCTTCTTCTCCATTTTGCGTCTCTTTTCTTCCAACATTTGCTTCTTCCTGAGTTTCTATTTCATCTGATTGAAGTACCTCTGGAGTGTACTGCTGCACCAGCTCGTCTATGATATCCACCTGATAACATTCCTCCTCTTCCATGTTACTTCCCTTGAGATCGGCATTGAAAATGTTGATCTTAGACTGTCGGTGCCCAAAATATATTCCCATTTCTCCGGTGCGACAAGCAATATTTGCGTTAGCCGTGGCCAAAAACGGTCGCCCTAGAATAATCGTGGGTTGCTCCCCATTCGTTGCTTGACGAGTGTCCAGAACAAGAAAATCTGCTGGGTAGTAAAATTCTCCTACCTTGATGATGACATCAACCAGCATTACCCTGGGAACCTTGGTGGACTTATCGGCCAACTGTAGAATTACATCAGTAGATCTCATGGTACCAAACTCATGCTGGTCGAATAACTGTCCAGGCAATATATTCACACTTGCACCTAGATCTAACAGAGCCCTTTTGATATGCACATTGCCTAAGTCTACTGAGATGAGAGGAACTCCCGGATCTTTCATCTTTGGAGGAAGCGTATCCATGAAGATAGAGCTTACATTCTCGGGTAAGCTAATCATCTTAGGCAAGTGGGACAGAATGTGCTTCTTATGTATACACATGTCCTTAAGAAACTTAGCATATGCAGGAACTTCCTTGATGAGTTTGACTAAAGGAATGTTAACTTTAATTTGGCTAAACAATTCCCACATATCTTCAGCTTGTGGTCCTTTCTTTCCATATGGTCCTTTCTCCGGCTTTTCCAAGGCCGTGGGGAAAGGAACTGTTCCACTTGGTTCTCCTTTTTCCCAGGTACTTGTCTGCTTCTTCTTCTGCACTTGCTCCTACTTATCCTTTTTCTTCTCTTTTTCCAATTCTTCTTGTTCATCAAAAACTATCTCTACATCACTATCATCATCTGCAGGCGGAGTTGTAACCTTTTTGTCTACTTTCTTCCCGCTCCTAAGTGTGATTACTTCATTAACTTGCATTCTTGGTAATTGCTCTTGCTCCTGCACTATCTTTTCTTCGATTTTGGCAAGTAATTCTCCTAATTTTAGAATTGCTTCTGAATTAGACTTCTCTACTTCCCGGAGTTGTACTAACATTCCAGAAATTTCCTGCAAACCCATGTTCATACCTCCTGGTGGAGATGGAGGTTGCACCTGCTGTTGCCTCATAGGTGGTTGCCTCGATTCTCGTTGCTGATTACTTCGGATTGGTCTTGGTGCGTTGTGAAATCGACCATATCCGTGCACTTGGCTAATTTCTTCATGAGTCATTGAGCATTCATTATGATTGTGTCCTATTTCTCCACATGTATTGCATATATTCTGTCCATGCAATACGTATGCCCCTTTCTCTTGTTGAAACTTCTCGAGCATCTGATTGAACTTCTTTGTAACTACAATGAGTTCTTTTTGAATTTCAGCTTTCCATTTGTTCTCTGCTTCAATATTAGCTACATATATTGTCTTATCTTTCATCGATCCACTAACTTTTGATCCTAAACTCAGCTGCTCCAAAAATCTCCAGGCATCTTCTGGCTCTTGCCACATAAATGTCCCACTTGATGAGGCATTTATCATAACTTGGTGTGTCTCATTAACTCCCTCGAAGAATAATTTAACCAACTGCCATTTAGGAACTTCATGATGCGGACAAGATCGCAACAGTTCTTTTAACCTATCAAACGCTTCATGAAAAGCTTCTCCTGGCTTTTGCTGAAAATCTTGAATTGCTCGTCTGACCTCCGTGGTTTTACTGACTGGATAAAATTCTTGAAGAAACTTCGCCTTGAGTTGTTCCCAACTGGTAATACTATTAGATGGCAAGGATGTAAACCAATATTTGGCTTTATCCTTAAGAGTGAATGGAAACAGTCTAAGCCTAAAAATATCTCTATCAGTATTCCTAGGAGTATTGGCATTTGCGATAGCTATGAACTCATACAAATGGTTGTATGGGTCATCAGTCTTGTACCCCCTGAACTGAGTCAATATTTCTAACAACTGAGGTCTTATTTCTACTTGAGAATCAATGTTATCAGGAATATAAATTGGCGATGAATCATCATATTCCCGCGGTTGGAAATGTGATGCAACCGATTGCCGTCTCGGTTGTGCGAAATGTAAAGGTTGGGCGGGATTACCGTAAAGATGATCGTTGTATTCCCGCTGACCTGGTGGTTGATACTGTGGTGCTCTTCTGGGAGGTCCCCGACCTCGGTTCCACTGTGGTTGTGGTGCTGGCGGCACCCATCCCTCGTCTTCCTCGTCATATCCCTCCTCTGTCTCTGGATAATGGTATTGTGGCTGAGGGGGTTGTTGATAGTATATAGGTTGTGTAGGTTGGAAAGTGGGTTGAGGTTTAAAAAGAACTGGTTGTGGTTGAGAAGTTGGTGTCTGCTGTCTAGAAACTGAGGTGCCATTACGGGTTGGCTCTCCCCAAGACATTGCAGAGGTAAATGGATTGGTAGATTGTGGTTGTGAAGCGGGTGTAAATGGTGGGACAGATGGTGGAGTGCATGATGGTATGGGTGCAGGGGATGAAACTGCACCACCAGAAGCACTCGAGCTCCCAAATTGAAACTCTGACAGTGGGGGAATAGAAAACACCCCCGTTGCCTCACCTGATGGTTCCTGGGCAACACTTACTGGATTACTACTAACCTGACTAAAATTCATGATATTTAAACACCTACGGGCACGGATTTTGCGCGCAGTACGCTCAATCTCAGAATCAAACTGCAATGGGGATAATTGCTTATCCCTGCGGATACGCATGCACTAGTGCAACACGCCCACAAAAATCAAAAACAAAACTAACCAATTGAAATTTTCAAAAACAAGACACAAGTTCCTACTACTCACCGAATCTAATCTTCACAGCTCCCCGGCAACGACACCATAATTTGACACGCCTAGGTCGTCGTGCGGTCAAAAATAAAGAGAAACCTAACACACTAGCACAGTGGTAGTCAGGGTCGATCCGCAGGAGCTTCGAGTTAGACCAGATGACAGATTACCAACTAGTAGTGTCACGCTACAGTCGGAGGAATCAGTTTCTATATTTCTAATTACTATCAACTTAAAGCAATGATCAAAACAAACTCAAGCTAAGCAAAGCTAAGCTCAAATGAACCTAGTCACTTTCAGAAATCAGAAGTACATCTCTGAATCAGAAGCAATCAAAGGCATCCAAACTAAGCAAACCAAGCAAGGCATAAACTAGCCAATAACTAAAGTTCTACTTAAACAATTACTAGCTAATGTTTAAGGCCTAACCCTAACCAAGTTAGCTACTGATTCCAGCAAAGGAAAACAGTCCCAACAAGGTCACAAACAAGATCCAAACACAATTCAATAATCAAAACATAAACAAACATCCAAAACATCGAAAAACCGATAATACTTGTAACCAAATGCTTTGCATTCATCAAACTCAGATCCAACCATAAAAACAGTAACCAAGCAATACTAAAACAGAAACCTAAGCTTGGTATCAATGGTTGTCACTCCCAAAGATACAAACCAAAGCTTACAAATGTTTAACTAAATGAAAATAAAATCCAAAACATAAAAATACCACTTGAGAAGTTGCTGGAACGAAATCTTGGAGTCAAAGAGCTTCAAGGTCGATTTTACACCCGGTCTTCGCTCCCGTTTTCGGCTGGAAATGCCTCTATTTATAGTTGCAAATTTCTTGAGGCCGCGCCGCGCTTTTAGGGATTCCGCGGCGCGCGTACTTATCAGATCCCTTTTTTTCGGACTTTGAATGTGTTCCACCGCCTTAAGCCCGCGTCGCGCGTTTCATAGTTCTGCGGCGCGCGTACGTATTTCCTTGATTTTTCATTCTTTTCCAAACTTCTTCCTTTTGCACGCTTTTAGTCCCTGTTTCCATTCTTTTCTTCCAAACAAGTCCTGGCACAAAAAATGAGAATACCCAGACATATCTGATATAATTTCATCGAGAATAGGGCTCAACAACGCCTAAAATACTTGATATCACTAGGCGTTGTCATCCTTCTTGCAAAATCGATTCAGAGAGGTAGGAAGCGCCGATGGCAGCATGGAAGGAGGAGGAGGCTGAGCCTACAGGGAAGCAGGAGGAGGCAACCACCATTGTTGTGGTCGTGGTGGGAGGCGTCGTTCTTAACAAAAATAAATAAAAGCGAAGGCGATGGGTATGGGTATGGCGATGATTTATTTAAGTCTTGGTGGAAGTCTTTGAGATAATGAATGATTTAGAGGGGTAGCGTCCGAGAAGAAATAATTGGAAGCCTGTTTTTCAATTTTACTGTACAGGGTAACTGTTTCCTGACTTGACCTTAGGCCATCAGGAGTGTCCTCTCTCCTGTTCTCACTTTTTGCCTGCCACCTCAGCATCCAGTAAGCATTTCTCTCTCTCCCCTTACCCCCGGAAATTGTCACCTCTCACTACCTCTCACTTCCTCTCACTTTTTAATTTAAAAACTAAATTAAAAATAAAATAAAATAACACAACAAATAATTTCATAAACTAAATTAAAATTAAACTTAAAATTAAAATTACAACAAAAATAAAAAACTAAAAATTACGTTAAACTAAAATATAAAAACATAAACATTATGTTAAACTAAAATAAAAAAACTAAAACTACATCCCGTATTTTTTTTGATGATGTCGTTTTTCAATTTCAACGCCAACTCGAGAGCCGCGCCGGTGAGATGCTCGGTGGGTTGCATCAACACTAGTATTTCGAGCGCCCGATCATTGTTCTCGCGGAAAGTTTTTCTCGCCAACCTTTCCTCTTCAATGGATTTGACGTGTATTGAAATGGTTGACAAAAGTTGATCGAATTTTTCGTTAACGTCATCTATTTTGTCGTCGTTCACCGAACTCGAAGACGCCGCAGCCTTTCCTTTCGCCTTCGCCCTATTACGGCCCATCGGCCTTTCAAAATCATCGGGAATTTCATTGACGTCAGCCCCGATATGTGCATCCGAGGAATAAAAATCCAAAAACAACAAAATATTAGAGATTATCTCGAGTTTCACTCATGCCTCCTCTGAATTTGTTATTTAACTCTCGACACTTTGGTCACACAAGACTCGTTTCAGTTGTCTCATCACCACAACCTATTACAACTTCTCTGAAAGCTCATTTATCTCTACTTCCACTTCAGCACACATATTATGTTTTTCACCCAATATACAACTAACAATCCTCCACCAGTTGGCTCCTCTTTATCTCAGTTCAACAACATACCTCATGTTGTTTCTCTCGATGTACTCGCTTATTACATCCTCACTTATGTGGACAATCCACATCATGCTCTGTCACACCCCCAAACCACGATGGTGGAATCGTCTGAGGGCGGAACGGGACATAGCATCACAACCATTGCATACATTGAAACATAAGTACGATTTACATATACAAACAAGTTTTATGGTATTAAAACTACATTCTAACAAGTTACAAATATAAGTATGGTTTTACTTATACATAAAAGTTTTATGGAAATTAAAACTACATTTTATCAAGATATAAATAAAAGTACGATTTTACCTACGTAAAGGTTTTACGGAATCAGGTCTACAATTAATCTACGAATAAACATGTATTTACATGGTTTCGTACAAGAATAAGACTATGCAATACTATTTTCAAGTATAGAAACACGTATACATTTTCGGTCTTTGGGTTTTAAGACTACGACTCACTTATATGAAAATATTGGATTTTCTGGTTTCAAACACTATCTCTTTACAAGGAAAAAGGGACTATGGATTTTCTCAATACAAAAATCTTATGAACTCACCAACGTAATGTTGACACTCTTTCAAATTACTTGTATTCTCAGGGAACAATTAGTCAGGTCCGACTAACCTTTTGGAATGGGACACGAAGACGTCTCTTTTACTTATTTCATTATCATATTGTAATTGGGTTGAAACAATACCGTTTGAAGAATGTAACTTTCCAATTATAATGTATGATGGTTGTTATCTACTTATGTTTCAATGTATGCAATGGTTACGATGCTATGTCCCGTTCCGCCCTCAGACGATTCCGCCATCGTGGTTTGGGGGTGTGACAGATTGGTATCACAGCATTGTTTATAGTGAACTAAGTATATCAATCCATTTAATATATACAACTATAAATACAATGGGACTAAAACTCTCCAAAAGTTTCGTATAAGTATACTTTAAAATACAATTATATTTATATAAAAGTATACGCATACAAGCAAAGATAGTATCACAATCCAACAATCCAAGAACATTAGGGTTTAAGTTGAACATTATTATTAGACTTAGTATAATATGTTATCAAACCATGGGGAAACATAGCCTGATCAACTATGTTTGACTAGGGTTTGACCGACATGTAACTAAGTGTGAGCATAATGGGCAACGGAGTAAAAACTCGAGAATCCTACAACACTTAGTAACTATGTCAACACTTAACATAAATACTTTGATAGTATTAGTTATTATTAAGAGACACTATTGACAATCCTAAGTCGACACTAATATCAATATTATCTTGATACCTCTTATTCGTCTGCATACCTGAGTTAAGACTAAGAAAAAACAGTTCTAATGCCGACAAGGGCAACAACAAGAGCTTCGCGTTAAGGAACCGTTGAGTCACCATGAGTATTCAAGACTTCAAAACCATTGGCGAGTATTCCCGATATGACTCATAAGGAGACACAGAAGTTCAACTCATACTTGACCGATACGTGAGACTTTTATTTTCCGTTACAATTTTAGCCTTAGGACCGTTTCCATCTTGACCTTAAGACTTAAGCTAGGATATCCCTCGATTCTACACCTCCCATTTTTGGGAATGCTTACCCAACCACCTTTACTTCATATATCATAATTCACAAACCCCTTCCACTATGTCAAAAATTTCTAAGTTTTAGTTCAAGGTCCTCAGATACACGAGTGATATTTGAAGGGTTTTCTAGCAAACAATGAACACAAATAATCCTATGGTTCACATGCAACCCTAGAAAGATCTATGTTTTCTTCTATGAAGATAATAAACTATAACCTAAAGGCCAACAATAAATTCTAAAGATTAAAACAAGAATTACCAACCTTTGAATCTTGTTCTTGAAGCTAGCAGCACAAGTGTCCTGCCTCAGATGCAAGTCATACCCACAGCAATGGAGAAGACAGTTCAGCAGAGTTTATCTTGATGTAAATGGCGCAGGTTTTAGGGTGGCCAGGTGCCTCCTTTTATAGCCTCCAAGGGTTACAGCTGAAACCCTAAGGAGCCTCCAAATGGGCAAGCCTGCTGACCATTTGGACAAGGCTTTCCTTAACCCTAATTAGGGTTTCGAGATCCTTGTGGTGACACCACAAATCTCGCCACCTTTAACCCCTATCCACTGGCCAGCCTTTTATTCAACTATTGAATAATTACAAAACCAGTCCCTGCACTTTTAATTAATTAATTTAATCACTAAATTAAATCCAATTAATTCTTGATTAAATCTCAATTAATTATTATAGTTTCTAATTAATATATTAACACTTAAATATATTAATAAACCATTTAATTAATTCTATTGATTTATTACACAATTAATAAATCAACCTTTTACTCTACTGAACTCTATCCTGACCTCCAGCTATGAGGGCAACCCAAATGGACTTTGCTTCAATCAATAAGATAAATATAGTTGTAAAGTCATGGCTTAGACACCTAATCCAACAGTCTCCCACTTGGATAAGTCTATGACTTTAATTTATCTTCTGATTAATAAACAACCTGCAGCTTCCTAGAAACTGCTGCCGAACTCTGACCTAGTCAGTTCCGTCCAAAGATAAGTGATCAGATGATCCTCCGTCCAACAAGATATTTTCAGACATGAGACATGGATTGAGATCAATCTCTGTCTGACACACTGTTTCCCGATTTCCGATTTTGCTTATGACTTTTAGACTTCTAATTGAACGAATCAATTCAGTCCTGGCTGGCCAGCGCTTCAGTCAACTTCAAAATCATCGAGTGGCCAACAGATATCTGTTTCCCGTCTGGGTCAAGGGACGAATAAGCTTTGACTAATATGTTATATCTTTTACCCGACAAATCACTCACAACAGCACGTTTTATAACATCGAGTTACCGATGCGTTTTCGTACTATCAATGAACAACCGCCTTGCAAATTATAACTCATATCTCTCCACTTTAAGACCAAAAGATATTATCGTCTCAACATTGCTCGTGATATAATCCATGAAGCAATCCATTGAGCGCGGGTTTATCCAATACTCAAATCTCCATTTCCAAGTACTCATGAACGTTGCAGCAATCTTATTGCTATGTCTAACTCCTTAGACAATCTACAAACCAATTCATGACAGTCTTCCTTCATACTTACTCCCTAAGAGTATGAACGACTGTGGATGTTTGAATAATCCAATTATTCAGGAAGTAAACATGCAAAAGCGAAACATAAAATCTGACTGGCAGCTACTCCTGCTAATTACCAAGTCTCCACGAGGTAATCACCAAGTCGGATTTATCATAACTATTATCGGTTTCTTATTCTCTTTTAAACTCTCAATTCAAGCCTTTTATATCTATGTCTATGACCTTTTCACTCTTTCTATGTATCCAAGTGTCTAACACTTATACACTTTATTGCAGATGATCCTATCGGATACTCTTCCGATGATATCTCAATTTGTCATTTTGTCATTCTGTCATTTTCTCTCACAACTCCATTCCGGTGATGTGTACTGTGACTGCCCATGGTTCTCGGGTCTTTAGTCTACATGACTACACCCTAAGACAATTTCGAGGTGTCATGATGTGCCGGTGAACCACACGCCCTCCATCAGAAACCAACGAAATTCTTTAACCATGAAGTCCTATAGCACCACGTTTTGGTGTAAACAATTACCGATTTGAAAACCCTTTCAAATCAATCACCCTAATCATTTCCCAATGATTTCTCACGTCTGTTCAAAAATCCATTCAGTATTTTCAGCCAGGCAATATCCTGAATCCAACATACAATGCTCTAAGCATTAAGTCATCAGGATATGTTCATAACACTTCTGATTTGTCCAAGAGGCTCGAGGAACCTGATGTAATCTTATTCCAAGCCCTTTCGGAATCCTAAGATTACCAATAATCCTTGTGTCATGATTTCCGGAAACCATTTCCTTTCGGTGACTCTTTCTTATGCATCTTGAATCCCATCAAGATCATATTCTCAACGGCTAAGTCAATACTGTCAGTCTCATCTATCTGATAGATGTCTATGAACTACGTGAGCATGCTGCACCTTCTCTGTTTCCTTCATGCCAATTCATTACACTTTGCAATGACAGGAAACTCCATACCTGGGGTTATGCATCTTGAATCTCATCAAGATCATATTGGCAGAATTCTGATCTATCTAATAGATGTTCACAACCACCTGAGTATGTTGTATCTCTTAAAGTCTTTCATAGCGAACCGTTTCTTAACACCAAGTCATTACACTTTGTAATGATAAGAGACGTTTCCTAGAACCAGTATGTAACCCTCATACAATGATAGCAGATAACAACGATACTCCCACTGGCTTTGACACCGTTATATGACTCTTTCGGACTATTCACAAAATCCAAAACTTATGGCACATTTTGCGAAACCGAAATCCAAACCTTTCCGACATATTAAAGGAAATCTTTCAGGCTATTCACAAAATCCAAACCTTTTGGCCTATTTTGAGAATCCGAATATCCTTTCTTGCGAGATGCCCATGGGACGAATCTCGGGGCCATGTACCTTTCGTAATGGCATGCTCTATGTGAGTCCATATTAGTGTGCCGGTAAACCACACACGCTCCACTAACGACTCACACTATGCCACGCAGAATCCTTTCGGATTACATCTTCTATTGAGAGTGCTTCTCTCAGAATCAGTTGCTTGACTCCAAGTGATGACTCATTCAACCAGATGTTCTGTAAGTACATTTCTATGTTCCCTTCTTTTGATGATTCAATTACTCCCACTGGTTCCTAGACCAGTTGTAAAGATCAATCAAACTGTCACATAGACTGTGTCTCGCGGTAAGGTTCTCTTATTTGGCAGCAACTGGGCTCACCAATGCTTCTAGCAGTCAGATTACTTATCCGTACCATCTTTAGTGTTTTACCACTACTCGGTATATCACCCGGATCATAACTCCTTATGATGGTGACAACAACTACTGGTCAAGCGAAGAGAGGGTATGTCAGGTTTAACAGGAATCTAATTCCTGGTCAAGTCCCAGTGGTGACTAAAGGTTGTTTCACTTGGCTAATTCCTGAACTCGTTCAGAATTATTCTTACTCCCACTGTTTCCTTAGAACTTGAGTTCTTTCTAAAAGTACTCTTCTTTCAAAGGATAACTGGAGTGGCCAATGAAAACCGACATTGCTGATCAGTTTCAGGCTTGTCATGAGATTCAGACGAATGCTACATGACCCTGGACTTTCTATGTACTAGTGGGATGATCCCAGCTTTACATTTCAGACAGTGTCGACATAACCTACTTAGTCTAAGATGTGGTCGGAATATGGCTTCTGCGGTCTGACTGGTTGAATATTCAATTCATTGAAAAATTAGTCGGAAATGTATCCAGTGTATCTTATACACCGAGGATCAAAACTATTTCGATCAATGCTCCATCATCTTCCCTTAGACACATTATAACCATTAGTGTTCTTGGAAGAGGATAAACTGTGAAAAATTTTCTCAGTCTATGTTGTTACTCAGGTTCTGTTGATCTTATGCTTCCTTTGAAATCTTTGAACACTTCAAGGTTCCAATCAATCGCTTATTCCGATAAGCGAAGCCATATTTGTCAAACCATTTGGCAAATATCATGAAGCATAACTAATCGTGTTCTTTTCAAATATTCGAGCAATACACAGTAACTTATGTGTTTGTTGCTCAAAATCTTAATACCTCTACATCTCTATGTAAATTTATGACTTTGTTAATATTGTTCAAGACATGCAATCATCACCTGACTCCAAGTCAGCTGATTCCAAAATCCTATCCATTGGATCTTTGGGCGATTCCTTTCTTGCCACAATTAATTTTATTAAGCACTCAATTCATCACGTGACTCTAAGTCAAATGATTCCAAAGTCCTGTCCAACTGGACCTTTGGTTGAAGTGATTTTCATAAAATTCACTTTAACAATCATAAAGAACACAATATATAAGTCCAATCCCATTGGATGTATCAACATTCAAGTTATTACCATTTACGTCATCAACACATTCACACAACATTTCGAGAACAATTAAAACAACCATTTTTAAGAAAAAAAATTTATTAAACCAGAATTATCCTCAGAACAATGTACAATGCGAATCTATGTTCAATGTATCTATAAACCAATAACAAGAACAGATATCTAGCTTAACTCCAAAAATGCACGAGCTCCATATCTAATCTGAATATGCTCCTGTGCGACAACATCCCGCATCCTACAGAGTCTGTGCATACAGAGCAAATGTGAGAAACACATCCTGTATCAAGGAAATGAGGATCAGGTATTCTGAGTTTTAAGATATTACTGAGTCTGCCAAACAGTTTGGCTTTAGAGCATTTTTCCAATCTTTCTGTGACTGTGTCCCATCTTATGGATTCCCAGTTTGAAACATCGAACAATCGGTCCAGACGATCTGGATCATTTCTTGATGCACCTTAATACTGGACTCAATCCTGAAGCAGCTGAATTAATGGAACTATGCTTCTCCATGAACGATTCATACAGAGTCGACATTGAATGCACTTCCACGATTGTCTTATCCGGTTACCCTTTCTGTTCATCTGGACGAACAGATCAGCGAGTTGAGCTAATGCTTAACTCCCGATCCCAAAGGGAAACCAGTTTTATACTATTCGCCTATGTATCCCTCAATCTCGGGAACACGCAAACTGGTGCTACTTCCTTCTAGTTTGCATCTTCAAGCTCTTTGAAGATCCTAGTTCGTTCTCCTTTTTTTCAACCAGTTCTCGGAACCTTTCCTCAACTAGCTGTGCTAACTTATCAGACCCCTGGAATTCTAAATCCCTGCGGAACTCGGGGTTAATGATTAATAGCATAAGGCAACGAACTTCCTTGGACTCAATAGTCAAGGAGTCATGCTCATCACAAGCTGTGGTGTGATGCCATGTTTGGGAGCGGACACTCAGTTTGATATGGTTCCCCAGCAAAATTAAGAACTATTCTCTAATTGCAAAACCATATCACATAGTTCAGCCAGTCAGCCTTACCATAGGTGCTTTCTGAAGCTCTCTGAAATGGGTGAAGGAGGAGAAGAAGGAGAAAGACACTTTCTTCAGACATATATAAAATTTGAATTTATTCGTTTAATTAATCCTTTTAAATAATTACCCAATTTATTATTTAACAAGGCTAGGATCCAAAATACCCCAACTATGCTGTGAAGAGGGATGCCGTAGTCACAACACAGTGGTCATTAAGGTAGATAACTTTTATCAATTTCAGTCTAATGAAATTCCTAGATCTGTGAGACTCATTGAACTGTTCAATGGCATGTTTAATCTCGGATATGCCCCACCGTTTGTGACTGGGATGCCGAGGATCACAAACCGGGTGTGAATAACCATGCAAATTAGCTTGGTACTCTCGGGGTCCATTATCATCTCAAATTGATGTGCCGGTTAACCACACACGCTCCATCAACAATGATAACACCCGAGAAACCCATTGCCACTCTTTATGAACCCCCATTGGTGTGCCGGTAACCCACACACGCTCCACCAACGTTTCATAAAGTGCAATGTGCAATTTCATGGGTTAGCATCAAATTCACATTTTTTTATCCTAAAGTAACTAGATTGGGTTTTGTTCAAGGTTCTAGTACTTTCAATTATAGCATTATACTTTTAAGAGGCTTAACGGTTCTATCAAACCCGTTCGGCTAACGACACTCGACTGGCCAGGAGAGCGGTGGGTAAGAGTGGATACCCATTAGACTAACATTTTATAGTCAGTCGCCTTATACCCTCTTTATAGGACAGTTTTGTGAATGAGGCCTACTTGCGGTAAGACTAACCAATTTTCTTATATATAAATAATTAACTTTTAATCATAAATATATAAGATATATTTTAATCTTATTAAAATATTTTAGAATTAATTTATTCAGAATTTTCGCTAATTTATTCTAATTTTTCGAAAATTTTAAATTAATCCTTTGAGCTGATTTAATTTATCTTTTAATTAACAATTAATTAAATTAATTAAATCTAAGATAGATATTATAAATTAATCAAATTAATTTTCTATCTAATAACCCTAGTTGGTCGAAATTTGCATGCAAGGCAATTAGGGTTCCAGTTATTCAATTTAGTAAACTACCAAAAATAACAACCAACTAAACAAGGCAAGCAAATCAAAGGGGAACCAAAGGGTGGCGGCTAGGGTTAGGAAACCCTAGCCTAGATTTCGACCAAAAACCATTCCAAGGAGTGTTTTTCGCAAAAACACTCATGACACAAACAATTTATGCAGTTTATATCAATCACAAGAAAACAGCCTACGCTCTGATACCACTGAAGGGTTTTCTAGCAAACAATGAACACAAATAATCCTATGGTTCACATGCAACCCTAGAAAGATCTATGTTTTCTTCTATGAAGATAATAAACTATAACCTAAAGGCCAACAATAAATTCTAAAGATTAAAACAAGAATTACCAACCTTTGAATCTTGTTCTTGAAGCTAGCAGCACAAGTGTCCTGCCTCAGATGCAAGTCATACCCACAGCAATGGAGAAGACAGTTCAGCAGAGTTTATCTTGATGTAAATGGCGCAGGTTTTAGGGTGGCCAGGTGCCTCCTTTTATAGCCTCCAAGGGTTACAGCTGAAACCCTAAGGAGCCTCCAAATGGGCAAGCCTGCTGACCATTTGGACAAGGCTTTCCTTAACCCTAATTAGGGTTTCGAGATCCTTGTGGTGACACCACAAATCTCGCCACCTTTAACCCCTATCCACTGGCCAGCCTTTTATTCAACTATTGAATAATTACAAAACCAGTCCCTGCACTTTTAATTAATTAATTTAATCACTAAATTAAATCCAATTAATTCTTGATTAAATCTCAATTAATTATTATAGTTTCTAATTAATATATTAACACTTAAATATATTAATAAACCATTTAATTAATTCTATTGATTTATTACACAATTAATAAATCAACCTTTTACTCTACTGAACTCTATCCTGACCTCCAGCTATGAGGGCAACCCAAATGGACTTTGCTTCAATCAATAAGATAAATATAGTTGTAAAGTCATGGCTTAGACACCTAATCCAACAATATTCTCAAGTGTACCATCATGTTATACTTTCCAAATTACTCACATGCTTCTAGAACAATCACCGACCTTACGCTTTTCATTCCCGGTTCAACTTCGCACATTGTCGACACATGGAAATTCCTACAACTTTGAGTTATCCTTCGACTCATATCGTTTCATACATTCGTTTGAGTCCTTCTAACATCATTGGTATTCTCATTGTTATCACGGATTAAATCACCTTACGCCACACGTCAAACTTATAGCTTAACCGCTGACCCCATAAAAGGTACAGGACTGCATTCACACCATGAAAGGTTGTGCAAACAATTTGCCAGGTCCTCTATTTTGAAGAGAGAAAAGTTAAAAGTTACGATTCTTTATCCTCCAAAGGATTACCTTCCTAGAATCACTAAATTGAGAATGTACTCATTCTCGATGGTCAATACTTCTACGCCTTCCTTCAAGGTAGCACCCTACCCTTACAATTTCAAATGATTTCCTGACTCCTAAACTCATTTTTATTCCGACTCCTTGCAAATTGCAATTGGCTTGACTTAAACAGTTGGATAAATCATCAAAATAGAAATCAAAATAGTTCTATACGAGTCCCTCATCGACGACTTAGGCCTTTATTATAAGGAATTTCTTCATTCTCTTACTACCTTGTTTGGTTACGAAGTAAGTATCATCATTCGCTTGGAGTTGTACGCATTTTGATAACAGTGAAGTTACTTATCGTTCTATAACCTTCCAACATCACCTAGATCATGTGTTCTAATCTATCATGATCTTTCACGGCCTCCGTTAGAGACAATGACTCCCTAAACATATTCTTTGAATATGGTTCTATTGTGGTGATAGTACTGGCAACAGAATTGTGTTTCCAAAAATCCTCGATCGTTTCATAACTTCTTTGGTAGACGACACCTGAATAGTCCTTACATTTGAGACCTATCAAAACTTTGCTGCCTATCCTTAGTATGTACCTTTAGGAAATTTTATCGAAACAGTATTTCGGGAATCTCCCAAAGCACAACAAATGCCATCTTCATCATACTGGTGCCTGCAGAGAGATGACCTGCTATGACTGCAAGCAGAAGGGACATACAGCCCGCTTTTGCAAGACTCTGGCACTGGGAAACCAATCAAGCGTCTAACTTGGGTTTGAGTCGTGCTTGTTTTGGGTATGACGAAACCGAGCACTTCAAGAGAGACTACTCGAAGGCAAAGGGGTCCAGTCAGATGCGATCAAGGAAAGAATATGTCCTTGGGAACAAGATAATCAATTCAGGATCCTATCGTGGTGACCATTGGCATGGGTTGGTTAGACCTCCCACCAGGCCGATATCATGTACCATGAGAAAGCGATATGACTCAAGAAACCCTCATTATTACGGCGAAAAACCAGGTAAAAACCCCCGAGTCATCTCGTGTATGAGTACCATTAGAGTTGTATACAATAGGAAACTGAATAGTCTGAGAATGTTTGAAATAGCCTTATTGCATGTTCCTTGTTTGGTTGTTGCCTTGGGGTAGGATCTCTCATTCGAATGCCTGTTTATTTCTACATTGTATATGGCTGTGTATTTATGAGGCGACTCGTCAGCACCGAAGGAAGTTCCGTCATAGTAGAGCAGTAGGGTGGGATTCCCTGCTTTCTTAGTCCATGTCGTAGATAAGAAGAAGGAAGTGAAGGAAACCATAGACATACGAGAAGTCCGTGACTTCCCTGATGTGTTTCCAGAAGATCTTCCGGGGATACCCCCAACACCACAGGTTGAGTTCAGAATCGACTTGATCCCGAGAGCGGCCGCCTAGCAAAGTCTCCATACAGACTAGCCCCAGCAAAGATGCAGGAGATAGCTAGCCAACTACACGAACTACTAGAAAATGGATCCATTAGACCGAGCTTCTAGTCTTGGGGAGCATCGGTTTTATTTATGAAAAAGAAGGATGGATCCTTTAGAATGTGTATCGATTATAGAGAATTGAACAAGTTGGCTATCAAGAACAGAAACCCATTTCCCATAATCGATGACCTGTTCGACCAGTTACAGGGATCCAACTACTTTTCAAAGACCTATTTGAAAGCTGGGTACCATCAACCTAGATTTCAGGAGGAGGACGTTCCAAAAACATCATTTACGACTCAGTATGGCCACTGCAAAATTGGTCACGATACCTATTGGGTTGACCAATGTGTGACATCCGCCTAAAATGGATTCGGGTCAACCCAACCCAATTGGAAATTTAATAAACCCTACTCAAGATTACTTGATGCTAATAGGATCAAAATCCTTACACTACGATATAAATTGACGTTAATAGCAATATAGCATAGTATAACGTTATAACTATAATCAAATTAAATTATAATACCATATTAAAATCAAATCAAAGTATGATGCTCTAATTAAATTAAAATAATCAAACTTGAATGCTATAATTAAACTTCAAATCAAAGTAGATTGTTATAATCAAATAATAACCTATTTTTTTTATAAAACTCTATTTTTATAAACACTACATTAAATTTTATAAAACTCTTAAGATTCTTGTGTTAGTGGGGAATTATGAATATCACCAAAAGTAAAAGGTTATTCCCATTGTCTCCTACTTACACCTCCCATCATCTTTCCTTTCATTTTTCTCCCAACACATTATTCTCATCATCACTCAAACCCTCTCTATTCTTTCTCTCACTCTCAATCTCGAAATTCTTCCAAGAAATATCAATTTTCCAGCCAAGAACAATCCCTCATACTCAAATCTCCATCCCTCTTGAAGCATTCATCAAGGTATGTTGTTAAAAGTTCCAAATCCATACATGAAACAAATTAAATCCACCAAACTATCTAAAACTCATTTTATGCATAAACCTGATTTTTCTCAGAATCCCATAAATAAAATAAGAAGTTCTGGAAATTTTCAGAAAATAACTTATTTTTATTGAATTACTATAATTATTGCAATATAATAAGGCAATAATTCACATAAAATACTTTTTGCAGTCAATAAATTCTGGGAAAATTTTGGAACAACCCATATATTAATTAAAGTGGATTTATAAAGTTTCATGCATTTATATTACTGTTTGATGCTTATTTTGTATTTTATTTTGTTATAGATAAATAAATTTCAAAATATAGTTATGTATGTTAAAAACTAGATTTTATTTTTCGCACCTTATTAACATTTTAAAGACTCCATGACAAAATTTACAGATTTTTGTAAGAATGTTTGATTATTTTTCCTTATTTAATGATTATTTAATGGTTTAAATTGATAATAAATAGTTACACATGTCCAAAAATTATAAAAACTTATCAGAATATCATATATAACATGTTAATCATAAATAAAAAGTCTAATGAATTTCTCTTAATACTTTCCTATTATTTATGATTTTATTGATTAGTTAATATTGAAAAACATAATAAATACTCCCCAGAGTAAAAAATATCCAAAATATTTACAGTAGGCTCAATATAATGTTAGAAAACTATGGTTAATTTTCCAGAAGTTTTGGGAATCATTTATTATTTTTCCCAAATTTTGTTGTGGTTTAATTATTAAAATATTAAATAAATAATAAAGCAGTTAAGAAAAATATGCAAATTTTACAGTAATTACTATTTTATGAAATAATGATTTTCTGATAATTTTAGAATGTTTCATTACAGTTTAGTATTTAAAACCATTTTCCTAAATATCTAAGCATGTAAAAATACCTTTTTAATGATTATTTCATATAAATAATTGTTTATAATATATAAAATATGTAAATACTTATAATTTGACAAGTTATTATTTTAATAAGAAATTACTAAAATCTTGCCTAAAGTGAAAATATAAATTACTTAAGCAAAGTAATTAATTCAATTTAAAATTCATCTAACCTATGAATACATTAATATTCAAAACAAAATTTGATTATTGTTAATTCATCTAATATAAGAATATGTGTCTAATTATTTTTATTAATACTCCATTCCCGTTTAGTAGTTCCTAAACCAAAACTATTAATTATAATAGGTTCCACGTTGTTTTGACCCGAGCCGTCTATCGTACAACACGCGTATTCCGTTTGGACTAATGTGAGTAATCTACCCCATATTTTATAATTTTCAATACTTTTGGGGTGTATCATGTGGTTCTAATATGTTTTCAACTTCATTTTATTATTTTATCACAATTGAGACATTGTTGGGACATTTATACTTGAATCATTATTTGTATAATTATTGTTTGTTTACGCTACATGTACTTGTAGTGGATTATCATTTTAGTCTAATCTCCATGACTATGCCCGTATTCTTGAGGTACGTTATGGACAATAATAGCGCTATTAGGTTGACCACCCCGCCTTGGGACGCTAAGGTGATTGATTGCACGTGGTTGTGTGTGTATGATGATTAGATGCTCCATCCTATATATACATATATATGTATATATAGGGTGAGGACTTATTGTTGTTGTTATCATTTGTTAATCAATTTTTGATTTATAAACTGTTATCTCAATAACAGTTGCTTGCCAACTTCAAAAGAAAACAAATTTCAAATTATTCAAACTCACAATTTTCTTTAGTAAAACTAGATTACTCACCAACTCTCGTAGTTGACCTGTTTTTACCCATGATGCAGATTTGAAGAATGAAGTTGATGAAAAGTAGGGTGTACCTTAGAAACCCACAAGACTATTTAAATTTGATGTAATAAATGTTATTGTATTTTGATTTGTATTTGTATGTTGTGGATATTGTTTGCATACTTAGTACTTAATTGAATCTAATCATATTATAACATAGTTGTCATGAGACTTTGAACAATATATCACGCCTTGATCGATTCCGCCAAGGATCGGGGTGTGACACAATGCCCCGGCGATGTTTCATGGACTGAATCCAGAAACCAAAGTTCGGTGGCTTCAGGGAGTTAGTTCTAGAAAAGACTCGCAAGACAAAGTATACTGATGGCCAAACATGAAAGCAGAGATTGTTACTTATATGGGCAAGTGTTTGACTTGTGCCATGGTCAAGGTAGAATATCAAAACCCCTCAGGTTTACTACAACAACCAGAAATACCCGAGTGGAAGTGGAAGCGGATAACCATGGACTTCATGACTAAGTTACCCAAGACAACCGGTGGATGGGACCCCATATGGGTAATTGTCGATAGGTTAACCAAGTCTGCACACATCCTACCAATAAAAGAGACAGACAAAATGGAGAAACTGATAAGGACGTACACCGAAGAGATTGTACGATTGCATGGTGCGTCAATATCCATTATCGCAGACAGAGATAGTCGATTTACGTCACGTTTTTGGCAATCATTGCAAAAGACCTTGGGTACCAGGCACAACATGAGTATAGCTTACCATCCACAAACCAACATGAAAAGTGAAAGAACTATCCAAACGCTGGAAGACATGTTGAGAACTAACGTGATAGGCTTCAGTAAGTCGTGGGACACCCACTTGCCGCTCATTGAATTTTCATACAACAATAGTTATCACACGAGCATTAAGGTTGCTCCATTTGAAACTTTATACGGACGCAAGTACAGATCCCCTCTGTGCTGGGCAAAGGTGAGTGATACTCAGTTAGCCAGAGGTCAAGTACCTAACAACATTCTCATCGGTCTTGAGATCATACGAGAGACGACAGAGAAAATCGTTCAAATCCGTGAACGATTGAAAGCATCCCGTGACCGATAAAAGAACTACTCGGATAAACAACGCAAGCCCTTGGAATTCCAAGTTGACGACCGCGTATTATTTGAAGGGTTTCCATGCAATCAATGAACACAAAATAACCTAAGGTTCACATGCAACCCTAATATTGATCTATGTTTTCTTCTATGAAGATTAGAACTAAGAACCTAAAGGATACAATTCAATTCTAAAGAAGAATCAAGAAAAACCAACCTTAGATCTTATGATCCTTTTAAGCAGCAGCAAAATTTTCCTGCCTCAGATGAAAGTCACACCCAGGGGATGGAAGAATCAGTCCAGCAGAGTAAATCCAGAGAGAAGATGGCGTGAAGAATGAGGTGCCAGGGGGTTCCTTTTATAGCCTCCTAGGGTTACACCTGAAACCCTAAGGAGCCTCCAATTGGACAAGGCTTTTGACCACTTGGACCAGGCTTACCAAACCCTAATTAGGGTTTCGCCAAACCCTTGGAGGAGCCTCCAAGTTGGCGCCACTTTTGGTCCCTGGTTTTCCTGGCCAGTTATTCAACTATTGAATAAATGCCATACCAGTCCCTGCACCTTTTTAATTAATTAATTTAATCTCCAAATTAAATCCAATTAATTCTAGATTAAATCTCAATTAATTAATATAGTTTCTAATTAATATATTAGCACTTAAATATATTAATAAACCATATATATATTTTCTATTGATTTATTATACAATTAATAAATCAACTATTCTCTCTACTGAACTATCTTTCCTCCACCCATGAGGGCAACCCAAATGGACTTTGCTTTTAACCATAAGATAAAAGTTCAATTACAAGTCATGGCTTAGACACCTAATCCAACAGTCTCCCACTTGGATAAGTCTATGACTTTAATTGTCTGAACTCTGACCCAGTCAGTTCTGTCCAAAGATAAGTGATCAGATGATCCTCCGTCCAACAAGATATTTTCAGACTCAAGACATGGATAAAATCAATCTGGTCTGATTCACTGTTCCTCGATTTCCGATTTGCATATGACTCTTAGACTACCAATTTAGTCCCGGTTGGCCAACCATTTTAGTCAACTTCAAAATCATCGAGAGGCCTACAGATATCTGTTTCCCGTTAGGGTCAAGGGACGAATAAACTTCGACTCATATACTTATGTCTTTTACCAGACAAATCACTCACAACAATACGTTTTATAACATCGAGTTACCGATGCGTTTTCATATTATCAATGAACAACCGTCTAATAAATCATAACTCATATGTCTTAGCTTAAAGATCAAAAGATATTATCGTCTCAACATTGCTCGTGATGTAATCCATGAAGCAATCCATTGAGCGCGGGTTTATCCAATACTCAAATCTCCATTTCCAAGTACTCACGAATGGTTCAGCGATCCAATTGCAATGTCTAACTCCTTAGACAATCTATTACCAATTCATGACAGTCTTACTTCACACTTACTCCCTTAAAGTGTAATCGACTGTGGATATTTGAATAATCCAATTATTCAGGAAGTAAAACATGCAAAATGAAACACAATGATAAAGTACTGACAAGAGTAGTAAACCATAATAAATCTCTATTATTAAATCACAAGAGTCAAATACAATACATTGTTACAAGTTTCGAACCTATCTAATTACTAAAACTTATATCATCTCTTAATCCAATGCTCCTAGCATGCTGATTATGCTTAATCCTACTCAGAGCCTTTGTCAAGGGATCTGCAGGATTATCTTCCGATGATACCCTCTTTACAAGGAGGTGACCTTCTTCTACCCTATGCCTGATGTAGTGGTACTTTCTGTCGATATGTCTGGACTTTCCATGATCTCGCGGTTCCTTTGTCAAGGCGACCGCACCTTCATTATCGCAGAACAGTTCCAAGGGCTCGTGAATACTCGGGACTACTCCAAGGTCACCGATAAAGTTCTTCAGCCAAGCCGCTTCCTTTGACGCTTCACTTGCTGCTATGTACTCTGATTCGCACGTAGAATCAGCCACTGTTTCTTGCTTGGAACTTTTCCAAGTCACTGCTCCACCGTTCAAAAGGAATACCCAGCCCGACTGAGACCGACCACTGTCTCTATCTGTCTGAAAGCTGGCATCTGTATATCCTTCAACTCTCAAGGTATCACTGCCACCGAGGACTAACACCATGTTCTTTGTCCTTCGCAGATACTTGAGTATATTTTTCACAGCTATCCAAGGCGCCCTTCCAGGGTTACCCTGGTACCGACTGACCATGCTTAAGGCAAAAGCCACGTCAGGGCGAGTACACGTCATAGCGTACATGATCGATCCCACAGCCGAAGCGTATGGTACTCGACTCATCTCAGCTATTTCCTCGTCTGTACTCGGACTTTGAGTCTTACTCAGCTTCGCATTACTTTGGATAGGCAGCTCTCCCTTCTTGGAATTTTCCATACTAAACCTCTTTAGTACCTTATCCAAGTATGTACCCTGACTGAGTCCAATCAGTCTCTTCTTCCTATCTCTCAATATTCTAATCCCAAGAATATAGGCAGCCTCTCCTAGGTCCTTCATGGCGAAACATTTCCCAAGCCAAGCCTTAACATCTTGCAAGGTTGGAATATCGTTTCCCATGAGCAGTATGTCATCGACATACAGCACCAGAAAAGTGACTATACTCCCACTAGCCTTGACATATACGCAGGACTCATCCTCGCTCCTAAAGAAGCCAAACTCTTTGACTTTCTCATGGAAACAAAGATTCCAGCTGCGAGAAGCTTGCTTCAATCCGTAGATTGATCTCTCAAGCTTACACACCTTATTAGGATACTTTGCATCGACAAAACCCTCTGGCTGATTCATGTAAACATCCTCAGTCAGCTTCCCATTAAGGAAAGCGGTTTTGACGTCCATCTGCCAAATTTCATAGTCATGAAATGCAGCTATGGCCAGCATAATCCTAATAGACTTTATCTTAGCTACTGGTGAGAAGGTCTCGTCATAGTCAACCCCTGGGGTTTGAGTAAAGCCCTTCGCAACCAATCTTGCCTTGAAAGTGTGTACCTTTCCGTCCATGTCTGTCTTCTTCTTGAAGATCCATTTGCACCCGACTGTCTTTCGACCCGGTACATTGTCAACCAAGTTCCAAACTTGATTGTCATACATGGACTTGATCTCGCTATCCATGGCCTCTTTCCACTTGGCAGACTCAGGGCCCGCCACTGCTTCCTGGTAGTTAGCTGGTTCATCCAAATTTATCAGTGTCCTATCACTGACAAAAGTGTCCCCATCCGAAGTTATATGGAACCCATAAAACTCGGGTGGCATGCTAACCCTACCAGAACGCCTAAGAGGTAAGGATACATCTGTCGGTCCAACAGGAACTTCATCCTCATGTTGGTTGCTAGTTTCTCCTAAGGTTGCGTCATCTGATGACTCTTGAATTTCTTCCAGATCAATGGTACTCCCACTGTCCTCTTTGAATACGAGTTCTCTCTCTCGAAAGACTGCTCGTCTAGCTACAAAGACCACGTCCTCGCTCGGTCTGTAGAATAGGTATCCAAAGGACTGTTTGGGATAACCAATGAAGAAACACCTTTCGCTTCTGTCTGCGAGTTTGTCTTGAGTCTCTCGTCTAACGAAAGCCTCACAACCCCAGACCTTGATATGTGCCAACGAGGGAGCTTTCCCCGTCCACATCTCATGAGGTGTTTTTGCAACCTTCTTAGTTGGGACAAGATTGAGGATATGGGCGGCAGTCTCTAAGGCATACCCCCAGAAGTGAATGGGAAGTGAAGCTCGACTCATCATGGAACGAACCATGTCCAACAGGGTTCGGTTGCGCCTCTCTGCAACACCGTTCAACTGTGGTGTCCTGGGAGGTGTCAACTGCGAAACTATTCCGCATTCCTTTAGATAGTCCAGGAACTCGATACTTAGATACTCTCCGCCTCTGTCGGATCTGAGCATCTTTATCTTCCTGCCTAATTGATTCTCTACTTCGTTCTTAAACTCTTTGAACTTTTCAAAGGTGTCCGACTTGTGCTTGATCAAGTAGATGTAACCGTATCTACTAAAATCGTCGGTAAAAGTCACGTAGAACCGCGTGCCATCCTTTGTGGTTGATCTGAATGGACCACACACATCCGTGTGAATAATGTCCAATAGACCCTCACCTCTTTCAAAAGACCCTTTGAAAGGTGATTTAGTCATCTTGCCCAACAGACAAGATTCGCATACATCATCCGACTTGAGGTCGAATGATTCCAACACTCCATCCTTTTGGAGTTGGGCGATGCGTTTCTTGCTGATGTGGCCGAGCCGACTATGCCACAGACATGCCTTTTCCACGTCACTAGTAGAATCAATATAATTTACACTTTGTCCTAGATTGTCAACACATTTCACAGTTTCATACACACCATTACAAGGATAAGCAGTAAAATTCAAAATACCATTTTTGAAAACAGAAATAGATCCAATATTATTATCAAAAGAAAAATGAAATCCTTGTCTGAATAATGCGTGAAATGAAATAATATTTCTTGCCATTTCTGGCGAATAGCAACAATCTAATAAATCTAAACAAACTTCACTACTAAGCACTAAACTATAAACTCCAATCTTGGTAACAGGGGACGATCTCCTATTGCCCATGATCAAGTTCAGTCTACCGTGCTCCACCTCCCTGCTTTCCTTTAGGCCCTGCATATCAGAACAAATGTGAAAACCACATCCTGTATCAAGGACCCAAGAATTAGAAGATGGTGAGTTTTTAGAGATAGTGTATATACCTGCTGTCGATGGCTTTACTTTCCCATCCTTGACATCCTGCAAGTATTTGGGGCAGCTTCTCTTCCAATGACCCTTTTCTTTGCAGTAGAAACAGTTTGCTTCATCGGGGTTGGCCACACAAGGAATTTGGGAAGTCTTGGTTCTCGAGCCATTACTGGATGACCCGGCCTGAACCTTTTCCCTCCAATTTTGCTTAGGAGGGCCCTTCCTTTTCTTTCCTTTGCCACTTCCAATGGCTAGAACGGGCTGATTAACCGAGGGTACACTTTTACCCTTCATCCCGTCTTCAGCTACTCGAAGCATGCGATGCAACTCAGTCATATTAGCCTGATTGTTGTTCAAATGATAAGCCAGCCTGAACTGGTCATAAGAACTCGGCAACGAGTTAAGCACTATGTCAACGGCCAACTGTTCCGGTACAGGCATCGCAAGCTTTCTAAGCCGCTCCACGTAACCTTGCATTCTTTGCACATGAGCGCAGATGGACTCTCCATCTTTGGGTTTGCTGTTCGTGAAGTCCTTGACCACTTCGCACCTTTCGATGCGCTCTTGCTTGCGGAACTTTTCCGCTAGCTCCTTGTGCATCTCATAGGGCCAGTAGTCTTCGTATATTCTCTGTAATTCGGGGTTCATTGTGGCGATCATGATGCAGGCCACTTTGGTTGCATCATCAGTATGTTTTTGGTACGAGGCAATTTCCTCGGGAGTAGCAGTTTCTGGGTCGACATCGACAAGCTCGGTCTCGAGAACATACTCTTTGTTCTCATACCTCAGAGCCATCTTGATGTTTCTAATCCAGTCATTATAGTTTGTCCCGTTCAATTGAACCTTGGAACATAGTGAGAGGATTGAGGGAACACTGGAGTTTGATTGGGGAGCGGATTGATCAGCAGAAGACATCTATAAAAGAAGGTAAGTTTAATTAGATACTTGTCGGTCCTTATATTAACCCAATATAAAATAAGGCTAGGATCCAACTATAACAATTTGCAACATAGAAGAGGGATGCCGTAATCTATAAGCAAATTTTATAAAGGTAGGCGAATGACGATTCAGCCGATTCCACCGCGGAAAAATAATCTTATTATAAATGGAATTCCTAGTTTCTTATGAGATTTATTGAACTGTTCAATAGCATGTTTAATCTCGGATATGCCCCACCGTTTGTGACTGGGATGCCGAGGATCACAAACCGGGTGTGAATAACCATGCAAATTAGCTTGGTGCTCTCGGGATCCATTATCATCTCAAATTGATGTGCCGGTAAACCACACACGCTCCATCAACAATGATAACACCCGAGACACCCATTGCCACTCTTTATGAACCCCTATTGGTGTGCCGGTAAACCACACACGCTCCACCAACGTTTCATAAAGTGCAATGTGCAATTTCATGGGGTAGCATCAAATTCACATTTTCCTAAAGTAACTAGATTGGGATTTGTTTTAGGGTTCTAGTACTTTCAATTATAGCATTATACTTTTAAGAGGCTTAGCGGTTCTATCATACCCGTTCAGCTAACGACACTCGACTGACCAGGAGAGCGGTGGGTAAGAGTAGATACCCATTAGACTAACATTTTATAGTCAGTCGCCTTATACCCTCTTTATAGGACAGTTTTGTGAATGAGGCTTACTAGCGGTAGACTAACCAATTTTCTTATACATATTAAATTAACTTTTAATTTTAAATATATATAAGATATATTTTAATCTTATTAAAATATCTTTAGAATTAATTAAATTCTAATTTTCTCAAATTATTCTAATTTTCTTGAAAATTTTAATTAATTCTTAAAGCAGATTTAATTTGCCTTTAATTAATCAATTAATTAAATTAATTAAATCTAATGTAGATATTACCAAATTAATCAAATTAATTTATCTACAAAGGTCCTAGTGATTCTCGAAATCAACAAGCCAGGCAAGCAAAGTTCAGGTTATTTTATAAGATCTTATTACCAAAAATAACAACATACTATTATGGCAAGTAAATCAAGCAATCAAGGGGGACCATTAGGGCATGGCGGCTAGGGTTAGGAAACCCTAGCCAAGCCGTCAACATTCAAGGCCACCAAGGGTGGATTTTCGCAAAAAACACCAAGGCCAAGATCATGCAAGCAGTTCATAATCAAATCACAAGAAAACAAGCTATCTCTGATACCACTGAAGGGTTTCCATGCAATCAATGAACACAAAATAACCTAAGGTTCACATGCAACCCTAATATTGATCTATGTTTTCTTCTATGAAGATTAGAACTAAGAACCTAAAGGATACAATTCAATTCTAAAGAAGAATCAAGAAAAACCAACCTTAGATCTTATGATCCTTTTAAGCAGCAGCAAAAATTTTCCTGCCTCAGATGAAAGTCACACCCAGGGGATGGAAGAATCAGTCCAGCAGAGTAAATCCAGAGAGAAGATGGCGTGAAGAATGAGGTGCCAGGGGGTTCCTTTTATAGCCTCCTAGGGTTACACCTGAAACCCTAAGGAGCCTCCAATTGGACAAGGCTTTTGACCACTTGGACCAGGCTTACCAAACCCTAATTAGGGTTTCGCCAAACCCTTGGAGGAGCCTCCAAGTTGGCGCCACTTTTGGTCCCTGGTTTTCCTGGCCAGTTATTCAACTATTGAATAAATGCCATACCAGTCCCTGCACCTTTTTAATTAATTAATTTAATCTCCAAATTAAATCCAATTAATTCTAGATTAAATCTCAATTAATTAATATAGTTTCTAATTAATATATTAGCACTTAAATATATTAATAAACCATATATATATTTTCTATTGATTTATTATACAATTAATAAATCAACTATTCTCTCTACTGAACTATCTTTCCTCCACCCATGAGGGCAACCCAAATGGACTTTGCTTTTAACCATAAGATAAAAGTTCAATTACAAGTCATGGCTTAGACACCTAATCCAACATTATTGAAGGTCTCACCCTAGAAGGGAATGTTACGCTTGAGAAGCATGGAAAACCAGATCCAAGGTACATCGAGCCATCGGAGATCCTTGCTAGGATCGGCCCGGTAGCTTACAAAATCCAACTACCACATGAACTCAACAATGTACACCCCACTTTCCACGTATCAAACCTAAAGACGTGTCTGTCCGATGAGACTCTCGTCATTCTGCTTGACGAAATTGATGTAAACGAAAATCTCCACTTCGTTGAAAAACCTGTGGAGATCATGAATAGGGAAGTCAATAGGACGAAACAAAGCCGCATACCGATAGTAAAGGTCCGCTGGAACGTCAAGCGTAGACCTGAATCTACTTGGGAACGTAAGGACCAAATTAAATTGAAATACCCACATCTTTTCCCAAACCCTTGGGGATCTACTCAAGTGCTAAATTTCGGGACGAAAATCTTTCTAACGGGTAGATGATGTGACAATTGTAAATTTTGGTCAACGAAAGTCAACCATAGTCAAACGAAGCGTACTTCAATCCATATGTTGAAAGGTTATTTTCCATAACTTTTGTGATGTATTATTAAATATTATAATACTACGTATGCTAATTCAAAACAATTATCGAGTAAACGCTGAAAATATGGATAATAAACTACTGTAGCGTAAAAATTCGATAATCATACAATTATTATTTTGAGAATAATAATATTCATAAAATGATGTATTCGTAAACACGAACCTGTGGATATATAGAACGTCGAAAACAGAGTTCATATGTGAAAGTTACAACAGTTAAACCGCTGTGAAAGGATAAATGTATGTAGGGTTTGGACCTAAAATACAAAATGTGGTACCTTAAACATCAAAAATGGGATAACAAATCATATATTATGAAGCGTAATACTATGTAGTATTTAATTTCATAGCTAAATATATTTTCCGGTAAATTGCCGAAAATCGCGTAATCGGAAAAATATTGCGCTTAAACGCGTATTTCATCGTCTAACGAGTTATAATTCAATCTAAATAAATGTTTAGCAATGTTTTTATACATAATATTTATTTAGAAGATCATTTATGATGTTTAAGGCACCACATTTTGTATTTTAGGTCCAAACCCTCTGTACATTTATCCGTTCACAGCGGTTTAACTGTTGTAACTTTCACATATGAACTCCGTTTTCGACGTTCTATATATCCACAGGTTCGTGTTTACGAATACATCATTTTATGAATATTATTATTCTCAAAATAATAATTGTATGATTATCGAATTTTTATGCTACAGTAGTTTATTATCCGTATTTTCAGCGTTTACTCGATAATTGTTTTGAATTAGCATACGTAGTATTATAATATTTAATAATACATCACAAAAGTTATGGAAAATAACCTTTCAACATATGGATTGAAGTACGCTTCGTTTGACTTTGGTTGACTTTCGTTGACCAAAATTTACAATTATCACACGCTCTCACTGAATCGATAATCATAGCGGACTCAACAATTTATTATCAAATAAATTCTCAACATAATCACATATATTTCTCTCGATACATCATTAGTAAGAATTCTCCCCTCGCCATTTCTCTGTCATTCTCATCTAAATTTCTAATTCATCATAATGACACAAAATAAATCATACATACATACGACTCACCGTAATCTCTACACACAACTCGCAAAGAATTAATAATGTTCAACACTGCAATCTCTACGGTGAGATCATATCTCATCACTCGAGTATCTCATTAATCTCAAGAAAATAACTCAACATTATTATAACAAAATCTACTTTCGATCGTCTCATACGAATAAGTAGTTTTGTTATCTCGACATTCACACATTTCTCTTATTAACAGTAATCGATTTGATTGCTAAGGAACGAATCCTATCAATCACAATCACAATTACTTTTATACTCTTGTTAACTCATTACATAATTATACAACTTTATCTCGTTCAACACTCAAGTAAATCTCACATATTCTCATATTAATAGGTTAACACTAAAAGATTTTATGCAAATCTATGAACTAAAATTCTAAGTTCACATGCAACCTAGATTGTATCTATGTTTTCTATCTTTGAACATGTAAATAATTCCTAAAGGCCAAACAAAATTTCTAAAAGAAATAAATAAGAAAAATTAACCATTTAGTTGTTTCTTCCAAGCAAAGCAACGCAAGTGCCTTGCCTCAAATGAAGTCACACCCAAGACTAGGGTTTTCGAAAGTTCCAGAGAGAGGGAAGAGAGAAAAATTTCGTGGCTTTTATGGTGCCTAGGGGTCTCTATTTATAGTTTCCAAGTGGCCACCAAATAAGCCTTTAGAGATAAACCTTTTTGAATTCAAATAAGATAAACCTTTATCTATCAATTCAAATCTATTTATCCTAACATATAATAATCGAAATAATGGATTATCCCTCCATAATTTCGTTGGCCACTTAAACTACCATAATTGTCACTTACTCAACTATTGAATAATTACAATTCAGCCCCTGCACCTTTAATTACTCAAATTAATCACCAAATTAATTCCAGATTAATTTCTAATTAATTAATATAGTTTCTAATTAATATATTATCACCATAATATATTAATAAACTATTTTTTATTTCTATTAATTTATTAATCATATAATAAATTAATCTCTCTCTCCTGGATTTTCTGCTAATCCTCTAGCCATGAGGACAACATGAATGGATTTTGCTACTATCAATTAGGTTAATACATATTATTAGTCATGGCTTAGACCCCAATGTACGCGTACCGGGCTCCTGTTTGCTAGACTTGGTTATATAGCCATAGTCTAAATCAATTCTCCAACATCCACAATCATCTCAATAACATCTATCTCAAAGATGTATAAATCAAAAGAGGAAAAAGGAGTATAAACGGTAAATATCAACTCTATATTTACCGAAACTCCCAAATTCGTGGTTCCACTCATTCAACCGTATGAACTCAACAATAATCACACCAATAGCTCAAAAGGCATCCACTAACAATCTACTAACAACATATTTAACAATTTATAGCTAAATCATGAAAATTTAAAACTAGGTTTTGAAATCCCCAAAATTGAGAGATACTCACATCGACGAATTAGGAAGCAAGAACACGTTTACGGGGTTAGATCCACGCTTCTACATGTTTCCCCATTAACCTCGAGGCTTCATTTCCCTCAAAATCGCCATTTGTAGCTCTCAAAATCGAAAATGAAATGTTTTTCCTCAAAATGGGTTTGCTGCACATTTAAAGGGGTCTGCAGGCGAAACCCGACCCAGGTTAAGGAACACGACCCGGGTTCCTTTTACGACATTTATTCCGTTTGTTCAGTAGATACAACATGGTCCGGGTTTTATTACACGTCCCGGGTTGGTTCCTTTTGGCATTTTTCAAACTCAAACTTCTCCCAAAAGGTCCTCTAACCACGCTAACACAGATAACAACTTAACTAATTTTAATTAAACCAAGATTAGTACATAAGAGGGATTCCAACATCTTCTCACTCATCAACAACTCATAACTCAAAGGCAATCACAAGGATCGCCACACCTTTACGCTAAGCAAACCCATTGCTAGAATCACACCGACTATAAGGTAATAACTCTACTTACCTTATAAAGCATATAAATTTAAAAATGGCTCTTACATCTTTCGGCTTTTTCGTTGTAGTGGTTGTTTTTCGGGCTCGGATTCTTCGAATTCCTCCGGTTGTGTTTCTGGCACCGCCTCGTCGTTTGAATCGGACGTATCAACATGTTACGGTTGTGGCTCCGTAAAAGCACCCATTGGTGCACCGAAAAACGGGCTAAACGGCGATGCCGAGTATTGGAATTGTTGAGGCATGGATTGGTATTGAAATTGTGGTGGGGAAAAAATGGAAGCTCCATCTGCGGAATGTATGGAGCGGGTTCCGGTGACGATTGTGGGAAAATATTTTTCGCGGCTTTTGATTTTCATTGGGACAATGTCTTGGAAGCATTTGAATTTGTTTGGAGAATTGTTTGAAGATTTTGAGATGTAAAGTTGTAAAATGTGTTGGATGTGTGTGTATATATATGTTAAATTTTTTTTAAATAACGGCTATTTTTATAGCCGTTGCCGACGGCTCATTCCTCGAATCAACACAACGTCGCACAACGTCCAAAACTCGCGCGGGGTGCAAAGTGCGACGGGCTCGCAAGAGGGGGGGGGGGTGTTTACCGCACGCCTCTCACACTTTGTGCTTGGCGTCGGATAGCACACCGGATGGCCTTACAAACAGTATACCTAACAGTTGATAAATGTAAAGTATATATAATTACACCAAATTTTTTTTGACAAAGATTCTAATAATAATGGTTATATTTTCAGTTGTTTGATGATATAGTGAAGCTGTGAAGATAGTTTTCTCGTTGATGTATGACAGTTCTAATACTCAAATATGTCATCTAAAAAGTTGGAAAGTCAAAGGCATGAGTTTTTGTCGGCATGGGCATGTGCATCACAGTTTCAATATATACATGTCTGATAAAAAATTGATCTTAAAACACCCTTAAAGGCATGGGTTTTTTCAACATAATTTTGGTTGTTATATCTAAAGGTGCACATAAACAGGGTTTCTTTTGTGCTCTATATTTTCAGTGCTATTTTGGGATTATGCACATCGAGAAAACAACTTGTAGCCAAATTTAATCGAACCAAATTGTAAGACCCGTTCCGAGATACAATTTCTTAAAGATTTAAAGTCAATTTTAGTGTGTGTTTTGATGTTTTTTCTAATCATCTTAATTCTTAAGTATAACTTGTGTCTTAATTCTGTTGGATGCAATTGCTCGTATGTCTCTTATTTATAATTATTTTACCAACACAATACGTTGAATCTGTATATGATAAATAATATGGGACATAATCAAGGGGCTAGGGGGTACGAGCCCTTTTTGATTTCGGTAACTTAGTTTGAAACTGAAAATTGGATCAATCAGTAGCTTCTACCGATAGTTGAACTTTTTTGTTACTTCCAGAACTATTTTACATATGTATGTATCATAAAAAATTTCGTGATTTGACAATAGTATGACGCAATTCTGGACGCATAGAAAACCATTACGAAATTGGTTTTCAAGCAAAAACATATTTAAGTTATCTAACTCAGTACCTTGTTTGCATAAGTGTAGATGACACGATCACCTTTGCAACAATTATTTGTCCGAAATAGACAAGTTAGTATTAGATCCTTTGTGGCATATAGCGGTGCTACCACCTAGGGGTAGTGACGCTATGTGATGCGAGTATGGAACGCCGGTTAAGTGGTGATAGCACTGCTAACTCCTCCTGTTAGTGACACTGTGTACCGCAGAATGCAAACCCTATTTTCGGTTTTTGACACCTATTTAAAGGTCCCTGCCTCTAGGGTTCACATTTTTTACGACTTCCAGAGAGCTTGGGCGACCCTAGACAGCTGAAACTCTCTCTTATTGCTCAATCAGACCCGTTCCCGAGGGTGGTCAACACGGGCGACCACCCAGGGCCCATCGTCTTTGGGGGCCCAAAATTGTATGCCCAATATAATATATATGTATATATTTGTCTTCTAACAAATACAAGTTGTTGAATATTTTTATAATTTTTTAAAGCAAATGGTACTTCGGGGATAAGAACTTTTAATGAATTATTAGATGCAGTGAAATTGGTACATCTTAATAAAATTATATAAGGGATCAAGGTTATGACAATAGTTCCAAATATTGAAGGAAAACACCAAGTTATTAAAAAACGACTACTTTTAATTGTTATACTTATTTGTATATTTAAAACTATCATTTATGAAAAACGCTAGAAAATACTTTTTTATAAATGGTTTTGCTAATTTTTTTAGGGGACTTTGTTTCTCCTCTCGCCCCGGGCCCCAAAAAAGGTTGGACCGGCCCTGTGCTAAATATTGCTATTGGAATGTCTTTGAAGACAAAGAAGGAGGATTGGTGCAAGGGAAGCTTCTTCTTCTATTGGTTCTGGATTTCCTTTGATCTCATGACCTTTTTGTAAGTCTCTTAGCCCCTATTCTTGCTGTAAATTCATCTAGATAAGATTTGGCCATTTTTGTGAGATTTATGACTTTCAAGAGGTGTGGGCTGGAGTTTGAAGGACTCCAGCCCCCAAAACTGATTCAGGGTGCTCCTCTGGAGTTCTTAAGTCATAACCAGACTCTGACTAAGCCATGCAATAAATTAACGGATATATACATGTCTTAGAATCTAATGTTAGGATTGGGGACATGCATGTCCATTTGAATGAGTGTTGGACTAGCTTCTGGTCCCATGGACGAGTTTTGGAAAACCATGTCCTTTGGCTGAACCAGTTAAGAGCTTTATGAAGGATTTTGGACTTTCTAGAGTTAGCGCTGCTAACTCAGGCGAGGCCCCATAACCTGACTTCGCCTTAGCGTCGCTACAAGAGCTGGTAGCGCTGCAATCGGCTCTGATGTCGACAGTTGGCTAAGTTTTGAACTTTTGACCATAGACTTTAGTTGACTAGTCTAACCTTGTGGTCAAACCAGTGAAAATGTGGAATATGGTTGTGAAATGGTCGTGTATTTGGGGTTTAGGTAATTCGCCGAGCGAGGGTTGGTATATTACCAAATATCCACACGTGTTTGAGACAGGTGAGCATCCTTGCCTTACTGTATGATATTGCATGCTTAGACTTCTGACATTATAATTAATTAATTATATTTTAAAATTTTAAATTAATTTAGATAGTTACGTAATTATTCCTAGATTTTCTCGTTCTTACCTTCCCTCTCTCTCTCTCTCTCTCTCTCTCTGTGTGTCATTTTCTTATACAGTTTTTCATCAAACCTTAAATAGTCGTAGCCTCCATTTAAGCCCTAGACTCATCACCAACAACAGTTCCTTCTATTGCAACAAATTCGATCACCGTTGTATCCCTTAAAAATCAAAGAAAGCCTTCGCCAGGAAGATCATCGAGAAAAGGCGGTGAGAGAACAATGAGATAGAGGGAGATGCCAACAACGATCTGCTGCTATAGGATGAAGATCGGTGCTGTCACGGTGACATTGGCAGGCGGCGGGTCGTTGTGGCCAGTGGGGGATACCGGTGTTTGATGCTACTGATCTCGATATATGGCTTTTTCAAGCAGGATATTATCTGTGCATTTTTTTGCCGCTGTCAACCCTTCATAAAAAAAAAAAGTTTGATCTTCGCTTAAAAGCATTCTCGGAAAATGGGGCATGCGTATAACAGTTTACAGGGCATGTGTATCAAAGTTTTCAAAGGCAATGCATTCTCAGAGAATAAGGCATGTATATAACAGTTTTTTTTTGAGAATGATGCATTCTTAGAGAATGAGGCATTCTCAGAGAATGGGGCATGGTGTCGTTATTTTTTTAGTAATTTACAGGGCATGCGTATAACAGTTTTCAAAGGCATTCTCAGAGAATGGGTGATAGAATGTATAACAGTTTTCAAACAGTAACTTGATTAAAAATACGTTAAAATTAAATTGAAAATTTTAAAAACACGTTAAAATTAAAAATGAAAATTTAAACCTAATAAAGAAAAATGGTCAAACTCGCATATTGAAAATCCGCCACTTCCTAATTTATTAAAACCAAAAAGTCTGATTTACCCTTCTGGTGGTTTTAATATAGAAAGTAATTATTTTTTTTCCTTTTAATTACCATCATGCCATTATTGATCATAACCATCTATTTTTTTGATCTAATGGCCACAAATTGGTCCTATATTCACACTATAATTGCAATTCACATTTAATCCTAACTATATATATATATATATATATATATATATATATATATATATATATATATATATATATATATATATATATATATATATATATATATATATATATATGGTTAAGTTCATATGATATCATTATATTTCGTGAGACTGGGAGACGCATCCTAGCCACTCATTTTGGGTATAAAACAAAAGAAATTAAAAAATGCAAAATAAATGAAAACAAATGAAATATATATGTTTATTTAGTATTTTTGTCATTTTTTATTAAAAAATTTAATAATAATAATAAAAATTTAGCGTTTTTTTCATATTCTAGTAGAATATTACACTATTTTGTGTAATATTCTATTAGAATATTCAACATTCCAATGAACTTTTTTTATTTTTCCAGATTTTTATTTTATTTTATTTTTTAGATAGAATAAATAGCAAAAATTAGTAGAATTTTTTTTTTAAATTCTCATTATTTTAGCCTATTTTAATTTTTTTTATTTATTGATCTCCAAAATGAGTGACTAGGCGGCTGATTAATCGGTCTAGGCGGCTGATTAATCGGTCTAGGCGGCTGATTAATCGGTATTGGCGGTCATTTTCTAATTTCTTTTAATTTTTTAATTTATTATTTATTTCTTTATTTTTAAATAGCGACACAAACACTCTCTAATAACTCAAGAAAACTAAAAAAAATCAATATTAAAGAATAAAAGCAAACAAATGTATAATCTTTGATGTGTATATTGGAATAAATGAATCAAACATTGCTATTTTGTTATATTTATATATTTTTAAATAAATTCATTTATAATTTAGGGTCCCCGATTAATCCCCGACTAATCCCCGATTAATCCGATTAATCTCTTAACCCCACTCGACACCCGAGCTACCGTCAAGCGATTTTTACAACCTTAATATATATATATATATATATATATATATATATATATATATATATATATATATATATATATATATATATATATATATATATATATATATATATATATATATATATATATATATATATATATATATATATATATATATAGAGAGAGAGAGAGAGAGAGAGAGAGAGAGAGAGAGAGAGAGAGAGAAGGGTTCAAATGAGAACTACTAAAATGTTGAGAACCGTGAGAACCATTAATTCACAGTTTAATAATGTATTTACGTTATAATATTCACAGTTTAATAACTAGAAATTTTATTATATTGTAAATATTGTAAAACGTATGAAAAATAAGAAATTTTAATAAGTTTAATGTGTTTTCACATAATAAAAAAGTGTGAAAAAACAACAAAACGAAAAAAAACTGATTCTTAATGTGGGAATATCGGTTCTCACGGTTTTTAACCTTTTAGTGGTTCTCATTTGAACATTTTCATATATATATATATATATATATATATATATATATATATATATATATATATATATATATATATATATATATATATATATATATATATATATATATATATATATATATATATTTATATATCGACTCATTCATATTAGATTTTTAACCAAAATTGTACCAGATTCCTTCTCTTCAAGGTTACATGAAAAGATCAATGGCATTCTCTATATTTTCATTTTTGTCGGCCATTCATCTATCTTTCAAGGAATCAATGGGTTATTTGTTTAGGTATATATATATTGTTAATCTAATAATATGAAAAGTATATTTAGTCGGACCCATAAATATGATCAAATAAACACTTGATTATTTGTTTACTATCTTGGATATATGTTACATGTGCTTAAAATCACCATACGTTTGTCGTTTGATATGGTGATGGTTGTTACAACTTAAGATTGCACAAAATATCATATATTATCTTAAAATAAATTGTTTGTAAAAAGCTACCATTGTCAAAAGAAAACTAGTTTTTCTGAATATTGTTAATTACTATGAATATTGTTAATTACTATATGAACGATGTTCTATAAAATAAAAGGTAACGGCATCCTCTGAAGCTATTGTATCGAATCCGTTCAGAGCCCATTATATCTTAGGTAAATTACCAAATACTAACAATATTTATGCATACAAAATTTGAAGTTGAACATCATGCATGACTCTTATTGTAGGGGGGCAATAACGATATTCTATATGATTATATAACATAAGACGGATAGTAAGAAAAATATAAAACAAAACATTAGGAGTTGATACAACAGTTGTTACCACGGTTATAGAAACTTATAAAGCAAGAGCTACTGAATTCAATTTTATTTGATAAATATTATGGATTATCACTTTCACCCATATTTATATAAAATATGGTTAATTCAAGTTCTAGTAACAGGTCAAAAGTGTAAAACAACAATAAATAAAGAACATTGAAGGATGGAATGGGAATTATCAAAAGTACCCTAACATGTATTAATTTTCTAAAAACTTACTATATATTTTGTTTAAAAGAAATTAAATTATAGTATAACTAATTCGTTTTAGTAAGATCATAACAAGTTATTGGGTGACCTGACCTATTTTGAACGGTATATCATAATGTGTCGTTTTAACTTAAAAGTCTCTTTAATCCCCGTGTAGCCTTCTTAAGTATCCTTGCTTTTTCCACTAGCCATCCACTTTGCTGAATTTTAAAAATATCAGCTTTTGTATATAATAATAATGATATATATATATATATATATATATATATATATATATATATATATATATATATATATATATATATATATATATATATATATATATATATATATATATATATATATATATATATATATATATATATATATATATATATATATATATATATATATATATATAATTCGTGTTATGAGAAATAAATTTTGTACGACCTAAACATAATTCGTTAGGCATGGCTTATGTGTTGTACATAGATATGTAACCATCATTCCAAGTGCATTTTTTGTGGACCATCGGCTAAACGTTTGGTCAATTGTTTCGTACCATAATTCCCACATGGGCTTGAAGGGAGCCTTCTTTCAAGGATAATCCACACTATAAAATGCAATCTCTACGACGAACATTTTTCAATAACATTCAAGAATGGCTATCATACACTTTCAAGCCCTACTTCTTAGTGTACTTATAGCATCCTCCACCCTTTCCTTATCTAACTTTTTACCACGGAGACATCGTCGGCGCCCACCACCCTTGCACTTCCATTGGAGACCACCTGTGGTGGTAAGGCCGCCGCCAACGACTACACCAACAACCCCAATACACACCGTGCCTGCTCCAATACAAGAATCACCACTAAGAAGACATTATGGGTCACCACCCTTGTACATAGTACCACCTATCAATAGCCAACCACCACCATCACCTGTTTACATGCCACCGTCGAGTTATCAACCAACAAGACCTGTTCATGAAACGCCACCTCTATATCTGATACCACCTATCAACATGGAACCATCGCCATTACCTGTCTACACACAACCACCATATTTTGGTAATACTCCACCACCAACAGGACCTATTCGAATACCACCACCGATGTATACGGTACCACCTACCAAAATGGAACCACCACCATCATCTGTCTACACATCACCACCAAATTTTGATAACAAACCACCAACACCAAGTCCTATCGATGTACCACCACCCTTGTATACGATACCACCCATCAACACGAAACCACCACCATCGCCTGTCTACATGACACCACCAGAGTTTGAAAATAATCGACCACCAAAAAGACCTATAAGTGTGGAACCACCGGTGTACACAATACCACCTATCAACAATAAACCATCGCAACCTGTCTATAGGCACCCACCTGATTTTGATAATAGTCCACCACCGATAAGACCTATTCATGCCACACCGCCAGTGAATATGACGCCACCTATAAATAAGGAACCACCTTTGTCTCCTATCTACACACCACCACCAAAGTTTGAGAAGAGTCGACCACCTACACGTATTCATGTAGCACCACCACCGGTCTACATAGTACCACCTATTAATGACCAACCACCACCTTTTAATAATGATCCACCACCAACAAGACCTATACATGTAGCGCCACCAGTATACACTATACCACCTATCAATATGGAATCACCACCTCCGATGTTTGAGGGAAGTCCACCACCAATAAGACCTATTCATGTGGAACCACCAGTGTACATAATACCTCCAGTCAATAATAAACCACCACCATCCCCTGTCTACACACCACCTTCGAATTTTGATTACCGTCCACCACCAACAAGATCTATTCCTGTAGTGCCACCTGTGTACGTGGCACCACCAATAAACATGCAACCACCACCACGACCTATCATCTATATGCCACCACCAATTTTAGAGAACAATCCACCACCAACAAGGCATGCTCGAGTGAGACCACCAGTATACATGGCACCACCAATCAACAATCAATCGCCACATTCACCTATTACCAATATGCCACCACTAGTTCTAGAGAAAAGTCCACCACCAATGTATATCGTACCGCAAATCAACATGCAACCACCACCTTTACTTATAGTAAACACACCACCGCCAGGTTTAGAGGCTAATCCACCACCAGCTACGCATATTCGAGCGAAGCCACTGGTATACATGACACCACCAATAAATATACAACCACCACCTTCATATGGTGTCAATATACCACCACCAACAAGATCGATTGAAGTGACTCCACCAACATATATAGAACCGCCAATCAACATAAAACCACCACCATCACCTGTTATTGACATGACACCACCGATTTCAAAAAACAATCCACCACCATCACCTGTTATTGACATGACACCACCAAATTCAAAAAACAATCCACCACCATCAACTGTTAATAGTCAACCACCACCCATTGAATTGCCACCTCTACTAGATCCTATTAACAATCCACCCAATTATGATAAACCACCACAAAATCTGGTCAACATGACACCACCCATTGAAGAGGGACCTATAGAAACTCCAGTCATCATGCCACCACCCATTAAAGAAGAACCTCTAGAATGGCCAATTAACGTACCACCACCCATTGAGGAAGAACCTCCAGAAATTCCAATCATCATGCCACCACCTATGGATGATGAACCACCAGAAACTCTAGTAGACATACCACCCCCTGTTGAGGAACAACCACCAGAAACTCCAATCGACTTGCTACCACCCATGAATGATAAACCACCAGAAATGCCAACCAACATACCGCCACCCATTAACGAAGAACCAAAAGAAACTCCAATTGATATGCCACCACCAGTGGAGGATAAACCGCCAGAAATGCCAATCGATATGCCAGCCCCTATTGAGGAAGAACCATCGGAAACTCCAATCAGCATGCCACCACCTATAGAGAATGAACCACCAGAAATGTCAACTGAAATGCCACCACCAGTTATGGAAGAACCTTCAGAAACTCCAATAGACATGCCCTCACCTGTGGATGATGAACAACCAAAAACACCAATTGACATGCCACCACCCATTGAGGAAGAACAACCAGAAACACCAACCAACATCACACCACCGATGGATGATGAACAGTCGGGAACACCAATTGACATGCCACCACCTATTGAGGAAGAACAGCCAGAAACACCAACCAACATCACACCACCGATGGAGGATGAACCACAAGAAACACCAACCAACATGCCACAACCTATTAAGGAAGAACCGCCAAAAAGTCTAATCGGCATGCCATCACCCGTTGAGGATGAACCACCAGAAACACCAACCAAGATAATACCACCTATTGAAATAGAACCACCAGAAAATCCAATCGACATACCACCACCAGTAGAGGATGAACCACCAGAAATGCCAATCAACATGCCACCATCCAATGAAGAAGAACCTTCGGAAACTCCAATCAACATGCCACCACCCATTGAGGATGAACCACCAGAAACACCAACCGAGATAACACCACCTATTGAAATAGAACCACCAGAAAACCCAATCGACATACCACCACCTGTGGAGTATGAACCACCAAAAATGCCAATCGACATGCCACCACCTAATGAAGAAGAACCTCCGGAAACTCCAATTGACATGCCACCACCCATAGAGGATGAACCACCAGAAATGTCGATTGACAAGAAACCACCCATTGAGGATGAATCACTAGAAACTCCAATCAATATTCCACCACCAATGGAGGATGAACCACCGATAAACTTCAATTAGCATGCCACCATCTACTGATGATGAACCACTTGAAAATTCGAGCTTTGTGCCAATATCGATTGAGAATCGACTGCCATGAAAACTGACAACACATAAACAAATATCATTTACCACTCATAGTCGTTTCCCAAATTTTCCTTCATAGTGGAGAAATCCACCTGCCACTAATATTGAGTGATCTCGTAAGCACAATTGTTTACCATAAGTGTTTACAATACATGCATGCATGTAATTTATCTTATGCTTTTAAAGAATGTAACATGATGTGCAAAAGAAATAATATCTATACATTGGTGTGCTTTGTTTTTATTGGCCACTATATGTATTAACCATATGTTTAAAGGTTCACATAATCCTTCACATCGATTGAAGCTTAATAACATAACTATTTCTTTCTTCTTGAGTATTTAGTTTAATCTGATGATAAAAGTTTCAAAATGCATTCAAGAGGGGAGATTGTATCTCAACTTAGATAAATTTATCCAATAAAAATAGCTATGTAATCATATCATTGGCGGGGGTATAAAAAGATTCTAAGAATGCATATATGTTGTAAAATCCTTTTTTAATGTCATATGAAAATACATGATATTTTTAGCCATTGTTTTACATTCCTAAAACACATAGATACATATTTTTCTTATCTAAATGTAATAACAAGTGTTTTTGTTTACACGACCAATGAAACAGGATTAATAGTAAGTCAATCCTCTAACACTAAAGAAGTTCTATTACAAAATGAGTCAGATCCCATGGGCTATTGGATCGATCATAAGTGTCATGAAAATTATCCTGACAACTTGCACACTTAGAGCAGAGTAAGTCAAGTTCAGGACAACACGTGGAAGAAATCACTAGACCATGTTTGAGAGCATTATTAAAGCATACATGAGAAAACAAAGAGTTGTGTTTATGGTGAATAGGAAATATAATAATAGTTTGAAAGAGTTCCAAATATGAAATTATTAACTAAACTCTGCAAAAGAGTTTTGAGTATTTGCATCGACTAATGATACTTAAGACTTCATGGTTGAAGAGTCACATCAGTATTATGATGGTCGTCCTCAACATCATGAACACCTTGAAATCTTCTAGACACTGAGGGTGTAGTCATCTTAACTAAGGAACCCAAGAACCATGAGAAGTCAAAGCGCAATGCTGCTTGTTCCAGAATTAAGTTAGGAGAAAAGGTGACATAACACATTGAGGTATCATCAGAAGAATGTCCGATCGGATAATCTGCAATGATGTCGACACAGAACAAAATGAAGGTCATTTTGGGTACATAGACAAATGAAGGTCATTTTGGGTATATAGACAAATAAAATCTTAATTATAACTTTAATAGAACCAATAAACATATAACAATATTAAAATATATCTGAGTTGGTGATTATTTCCTAGATACTTAGTAATAAGCTGAGTAGCTGCCATTCACATAGTTTTAACACTGTGTTTCACTTTAGCATATTTAGAACCCGCTTACCGAGTATTAATTTACTCAAACCTCTATAGTCGGTCGTACTCTTGGAAGCAAGTAGTGATTTAATACTATCATGGAGTGTTAGTAGATTGTCTATAGAGATTAGACATAGCATAGTGATTGCGACTAACCCTCATGAATGCTTGGCAGAGATTCAAGTATTGGAACAACTTGTACTCAGAGATTACTTCATGGATCAAGTCACAAGTGATCTAGGATGATAATGTCTTTTCTTCTTCAAACAAAGATGCATGAGGATCTGTTTTAAAATTCTGTTATGCATCAGCTTACCCAAATGCTGTCTGTAACTAGTATTCACAATGGTATATCCAGGTATAACATGATGAAGTAGACAGACACTATGTAGTCAAAGTTCATTTGTTCCTTTTGCCATAACAATGAGAAGCGATATCTATGGGCCCCTCGATGATTTGATGTTTACACCAAAACGCTCGGCCGGGCTCTGACTAGATTGATGTGGTCAATTAAATAATCTGATTTGGTCATCATAAATCTCTATCGGGAAACATAATTTGAACTTTTGGGAATTGACCTTTATCCATATCCCAGATTCATAAAAGGATATCTTGTAAAACAGATGAATAATTGATCTCTTATCTAGGGGTCGTCTCGTGATAATAGGTTTGATCAGATTTCGGCAGTTGCATTGGATGTTACACTCTCTGCTTATTATCTGAAAAGTATCAGACCACACAAAGTTGACGACATGTCCAAGTGGGAGACTGTTGGAAATATGTCCAAGGTCATCAAATGTGGTGATATTTCTAATAATAGTAGGGTCCTATTTTGGTTGCTCTCACGACCCAGTAAAACAATCAGTAGCAGAAATAATAGAGGAATGATCAGTTGATTAATTTAGTGAGAAATAAGTTAATTAGAAACTGGATCAAGAATTAATTGATAAATTAATTGATGAATTAATTTATAGAAATTAATTAAGGGATTGGATTGTAATTAATTAATAGATTAATAGAACAACTCCAGGGGGTGCGCCGCTAAAAGGCTCCTAAGTTTGAAACCCTAGGAGCCGATGCACTATATGTAGGGTTTTATGCAAATCTATGAACTAAAAACCTAAGTTCACATGCATCCTATAAGGATCTATGTTTTCTTCTAATTGAACATATAACAAATTCCTAAAGGCATAAGAAAAATAAACTAAAAGAATAAATTAGAAAAACTAACCTTTAGGTTTTCTTGGAAGCTGAGCAGCACAAATGTCCTGCCTCAAATGAGATCACACCCAAGAGCTAGGGAGGGGAGAACGAAATTCCAAAGAGATTAGGGTAATAATGGCGCAGGTTTCTAGGCTCTGGGGCTCCCTATTTATAGCCTCTAGCAGATAAGCAGATAAACCTTTAGAGATAAGCCTTTTTGAATTCAAATTAAGATAAGCCTTTATCTTAATAATTCAAACCTAATTATCTCCTATATATTAAAATCGAAAATATATATTTCCATATATATATATATATATATATATATATATATATATATATATATATATATATATATATATATATATATATATATATATATATATATATATATATATATATATATATATATATCGCTGATTTATTTACCTGCTATAATTGTCACTTACTCAACTATTGAATAATTACAATTCTAGTCCCTGTACTTTCAATTAATTAATGTAATCACCAAATTAATTCCAATTAATTCCATATTAATTTATAATTAATTAATATAGTTTCTAATTAATATATTATCACTTTAATATATTAATAAACTATTTATTTAATTTCTATTGATTTATTAATCACATAATAAATCAATCTTTCTCTCTACTGAAATTTCTACCAGACCTCCAGCTATGAGGGCAACCCAAATGGACTATGCTACTATTAATTAGATAAATACTAATTGTTAGTCATGGCTTAGACACCTAATCCAACACTATAAATAAAGGCCTTAGGGTGCAACCCTAAGGCATCCCAAGCCTCCAAGTGAGCCGCCACCTTCCCTAAACTCTCATACCTTTCCTCTTTGTCGATTTCAGTAACCTTTCAAGGGTTCTCTGGATCGACTACTTCTTCCTGAAGAAGTTTCTGTCTGTTTGTTCTTCTGGTGATCTTGGGTGTGAATCATTAGAGGGATTCTGGTTTGGATACTTAACATCCAAACAAAAGGTATAAATCTAATTCATCTTATTGTTGATGCAACTGTTATAAGCTTATGATCTTGATTATGAACATGATATGATTCTGCTAAATATTCTGCTCAGTATTTGGGATTTAATATGCTTTGTCTTTCGCTGCCTGATTGAATGGTGTTAATATGTTAAAATTCCAACAATTCTGTCTGTTTGTTCTTTTGGTGTTCTTAGGTGTGAATCATTAGAGGGATTCTGGTTTGGGTCCTTACATCCAAACTGAGGTATGAATTTCTGATTCATCTTTAGTTGCAGTAATTGCTATGAACTGTATGATCTTGATTATGAACTTGATGATTCTTGTTTGGATAATTTGCTTAGTTTTATGATTTGATCTTGTTTTGTCTTTCGTGAAGGGTTTTCTATGCAATCACTGAACAAATAATTCCTATGGTTCACATGCAACCCTAATATTATCTATGTTTTCTTCTATGAAGATAATAAACTAAAACCTAAAGGAAACAATTATTTCTAAAGATCAAAACTAAGAAAACCAACCTTTTGATCTTATGATCCTTGAAGCTGGCAGCAAAAGAATCCTGCCTCAAATGAAGTCACACCCAAAGCAATGGAGAAGACAGTCCAGCAGAGTAGTCTTAGGTCAAAAATGGCGCATGATTAGGGTTCCCAGGGGATCCCTATTTATAGATCTCAGGTGGTACAACTTGAAACCCTAAAGCCCATCTTTGGTAAGCCTTTTACCAATTGGGCAATGCTTTCTCAAAACCCTAATTAGGGTTTCGATATTTATGGTGCCCACACCATAAACTCGCCACTTTCCACCCTTGTACACTGGCCAGTCAATATTCAACTATTGAGTAATTACAGAATCAGTCCCTGCACTTTTAATTAATTAAATTAATCACTAAATTAATCCAATTAATTCCAGATTAATTTCTAATTAATTATTATAGTTTATAATTAATATATTAACACTTAAATATATTAATAAACCATTTAATTAATTCTATTGATTTACTAAACAATTAATAAATCAACCTTTTACTCTACTGAACTCTATCCTAACCTCCAGCTATGAGGGCAACCTAAATGGACTTTGCTTCAATTAACAAGATAAATACAATTATAAGTCATGGCTTAGACCCCTAATCTAACAGTCTCCCACTTGGATAAGTCTATGACTTTAATTGTCTGTTTACCTTCTGATTAATATCAGTTTCCCAGAAACTGTCCTGAACTCTGACCTAGTCAGTTCTGTCCAAAGATAAGTGATCATATGATCCTTCGTCCAACAAGATATTTTCAGACATGAGACGTGGATTGAGATCAATCTTTGTCCGATACTCTGTTTCCCGATTTCCGATTCTGCTTATGACTTTCGGACTTCTAATTGAACACATCAATTTAGTCCAGGCTGGCCAGCACTTTAGTCAACTTCAAAATCATCGAGCGGCCTACAGATATCTGTTTCCCATCAGGGTCAAGGAACAAATAAGCTTCGACTCATATGCTTGTGTCTTTTACTTATCAAATCGTACACAACAATGCGTTTTATAACATCGAGTTACCGATGCGTTTACGTATTATCAATGCACAATCTACTTGCAAATGTCAACTCATATGTCTCCGCTTTAAGATCATAAGATATTATCGTCTCAACATTGCTCGTGATGTAATCCATGAAGCAATCTATTAAGCGCGGGTTTATCCAATACTCAAATCTCTATTTCTAAGTACTCGTGAATGTTGTAGCAGTCTTACTGCAATGTCTAACTCCTTAGACAATCTACAAACCAATTCACGACAGCCTTCGTTCATACTTACTCCCGAAAAGTATGAGTAACTGTGGAGTTTTGAATAATCAAATTATTCGGGAAGTGAAACATGCAAAGACGAAACTTAAAATCTGATTGGTAGCTACTCTTGCTAATTACCAAGTCTCGACGAGGTAATTACCAAGTCGGATTCTTCATAAACTATTATCGGTTTCTAGATTCCTATTAAACTTTTAATTCATGTTATGTATCTATGTCTATATGACCTTTCACACTTTCTATGTATCCGAATGTCTCACATTGATACACTTTATCCAATCGGGCATACATCCGATGATATCTCAATTTGGTCATATACTGTCATTCTCACTTACATCTCCATTCAGTGTATTGTGACTTTCCATGGTTCTTGGGATCTTTAGTCCACATGACTGCACCCTAAGACTATTTCGAGGTTTTACGATGTGCCGGTGACCCACACGCGCTCCATCGGGATACCAACGAAACTCTTTAACCATTAAGTCCTTATTTGAAACTCTTTTCAAATCAACATTCACCCCAATCATTTTTATTAAGTATTCCTAGCCAGGTCATATCCTGAATCTGACTTACTATGCTCTAAGCATTAAGTTATCAGGACATATTTATGACACTTTTGATCGATCCAAGAAGCTCGTAGGATTCGATCTAATCTTATTCCAAACCCTTTTGGAATCTTAGGATTACTATAATCCTTGTGTCATGACTTTCAATAACTATTTCCTTTCGGAGACTCTTTTCCATGCATCTTGAATCTTATCAAGATCATGCTTACTATGGCCAGGTCTATACTGATGACATCATCTATCTGATATATGTCAATGGATTATGTGAGTATGTTGCACCTTTTATATCTCTTATGCCAAATCATCACACTTTGCAATGGCTGGAAATTCCTTTCCTGAGCTATGCATCTTGAGTCTCATCAAGATCATCTTGGCAGAGGTTCGATCTATCTCAAAGACGTTTGTAACCACCTGAGCATGCCGTATCTTTATTAAGTCTTTCATAGCGATTCGTCTCTTAACACCAAGTCATTACACTTTGTAATGAAAAGAGACGTTTCCTAGAAACATTATGTAACACACATATGGAGACAACGACACTCCTACTAGCTTTGACACGGTTATGGACTATTCACAAAATCCAGAGCTTATGGCACATTTTGAGAATCCAAACCCTTTTGACATCTTAATGGATATCTTTCAGCCCTTTCTCAAAATCTAATCCTTTGGCATATTTTGAGAATCTGAATATCCTTTCTTACGAGATGCCCATGGCGTAATCCCGGGCCCACATACGTTTATACTGGCATACTCTTTGTGAGTTCCCATTAGTGTGTCGGTGATCCACATGCGCTCCACTAACGACTTACATTATGCAGTATCCTTTCGGATTTCATCTTCTATTGAGAGTGCTTCTCTCGGAGTCAATTACTTGACTCTGAGTATCGTCTCACTCAACCAGATGTTCTGAAGGTACGTTTCTGTCCATGTTGGTTTCTTTTGATGATTACTCCCACTGGTTTTAAGACCAGTTGTAAAATCAATCAAACTGTCACATAGACTGTATCTCGTCCTAAGGTTCTCTTAATTGGCAGCAACCGGGCCCACCAATGCTTCCAAGTAGTCGGATTGTAAATCTGTACCAACTATAGTATGTTACCACTATTCGGTATGTCACCCCGATCATAACTAATTATGAGGGTGATCAATAATACTGGTTAAGAGAAGATTATGTCAGTATTAAAACAGAAATCTGATTTCTGCTCTAAGCCTAGTGATGACTAAATGTTATTTCACTTGGCTAATCCTGAACTCATTCAGGACTGTCCCAACTCCCACTATTTCCTTAGAACATGAGTTCTTTCTAAAAGAGCTCTTTCTCTTCCAGGTACAGCGGTATAGCCACTGAAACGACATTTCTGATTAGGTTCAGGCTAGTCATGAGGTTCAGACGAACACTACAAGACCCTGTACTTTTAATGTACAAGTGGGATAATCCCAGCTTTACATTTCAGACAGTGTTTGTAAAACCTACTTAGTCGAAAGATGTGGTCGGAATATGGTTTATATGGTCTGACTGGTACAGTATTCAATTTATTGGAAACTAATTGGCAATGTATCTCATACATTGAGGATCGAACTGTTTCGACCAATGCTCCATCATCTTCCCTAAGACACATTATAACTATTAATGTTCTCGGAAGAAAATAACTATGAAACATTTTCCCTGTTTATGTTGTCACTCAAGTTCTGTGGATCTTGTACTTCCTTTGAAGTCCTTGAACTGTTCAAGGTTTCAATCCAATCGCTTATTCTGATAAGCGAAGACATATTCGTCATACGGAATGACAAATATTGTGAAGTACAAACAATTGTGTTCTATTTGAAGATTCGAGCAACACACGGCAACTGATGTGTTCGTTGCTCCTAATCTCAATCTCTTTTACATCTCTATGTAAACTTATGACTTTGTTAATTTTGTTCAAGACTTGCAATCTTCAGTTGACTCTAAGTCAACTGATTCCAAAATCCTATCCTCTGGATCTTTGGGTGATTAATTTATTGCTATTTGTGCTTTATAAAGAACTTAATCATCATTTGACTCTAAGTCGAATGATTCCAAAGTCCTGTCCAACTGGATCTTTGGTTGATTCATTTCTTTACACATTAAGAACTCAACTCATCAAGTGACTCTAAGTCAAGTGATTCCAAGGTCCTGTCCAACTGGACCTTTGGTTGAATTGATTCTTATGACATTTATCTTAACAATCATAAAAGGACACAATTCCTAAAATCCAAACACTTTGGATGCATTCAATATTCAAGTTATCATCAATCATGCATTCAACAGAATCATACAACATTTCAAGGATAATTTCAAACAACAGATGTTAAAAGAAATTAAACGACAATTTTATTAAAAAAAAACAAAATCCTTGAACAATGTACTATATGATAGACAATGTCATATGCATCTGAAAAGATAATAACAATATTTCAATATCTAACTAAACTTCAAAACTGCATGAGCCGGGAATCCAATCCAAATGTGCTCCTATGCGCTAAAGTTCCGTACCTTACTTATTCCCTGCATACAAACCAAAATGTGACTATCACATTATGCATCAAGGAATTATGGAACAGGAGTTTTGAGGTTTTAGATATACATGAGCTTTCAAAAGATTTTGACCTTGGAGCGTCTTCCAATCTTTCTGCGACTGTATCCGATTCTATGGATTCCCAGCTTAAGACTTGTCCAGATGATCTGGATCGTTTCTTGCTGTGTCTTTTCACTGGACTTAATCCAGAAGTAGCTGAACCATTGGAGCTATGCCTGTCCAAGAGTGACTCGTATAAAGTCAACAGTGGACGCATTTCCATTAAGGTCTTTTTTTGGTCTTCCTTTCTATACGTCTGAATGAACAGATCATACTTACTAGTCAGTGAAGCGAGTAGAGTGTTAACACTCGACTCCTGACTCATGGAATAACCAAGTTTGTACAATTCGCCTATGAACGCTTCAATCTGAAGAACATGTGAATCGATGCTACTTCCTTCTTTTAACTTACACTCTGCAAGTCTTTTGAAGATCCTAGCTCGTTCCTCTTCAACCGGTTTTTGGAACTTTTCCTCAACTGATTGCATTAACTCATATGGCCACAAGGATTCAAAATCCTTACGGAACTCGGGGTCAATGGTCAATAGCATGAGGTCACGAATCTTTTCGGATTCAGCAACTAAGAAGTTACGCTCATCATAAGAACTCTTTATGATGACTTGTTCCGGTGGAACCGGGATCGGATACTCGGTGAGATGAGGCTTGCCAGCAATGACGAGAACTCGTCTCCAATTGCAAAGCCATTCCATACAGTTAAGGCCAGCCAGCCTTTCCATATTTTGCAGGTGCTTTCTGATGCTCTCAGAAATGGGTGAAGGAGGAGAGGGAGGAGAATAGACACTTGATTCAGACATCTACAATAAACATAATTTTATTAGTTTAATTAATCCTTTTAAATAATTACCCAATATATTATTTATTAAGGCTAGGACCCAAAGTGCCCCAACTATGGTGTGAAGAGGGATGCCGTAATCACAACATAATGGTCACTAAGGTAGATAATACACTTATCAATTTCATCTTATGAAATTCCTAGATCTGTTGAGACACATTGAACTATTCAATGGCATGTTTAGTCTCGGATGTGCCCCACTGTTTGTGACTGGGATGCCGAGGATCACAAACCGGGTGTGAATAACCATGCAAATTCGCTCGGTACTCTCGAAGTCAATTGCCATCTCTAATTAACGTGTCGGTTAACCACACACGCTCCGTTAATAATGACAAAATCGAGAAACCCATTGCAAGTCTTTGTGAACCCCTATTGGTGTGCCGTTTAACCACACACGCTCCACCAATGTTTCACAAATTGCAATGTGCAATTTCATGGATTAGCACCAATTCACATTTTTAACCTAAAGTAACTAGATTGGGTTTTTGTTCAAGGTTCTAGTACTTTCAATTATAGCATTATACTTTTAAGAGGCTTAGCGGTTCTATCAAACCCGTTCGGCTAACGACACTCGACTGACCAGGAGAGCGGTGGGTAAGAGTGGATACCCATTAGACTGCCATTTTATAGGCAGTCGCCTTATACCCTCTTTATAAGACAGTTTTGTGAATGAGGCCTACTAATGGTAAGACTAACCAGTTTAATCTTATATATAAATATTAACTTTTAATCATAAATATATAAGATATATTTTAATATTATTAAAATATTTTAGATTTAATTTTTCTGGAATTTTCGCTAATTTAAAAGGAATTTTCGAAAATTTTAATTAAATCTTTAAGCTGATTTAATTGATCTTTTAATTAACAATTAATTAAATTAATTAAATCAAATATAGGCATCATAAAATTAATCAAATTAATTACCTATATTAAAACCCTAGATTTCGAAATCAGCATGCAAGGGATAAAAGGTTTCATTTATTCATTAGATAACAATTACCAAAAATAGCAACCTACTTACCAAGCATAGCAAAAATCGAAAAAGGCAAGGGAGGATGCTAGGGTTTTCAAAACCCTAGCCACCAATTTCATGTATGGCCACATGGAGGGTCTATATTCGCAAAAACACCCAACAACAAAAGCAGTTTATATCAAACACAAGAAAACAAGCCTATGCTCTGATACCACTGAAGGGTTTTCTATGCAATCAATGAACAAATAATTCCTATTGTTCACATGCAACCCTAATATGATCTATGTTTTCTTCTATGAAGATAATAAACTAAAACCTAAAGGAAACAATTATTTCTAAAGATCAAAACTGAGAAAACCAACCTTTTGATCTTATGATCCTTGAAGCTAGCAGCAAAACAATCCTGCCTCAAATGAAGTCATACCCAAAGCAATGGAGAAGACAGTCCAGCAGAGTAGTCTTAGGTCAAAAATGGCGCAGGATTAGGGTTCCCAGGGGATCCCTATTTATAGATCTCAGGTGGTACAGCTTGAAACCCTAAAGCCCATCTTTGGTAAGCCTTTTAGCAATTGGGCAAGGCTTTCTCTAAACCCTAATTAGGGTTTCGAGATTTATGGTGCCCACACCATAAACTCGCCACTTTCCACCCTTGTATACTGGCCAGTCAATATTCAACTATTAAATAATTACAGAACCAGTCCCTGTATTTTTAATTAATTAAATTAATCACTAAATTAATCCAATTAATTCCAGATTAATTTCTAATTAATTATTATAGCTTCTAATTAATATATTAACACTTAAATATATTAATAAACCATTTAATTAATTCTATTGATTTATTAAACAATTAATAAATCAACCTTTTACTCTACTGAACTCTATCCTAACCTCCAGCTATGAGGGCAACCCAAATGGACTTTGCTTCAATTAACAAGATAAATACAATTATAAGTCATGGCTTAGACACCTAATCCAACATTTCGCTGCATAAATGTTTTTGTTATCATGATCAAATCCCAACATCTACACCCATGAAGAGACCACCAGTATTCATTTCTTTTCGCTCATCTCTACATGACTCACCCGTCCAACCACAAGATTTCAGCATTGTTGGGGTCTGGGTGACTGTAGCCCCAAGATTCATGCCTTCCACAGTGAAGGAGAGCATGATACGCTCACCAGCACAAGAGAGAAGTAGGACAGAGCCTTCAAGTTGGCGTAAATATGAGGGGTATGGGAGCTTTTATTTATAGCCTCAAAATGATAAGTCATGAGGCATATAACTGCCTTATTTGAATCTTGATATGATAAGGATTTTATCATATAATTCAAACCGCTTATCATTACCATAAAAAGACCTTGTATCCATATAAGGTATTTTCGAAATCTATAAGGCTTTAAGCCTTGGATTCGTCCAACCCAATACACAACCCTAATTGTCTATTACTCAACTATTAAACAATTACAATTCAACCCCTGCACTTTTAATTAATTCAATTAACCTCAAAAATTATTTTAATTAATTTCTGATTAATCATTAATTAAATATTATGATTTCTAATTAATATATTACCTTTATAATATATTAAATTATTAATAAATCAATCTCTCTCTATCTCTCTATAAGTTATCTTGTCCTCTGCTAGGTTTGAGGGCAACTAAAAAGGACTGTGCTGCCATCAATTCAAGTATATTTCTAAATTATAGTTAAAGCTTAGACACCTAATCCAACAGTATCCCACTTGGATAAGTCTATAACTATAACTCAATATAGCTTCCGAACTGATCAGCAAATTGTAGCTTCCAAAAGCCGCTGCCGAACTCTGACCCAGTCAGTTGTGTGTCCTAAGATAAGTGATCGTGTCTTGAGATAAGTGATTATATGATCATTCGTTCTACCAGATATCATTCGGACTTGAGACATGGATTAGAATCAATCTCAGTCTGATACTCGGTTTCTCGATTCCTGATTTATGATGATATAGGACTTCTAGTTGAACACATCAATTTTGTCCTGGCTGACCAGCACTATTAGTCAACACCAAATCACCGAGGGTCCAAAGATATCTGTAATACCCGGCTTTTAAAACAAAAACACCCCTGAAAAAAATTTTCATTTAAAACACAGGTTTCAATACATAAAACCATAACAAGGGGTATATTTTAATAAAAACGGGTACAAGTGTATCAAGGAGAGTATAAAATACCGTAGTCTCCTTTAAAGCCGGGCTGCTACTAACAGCATCTAAGAGTCCTACTTCACGAGTCACGGACTCTATCTTGTCACCTACCAGTATCATGCTAACCTGCAGGGACAGTATCAAACGGTATGAGCTACAAAGCTCAGTGAGTAATCAAATCTACAAATAACACGTATTAAATACAATCATGTATTTGTCTGGATATCGAATCCAAACTCCTAGCCTTACTGGCTGACCGAATATCTCTTAGGATTTCACATCCTAAATTATAGTCTTACAGACTATAACATAATAACCTGCATTTATCAATCCACGTCAGTTATTTGCACGTATAATCATATACAACTATTTCTGTCCCATATCTCTTAGTCACATCGGACTGCATCATGTATCATGGCTAACAGCCGCACCTTGTGTCATAGCTATTTAAGCTGCACCAAAACATTATCAATATACAATTCATAGCCCGCAGGCTGTACCAGCTGGGTTTGATAACCCGATATCATAGCCAAAAGGCCGCACCATGTACCTGTAGCAAAATCATAGCCAAACAGGCTGCACCATATACATGTAACAAAATCATAGCCAAACAGGCTGCACCAAATATCATAGCCCGAAGGCCGCATCGGAGACATAGCCCGAAGGCCGCACCGGAGTCCTCGCCCGAAGGCCACATCGGAGACATAGCCCGAAGGCCGCACCGGAGTCATAGCCAACAGGCCGCATCAAATCATAGCCCGAAGGCCGCATCGGAGACATAGCCCGAAGGCCGCACCGGTTGGATATACAATCCAGAAATCGTAGCCATATAGGCCGTACCCATTGGATATAAAAATCCAGAAATCATTGCCCGTAGGCCGCACCCATTGGATATAGAATCCAGAATTAGTTATGGTTCACGGATTAGCCGCTATTGCCTAGACTCACGGTTCCGTTCTTGTCATCGCAATGACTCACGGCTTATCCGGTCTTGTCTCTTCAAACGTATCTTTGAACTATCTATTTCGTCCCACAATCAGTTTCAACCTGTAACAACTCAATCATCATATATCACATATGGTATCAGTGAGATTACTCACCTGGATGCTAGTTGCATTAAATTCCCGGTTGTTTCTTGCCTTTACGTGCACCACAACCATTTTGTCCCATACCTATTTATCCATTTATATACCAAATGATAATAGGTTAATAATCATCTACATTGACTCTAATACACTAGAGTTCAACACAATATCATTACAAACAATGCCTAGTTAATAAACTTTCCGTTTACTAACTTTTTATGAATTTTACTATTCACCGAGGCATTGGAATCGATCTACAGTGCCCCCGAGGGGTCGGAAACTCAATATAAAAATTTTCCCAAACTTTTCAGACCATAACAACCCTATGGTCCAAATTTGAGCTAAAACGGACAAGCCAAGCAAAAGTTAGCATTTCAAAGTCCCTGCCTGAGGGGCGCACCCCGCCCAGACAAGGGGGCACTGCGCCTGGGCGCACCCCGCTAGGGTTTTGGGCGCACCGCGCCTATCGCCTGCAGGTGTCTCCTGTCCAGCCGCGATTTATGCACTGTAGCAAGCAGTTTTGGTCCATTAAGTCCTTAATCAGGTCCTTAATCGATTGGGGTTTGTTCTAGGACTAAAACCTTATACTTTAACAAGGTTTTCAACCATCCAAAACAACCAAATCAATCAAAATGAAGAATTAGGGTTCTTAGTTCTAACAACCCCAAAACTTCAAATTCATCACTAATAACAACCTACTTCCATTTTCTTGAGTTAAGTCCTTTGTAGCATGACTCAATGGAAGTAATAAACCAATTAAACCACATAATCACAACTGAAATGTACAAATTTCAGTTTCTAAAATATCAAACCAAGAACACAATCAAGAGTTTGACTTAAAGAGTCAATTACTAACCTTAATTGCTTGGAATCATCATCTTCCAACAATTGATTCAAGTTCTTGTTTCTCCTCATGATTTCCTGCAGAAAATAGCCTCTCCAAGCCTTCTCCCGTTGCTGCACAATGGCTAGTCAAAGAGAGAGTCAACTCTCTTATATTTATACTCCAAAAATTTACATTTTTGGTCCTAAAGTTCTATTTCTTGAACTTTGTCCACAAAATCAAGTTTTATTACAATAAAACTTCCATTTCTTACATTTTGGCCACAACCAACAATATTTTTACATAATTGGTCGTTGACTTGGTCAAATGACCAAAATACCCTTTTTCGGTAAAACGACCAAAAATCAGTTTTTATAACATTTTAAGTCCAAAACTCAAAATATTATTTCAAACCAAATACTTTTCTGTCCAAAAGACCATTGTACCCTTCCAAGGTAAAATGACCAATTTACCCTTTTTATTTTAATTATAAAAAGAGTATCTTGGCGTTACAAATTCTCCCCTCCTTCAAAAGATTTCGTCCCCGAAATCATACAAACAAACGAGGGTAATTCTTTCTCGTTACATTTTCAGTTTCCCATTTCATATGGAAACCTTTATGGTATTGCCTAAGCACTTCACCATACTAGTTTTCGTATCTCGTGGTTATATCACCACTCGCATATCACTCATCCGGTTGTCCCGGGCACCTTAATCACTTATCTTCCTCATTTCGACATGAGGGATTCGTTAGAATTTATCACTCTATGTTCTCAAAACCATGAGACCCATAGAAAACTTTACAATCATCTTGAAGTTCATCAAGGATATTCAATCAATACACCGCAATTCTTGCGTTTGGGATATACGGAAAGGTCCAATCAACAAGGATTCAACTTTCCTTTTTGTCCCACATCAATTTCTAGTCCTTCCGGAGGTTCACTTTGAGTTCCACTATCTTCCCTTACTTGGGGTTTCAATGGTTTTACTCGACAATCCGCATACTACTCTTGTCGATCTTGGTCTATTTCCAAGCTTTCTCGAACTTGCCAAATCTTTTCTTCTGTTTGAGATACAATCTCAGGTTTAGTCAATGGCTTCTCTCCAACTTCTGTCTAGCAAATCGGCGTGCAACACGGTAGTCTAAACAATACTTCCTACGAGTCAATAAAATACTAGTATAATACCTATACTAATCTACAACTTCTACCAAGGAAAGACGGTCGTCTAGTTTTCCGCTAGGGTCTGTTATGCAGATTTCAGGCATATCTCCTAAGGTCTGCATCATTATCTCACCTCGTCAATCCATCTGCGATTCACACACAGTACTTACTAGTACTTTTGAGCTAAAAATTCTAAGAATTAATGCTAAATTCAAAGAATAATTCTGTTATCTCTGTCCAATACAATTCGCGCCGATAACTCACGTCGACAATTTTCTTTATCTTTGTAGTTTTTCACTACTTTTCCACTCTTAATTTCTTCTTCGTCGGTATAATTCTACACTGATTTCATCAATCAAACTGCAATCACCCATATGGTGTCATACCCATGCGGTACTTGCAAAGACTTTACTACAAAGTCTATGATATTTTTCGTCCCATTTCATTTTTGGGACCGACAGTCCACATACTTCTAATGATTTGACTGTAGTTACACACAAGTCAACATTTTTCACATGTCTTTCAATGTCTTTCTTCAGCCCCGGCCACCAACACATAGGTTTTATCGACCTATACAGTTTGGTATTGTCCCGGGTATGCTGCATATCTGATACAAAATGCATCTTTTCAAGATGATTTTCATGTTTCGTTTGACTTTGGAATTCACATTTACAACCGCTAAGGGTTTTAAATCACTGTGATATTCCAACTAACTTCCGCTACTATTCAATCATTTATTCACTTTTCACGTTTTCAGACTTGCACACGTCTTTCTGTGCTACCCGAATCACTCAGGAAATCAATTTGCCACATTCATACATGTGGATGTAACCCTCAAAGGTTACTCTTTCTAATTTAAGGCATCTGTAATCACATACGCCTTTTTGAGATGGTACAAGATTTCATACCCGAAATCTCTAAGTAACCCATCTATCTTTGCTATCTCATCTTCTGCTTCTTTTGATCAATTAAGTATTTCAACTTTTATGATCTTATCAAAATAAGCTTTACACCATACAAGTAGTGTTTTCAAAGCTTAAATGCCACGTTCATAATTGCTACCGCAATATCATGCATCCACAGTCAACGTTGGATACATTTCAATTATCCAATCCATCTTCTCCACTTAGCATCATTGCTAATGTTAGAGGTTCACACAAGGTTTATTCCAAACCTTTACAACCTATCTGTGGTCTTTCTACCACTCAGACTTTACACTTTTCTTGGTCAACTTTAGTCAGCTAACCAGCAATCAAGGAGCAGTTCTCTACAACTCTCTTATAGTAACCCGCCAAATCCAAGGAATTACAATGTCAGTCTGATTCCTCAGGCGGTTCCAGTTTTATCACATCATCTATCCCACCGGATATTTTATCATCTTTGGCACTATTATCATGCCCAAAGGGTTGAAACTTCTTTTAGCCAAATTTTTCATACTTGGAGAATTTAACATATCACTTAACTCAGTGAAGTAACTCCAGTATCTGGTACAATGTACCTCATATTCAATCTGGTTTCGAGAATATCATATTCTCAGCAGTCAATGTACATACTAATTAACTTATCTTTCTTCTTTTCAAACAGATAGGGCTCCACACAATGACACCTACAGTCATATGAGATCCCAATTTAAAAACAATTTCTTCCAATTGTTTTACCACTCTGCCATCTCTGCAGAGGCCAATCATCACAGAGCCTAGATAACAGGAACGACTCCCAATACCAGCTTAATCATAAGCTCTTCTTGCCAATCTGGCAGAAATCTTGGAAGTTCTTTTCAAAAGAATCATCCGAAAATTTATTTAAAGTAGTACACTACTATCACCACTTTATTAAGCTTGGCCCATACCACGTATGCCAACTACAATATCATTCCTTTACTAACTCTTTTCCGAGTTTAAGTAAAGAAGCTAACCGGTATTCTCAACAACGGTCATTTACCATGGATTTTCATCCGCTCATTTATGCTTTCTGAACCATCATGTTCATATTTCTACAATTCATGTTAGCATAATTAATTGCTAACCAATTCATAAGCACAATTGCTTCAGATTTACTGGTAGTCATCGGCTTCAGATTCATAGGGAAAATGGTCCCGTAAATCCTAGGCAGACTACTTTCCAGGTGTTCAATATCTTGAACATACTTGCTATCTACTATAGCTATTTCAAATATTTCATCCAAAATCATTGATGAAAAATTCAAACAAGACATCAAGTCATCGATCCAAAGCATAGCTTCATGGATCAAATATAACATACACGAGTTATATTCAAAACAATGATATCTGCGACCATATCAGTCTCCTCACGAGCTTCTTCCACAATCTACTGGAATACTCATGGTACCACTGGTCCTTTTTGACCCTTCATTTTCTTCTGTCTTTCCTGGGTTCATTACCCGTTACTCCACATTTAGCATGTGAGTATTTCATAAAGAAGTGATCTATAGTTCCACGCTGGAACCACTTCCGTCCCATACAACAAGCTCGAGCAATCTGCTCCTATCATCTGCAATTTCAACATGTCAACGGTAGAGTCTCAACTCTACAATTTTCCTTAGGGCCTTTCCTGCACTGATCACTATACATAGTGGTTCTGTTTTGGTCCCTTCCCTATAAGGTTGGACCCAATTTGTGACAACTTCTTCTGAGAAGTCCACTTTTATTTTCTGCTTTTCTTGTAGTCTCAACTACTGTTCTTTCACCTTGAATATCAACTAAGGTGAGCAACCGATTTCTTTATCTGACCACATCAGCTAACATTGCTCGTCATGTGGATTTTCTGCTATTCGTCTCATTGCCCCTCGTTCAATGGAGCCTTGAGAAAGGGCTGGTTCGCCTCTTTAAGCTGCACGCCCTAAATTCCTCCCAGTAATACTCGCTGCTCGTACTTCTTATACGTTAGAAGTCAGCAATAGTTAGGTTATACATGTATAATAAAAACTATATACACCTAACAGTTCATCATGTTTACTGTTTCAGGGTTTAAGTCCAGGAATCTACTCTATAGACACCTAGTTCACTTAAACCTCGGCTCTGATACCAACTTGTAATACCCGGCTTTTAAAACAAAAACACCCCTGAAAAAAATTTTCATTTAAAACACAGGTTTCAATACATAAAACCATAACAAGGGGTATATTTTAATAAAAACGGGTACAAGTGTATCAAGGAGAGTATAAAATACCGTAGTCTCCTTTAAAGCCGGGCTGCTACTAACAGCATCTAAGAGTCCTACTTCACGAGTCACGGACTCTATCTTGTCACCTACCAGTATCATGCTAACCTGCAGGGACAGTATCAAACGGTATGAGCTACAAAGCTCAGTGAGTAATCAAATCTACAAATAACACGTATTAAATACAATCATGTATTTGTCTGGATATCGAATCCAAACTCCTAGCCTTACTGGCTGACCGAATATCTCTTAGGATTTCACATCCTAAATTATAGTCTTACAGACTATAACATAATAACCTGCATTTATCAATCCACGTCAGTTATTTGCACGTATAATCATATACAACTATTTTTGTCCCATATCTCTTAGTCACATCGGACTGCATCATGTATCATGGCTAACAGCCGCACCCTGTGTCATAGCTATTTAAGCTGCACCAAAACATTATCAATATACAATTCATAGCCCGCAGGCTGTACCAGCTGGGTTTGATAACCCGATATCATAGCCAAAAGGCCGCACCATGTACCTGTAGCAAAATCATAGCCAAACAGGCTGCACCATATACCTGTAACAAAATCATAGCCAAACAGGCTGCACCAAATATCATAGCCCGAAGGCCGCATCGGAGACATAGCCCGAAGGCCGCACCGGAGTCCTCGCCCGAAGGCCACATCGGAGACATAGCCCGAAGGCCGCACCGGAGTCATAGCCAACAGGCCGCATCAAATCATAGCCCGAAGGCCGCATCGGAGACATAGCCCGAAGGCCGCACCGGTTGGATATACAATCCAGAAATCGTAGCCATATAGGCTGTACCCATTGGATATAAAAATCCAGAAATCATTGCCCGTAGGCCGCACCCATTGGATATAGAATCCAGAATTAGTTATGGTTCACGGATTAGCCGCTATTGCCTAGACTCACGGTTCCGTTCTTGTCATCGCAATGACTCACGGCTTATCCGGTCTTGTCTCTTCAAACGTATCTTTGAACTATCTATTTCGTCCCACAATCAGTTTCAACCTGTAACAACTCAATCATCATATATCACATATGGTATTAGTGAGATTACTCACCTGGATGCTAGTTGCATTAAATTCCTGGTTGTTTCTTGCCTTTACGTGCACCACAACCATTTTGTCCCATACCTATTTATCCATTTATATACCAAATGATAATAGGTTAATAATCATCTACATTGACTCTAATACACTAGAGTTCAACACAATATCATTACAAACAATGCCTAGTTAATAAACTTTCCGTTTACTAACTTTTTATGAATTTTACTATTCACCGAGGCATTGGAATCGATCTACAGTGCCCCCGAGGGGTCGGAAACTCAATATAAAAATTTTCCCAAACTTTTCAGACCATAACAAGCCTATGGTCCAAATTTGAGCTAAAACGGACAAGCCAAGCAAAAGTTAGCATTTCAAAGTCCCTGCCTGAGGGGCGCACCCCGCCCAGACAAGGGCGCACTGCGCCTGGGCGCACCCCGCCAGGGTTTTGGGCGCACCGCGCCTATCGCCTGCAGGTGTCTCCTGTCCAGCCGCGATTTATGTACTGTAGCAAGCAGTTTTGGTCCATTAAGTCCTTAATCAGGTCCTTAATCGATTGGGGTTTGTTCTAGGACTAAAACCTTATACTTTAACAAGGTTTTCAACCATCCAAAACAACCAAATCAATCAAAATGAAGAATTAGGGTTCTTAGTTCTAACAACCCCAAAACTTCAAATTCATCACTAATAACAACCTACTTCCATTTTCTTGAGTTAAGTCCTTTGTAGCATGACTCAATGGAAGTAATAAACCAATTAAACCACATAATCACAACTGAAATGTACAAATTTCAGTTTCTAAAATATCAAACCAAGAACACAATCAAGAGTTTGACTTAAAGAGTCAATTACTAACCTTAATTGCTTGGAATCATCATCTTCCAACAATTGATTCAAGTTCTTGTTTCTCCTCATGATTTCCTGCAGAAAATAGCCTCTCCAAGCCTTCTCCCGTTGCTGCACAATGGCTAGTCAAAGAGAGAGTCAACTCTCTTATATTTATACTCCAAAAATTTACATTTTTGGTCCTAAAGTTCTATTTCTTGAACTTTGTCCACAAAATCAAGTTTTATTACAATAAAACTTCCATTTCTTACATTTTGGCCACAACCAACAATATTTTTACATAATTGGTCGTTGACTTGGTCAAATGACCAAAATACCCTTTTTCGGTAAAACGACCAAAAATCAGTTTTTATAACATTTTAAGTCCAAAACTCAAAATATTATTTCAAACCAAATACTTTTCTGTCCAAAAGACCATTGTACCCTTCCAAGGTAAAATGACCAATTTACCCTTTTTATTTTAATTATAAAAAGAGTATATTGGCGTTACAATATCGCTTTTCCATTTAGGGCAAAAGGAACGAATAAACTTCGACTCATATGCTTGTGTCTTTTACTCATCAAATCGTGCAAAAAAAATCATTTTTATAACATCGAGTTACCGATGCATTTACAGTGCACAACCGACTTGTAAATTTCAACTCATATGTCTCCGTTTCAAGACCATAAGATATTATCGTCTCATAATTACTCGTGATAGAATCCATGAAGTAATTCTCTAAGCGTGGGTTTTTCCAATACTCAAATCTCTATTTCTAAGTACTCATGAACATTGCGGCAACTCTATTGCTATGTCTAGCTCCTTAGACAATCTACAATTCAATTCATGACAGTCTTAACTCACTACTTACTTCTGAAAGTATGAACGACAGTGGAACTTTAAATAATCATGTTATTAGGGAAGTAAAACATGCAACGCGAAACATAAAGATTTAACATGTAGCTACTCCTGCTTATCACCAAGTCTCCACGAGGTAATCACCAAATCAGATCTGTCATAATACTGTTATGTATTTCTAGGTTTCTTTTAAACTTTCAATTAAGATTTTATATGTCTATATACCCAAAATGACATTCATTCTATCTATGTATCCAAAATGTCATATATATATATATATATATATATATATATATATATATATATATATATATATATATATATATATATATATATATATATATATATATATATATATATATATATCTTTAGAGTTAAGATAGACCTTAGTATGATTAGAACGGATGTTAATATTGTAAGATCTTAAAATCAAGATCGGGATGTTAACAACCATAAGATATGTGGTTTGATGTATAGAATGTAAAGAAAATATTTGATTTGTAGTGGATGTTTTTTTATATATGAGATAAAAATTAAATAAGTTATATATATATATATATATATATATATATATATATATATATATATATATATATATATATATATATATATATATATATATATATATATATATATATATATATATATATATATATATATATATATATATTACATTTAATAGCCTAACGGCTACTTTTTGTTTGAAATTCTTTTTATTTGCACGATGAATTTTGATTGCTATGGTGAGTATATTGCGATGCATTGTAAAGAGGGGAAGTGAGAAGGAGGGGGCAATGTTCACCGTAGGCGCGATGCGAACTCACACTGTCTCACACATTGCACCCCATATCGATAAGCCTAGGCCTAACATTTTTTTCATTCTTTTCTAAAAAAATTGTGTTGTATTGTAATTTAGAGTATTTCCAACCCACCTTTATTTTTAGGGTTTACTCTATCTCTAACTCTATTTCTCTCAAACTCTACACCGTAACCCACTCTACTTTTGAGTATATGAATAATATTACTCCTTACAGGGAAAAAGGAGTATGTGGCTCTTGGGTATGTAATGTTAGGCGTAGAACCTAACAAACGCCGTCGTTTGTGTTGAAAATGAGCAAACCTAACTTTCCCGATTTTAGCTTTCTACCCTTGTTCCAGTTCTTATTCCCTTCTCTATACCTACAATCGTCATCTTCTACAATGCGTCTATATATCTGAAATTGTAATTTTATTTCTTAATCATGTTTTCATCCCTAACAGTTTACTTTTACCTTTATGCTTATCCATCCCTACAGTGGCTTTTGTGGCAATTATTAATAGAATATTTTTTTTTTGGAATCGAAGTGCATACGGTAAAACTAATGCTTTCTAATATATTGCATCCTTGTTTTTTTAAAGTTTCTTATTCATATTTTCATTGTGGCCGACCCACCATGTGTTCGATGAATCGCCATATTGCAGAGTATTAGTTGTTTTGAATATTATAACAGTTAAAAACACTTTTAGATCATGTTGAATTACGAATAAAGAGATTGATAAAGAGCTTAAACCGTAACCATAATCACATGATTAACGTCTTCAAATCATTATGATCTCCCTCATTGCAGAGATCTTGGATATGCATATGTATGAATTAATTAGAATCAAATCTCACTGAGATGTCAACTAACTACAAAGTGCCACCTAAACCATTGACTTGATTTCAAAAATTGAGAGGATATGCTATATATATGTTTGATTGTTTAAACAAATACATTAACCTAAAAATGATAATCTCGTAAAATAAAATAAATAAATAAACTAATTTTACAAAATCATAACCAAATAAAAGAAAGCCTTAACAGGAAAAAATAAGCAAGAAATTTATGAGAATTAAAACTCCCATCATATGAAAACTAGAAAACCTTAATACCCTAATCCATCATATGAAAACTACAAAACCCTAATAAACCCTAATCCATCAGAGTAATGATTTCAGCAAGAGCAGTCGGACGAACTACTATAGTGAGTCCTCCTAAAATGTAAGTTACTCAGAAACGGGACTAACAGCTTTTTTACCTTATACAATTCAATATCAGATTTTTTATTTATGCAATTGAAATCATTTAAGAAGAAATTACAGAGATGGAGAAGAACTAAACAAAGAAGATGACAAGGAAGGATATAGCAAAAAGCCAAAATAAAAAAATATTAATTAATTATTTTTTCTCTACAATGACGGTACTAGGGATAGACAATCTTTGTAGAATAAAGACGACAATTGAAGAAACTAGACATAAAGAAGTGAAGGAAGAAGATGAGGAAAACTAAGCGAAGTTGATATAATTGTTGAATTAGGTGTCTAAGCCATAACTAATAATTTGTATTTACATAATTAATAGTAGTAAAGTCCATTTTGGTTGCCCTCATAGCTGGAGGTTTGGTAGAAAGTTCAGTAGAGAGAAAGATTGATTTATTATATGATTAATAAATCAATAGAAATTAAATAAATAGTTTATTAATATACTAAAGTGATAATATATTAATTAGAAACTATATTAATTAATTAGAAATTAATCTGAAATTAATTGAAATTAATTTGGTGATTAATTTAATTAATTAAAGGTGCAGGGACTGAAATTGTAATTATTCAATAGTTGAGTAAGTGACAAATTTAGTAAGTGAAGTGACCAGCGAAATTTATATATTAATATATATAATTTCGATAATCATGGTGGGAATAAATAGATTTGAATTGTCAGATAAGTGTTTATCTTGATTTGAATTAAAAAACGTTTATCTCAAAAGGCTTATCTGGTTATCTGCTTGAGACTATAAATAGGGACCTAGGGGAGCCTTATTTTCTTCGCCAATTATACCCTGACTCTATGGAATTATCGTGACCTGCTTCTCTGCATGGGTGTGATCTCATTTGAGGCAAGATACTTTTGTTGCTTTGCTTCCAAAAAATCCTAAATGTTAGTTTTTCTGATTTAATTCTTTAGAAATATTGCTGTTGGCCTTTTAGGAATTAATTATATGTTCAAAGATAGAAAACATAGATCATTTATAGGTTGCATGTGAACTTAGGGTTTTAGTTCATAGATTTGCAGAAAACCTTTCAATAATGCCATGTGAATCAAAACGGCCATGTTTTTTAGGGTTCCATACCTAAGTTTCCACACCTAACAGCCATATATTCTCTTTTCATATATATATATATATATATATATATATATATATATATATATATATATATATATATATATATATATATATATATATATATATATATATATATATATATATATATATATATATATATATATATATATATATATATATATATATATATATATATATATATATATAACATATAATATTACAATAAAAATATGGAATACTTATCAGATTAAAACTAGACAAAATTACAGTTTTGGTCCCTGATGTATGCTGGAAATTTTAAGTTGGGACAAACTATATGAAAATCACGGTTTGGGTCACTAAGGTTTGTGAAACATTACAAATTGGTCCCTGGGTCAGGTAAAAGGACTAAATTGCATTTTTTAATTCATTTTTCATTTTTCTTTGAATTAATTAATTACATTATTAATAAAAAAATACCCCCACGCTACCCCCACCCCCAACCTGTAGGCATGTACGTCTCTCTCTCTCTCTCTCTCTCTCCGATCATGCTGAACACCTGTTTCGTAACTCTGAGATGAGATTTCTACGATCCATTTTCAAGAAAAATGTACGAGACCCACTTGGTCATTTCAATTCAATTGAGGCGTTTAGATTGGCAGGTGAATTCCATTTGTAATCAACATATATATCTTTTTCTCCATCATCATCGTTTTTCTGTCATTTGAAACTAGAAGCTGTAAACTAATTAAGAAATGAAATAGACTATTTGACGGAAGATGATAAAGCTTCAAACTGTAACACTAGCTAGCGGAAAGAGAAGCAGATGACCGATGTTATTGAGGTACCAATTTTCATGTGTTTATAGGTCTCTCTCTCTCTCTCTCTTTCAGAAGTGGCGGCTCCTCCCTCTTTCTCTTCACCACCACCTCCTCCGGCCATGACTCGTTAATTTGGCAGTAAATGGTGCAGACAGTAAATGACTCATCGAACTAGTTGATTTGCAATCACAATTACTAAACTCCAAACACAAAATTGATAAGGAGTATCTGACGAGAATCGTAATCACACAGGGTAGGGGTGTTCACGGGCCGGTTCGGCTCGGATAGTAGCAAAATAAAAAACTGTGTGCGCGGGGCGGGTAGTTAATAACCGAAACCGAAACCGAACCGTTATGCATAAAAAACCGAACCGAACCGAACCGAACCGCAAGAAGGCGGATAACCGCGGTTCGGTTCACGGGTACCCATACATCTGATTCTTTATGGTTTCTTTTTAATTATTTTTGTTTTCAACCGTTTCTGGATCATTTTCTGTTGTACTTGTTGGATTAACACTTTCATTCGAACTTCCTGATGTATGTGTTGGTAAAGAATCACCATCAACCTCCATTTCAGCCATTTATTTCATAAATATACAAAATAAGCGTCAAAAACAATTCCTACACAGCGTTCATGTTATAAAAATTATACATAGTTTAGAAATTCAGACTACATAGATTTCATAATTTTAAATGCCTAATTCACATAAGTGGGCTTCAAGTTGAAATTATTACTAGGTCATGGTCTCATGGACTTATTAGTTATTATATTATCTCAATATTTCTATGTATTATGTATACGTATGTATTATATTTATATATTTTAATAAAATATATTATATGCGGTTCGGTTCGGGTATCCGCAGATACCTGACTATCCAAACCGAAACCGCCCCGTAGGTCCCCGGTTTTTTCGGTTTCGGTTTTTTTTTATTTCGGCTTTTTTCGGTTTCGGTTTTTAGGTTTCGGTTTGGCCGGATCGGCTCGGTCTTACGGTTTTGCGTTTTTTTGAACACCCCTAACACAGGGTGGTTACGATTTTGATTCATGAAGACAGAAGGACAAATAGACGGGGAGAAGGAGAGAGAGCAGATCGGAGAAGGTTGTTATTTGGTATAATGATTTTCGTATCTCTCATTAAACACAAACTGTGAATATATATATTGTTACACAAGAGGCCGAACCCTAGTATGAGTTTCATTGGGCCGATGACTCAATTACAAAGATATAACAATTATATTATAAATAATATATACTAACAAAGGTGAGAAGAATTTTCGTGCAATTTGATTTCAACAAAGACGATAATGAAGCTGCTTCTTCGTTAAAAACGAATGACGATAATGAAGTTGCTTCTTCGTTAGCTTTGGAAGAAGTTTTCAGCCATGGAAGATGAGCATCAATGAAGCTGGTCAACTCCATCGATTTAATAAATAATATATTAAAACAAAAATGAAAAAGAAAATAAAAAGGGTATTGCAGTCTTTTATATGCTACAAGAACTCATTTGAAACCATTTGTAAACTTTAGTGACCCAAACCGTGATTTTCTGATAGTTTGTCTCAACTTGAAATTTTAGGTATACATCAGGGACCAAAACTGTTATTTTGTATTAAAACTAATAAACAAAATGATTAATTTTGAAAATTTATATGAATAAAAAAATACCAAAAATATACTTTTTAAGATAAAAACTTATATGAAAATACTTTTTATGCTATTTTTATAGAAGTTAAACAACACAGTCAACGAAACTCAAACTCAGGAAATGTTTCTTATAAAGTCCTGAATAAGACGGCCAACAGATGCATACGAAGAACCGCCCTCCATCACTGCCGCTCTGCTCTTCTGGCTCATCTCTTTCACCTGTATTCTCACCTCGTTATCCTCCATCACTCGTCTTATTCCTCTTTCTATCTCCTCCGCCGTGACTATCATCACATCATCGGCCTCTTGATATAACGGATCGTTCTTATAATCCATCTTGATCTCCACCGCCAATCCAAGCTCCACCACCATTTCAAATGCATTAATCTGCTGCTCGGCATAGATCGGCCATGTCGCCGACGGTACACCGAACCACAAACTCTCCAACAACGAGTTCCACCCACAATGAGATACGAACCCTCCGACGGCAGGGTGAGCCAGCAAAGCCACCTGTGGAACCCACCCGGTCACTTTTCCGGTTCCAGAAGTACGTGCCAGGAATCCTTCCGGCAAAACCGTTCCTGGATCCTCGTAATCATTAGGCCCTCCGGTGGTTTTTTCTGACGGAGGCCGACGCAGGGACCATACGAACCGGTGGCCACTCCGCTCCAAAGCATGTGCTATCTCCTTCACTTGGACCTCGTCAAAACTTCCCATACTCCCAAAACACAAAAGCACCACCGATGAAGGTGGTTGATTGTCCAACCACCTGATGACGTCGTTTTCCGACTGTTCTCCGGCACCACCTTCAAGGTTGAGTACAGGGCCCACTGGATACACCGGCGGTATGCTGGTGTCATCTGATAACGACTTGATCCCGTGAGTTTCCAATTCCAAGAACGTATTAACCATGATTGCTTTCGCTTCTCTCAGTTTCCGGGCACAATTCAGAACAGTCTCCAGCCCATCTTTATTCTGAATCGTGGCAGGAAAGACCTTTGTCGGCACCGGTTTGACAAAACTCGGAACTGTTATCATGGTATCTGAGCCGGTGCTCAAACCTAGAACATCTTGGTTCTTATAGTCACATAGTGACTGAATAAAGAGCATAAATCCAAGAAAAACACCGTTAGAAGTAAAGAACACGTATGTGGGGATATTAAACTCATTTGCGACATCAATCATGGCGGTGCAAAACATGTCGATGACGAACCCAGCAACCCGACAGGAACCCGGTTTACTTATCATGTCGGCCACGATGTTTCTTACGTGTTTGCAATGACTGTTGATAAATACATTGATGGAATTCGCCGGAGAATTTGAGTCGGTAACTGGTGGGGTGTTTTCATGAGGGAGTTGAATGAAGGATATGCGATCAATGGCGTTTTTAGAGAACGATTCGATGTAGGTGGTGATAACTGAATCAGAACCGAAAGTGGGATTAGGAAGCGGCTTGATGATAAGTACGGTTATGGAGAGTTGGTGATCTCGATTCACGAGGAGTTTTGCGATTTCCATGGTGGACTTGATGTGACCAAGCCCAGGTGCAGGGATGAATACCAGTGAAGTTGTGTTCGTCATTTTTTTTGGTTGTGGAATACCTCTGTTTGAAGTATATATTTATGTTCCAGTCGTTGTAGATGTCTAGATGATATTAACATAATACTGGTGATACAATTTCATTGGTGGTAGTGGGAACACGTATAAGGACCATTTTCTACATACAATAAGAGTAGGGTTAATGTGATCAAAACCCAACAAACTTTTGACTTTGGTTTAATATGGTCCCTAAACTAATATTTGTGCTAATAAAGTGTATAAACAATGAAATGACCTGTTAATAAAAGGAATGAGGTGTTTTTTTACCGGTTTGAAGGTTACTCCTAACCACATGTTAGATGATATAGCCTGTTTGATATCCACATAGGTGCCGGGTCTTAGATGAGGTGGCATTGCTTTGAATTTCCTGTTTGAGGGTATGACACAGTACACACTAGACCTGGCAAACATGTCGTGTCGTGTCGATTTCGTGTCGTGTCAAAACATTAAACGGGTTGAAAGTGCTCGACCCTAACCCAACCCGTTTAATAATCGTGTCGTGTCGTGTCAACCCGTTTATTTTCGTGTCGAGTTCGTGTCGAGTTTCGGGTTTGGGGTTTAGACATTGTAATTGTATCATTTCGCTTTTCGAGTTGAAACACTATGTATGTTGAAAGAATAAGAGTTTGAGGCGAAAAGAAAAACATAAAAAACTAGTAGTAGAAGCATTCACACTAAGTTTATAGAGCAATGTTGAAAGATTAGGAGTTGGGGAGATGAATGACGAGGTTGCGAGGAGGAGAGAGAGGCCAAGTGAAACTGTGAAGTATGAGTGAGAAAGTAGAAAAATGAAAATGAATACATGACCTAGGTGGCTAAGCGACTTCTACATTATAAAACACGTCAATCAGAAGTTTTTCTTTTAAATATGGTATTGGTTTTTGACCTGTCCAATTTACATAAGAATTAGAAAAACTTGAATATAAATAAACGGGTCATTTTCGAGTCATTTTCGAGTCATTTTCGAGTTGAAAGTTTCAACCCTGACCTTACCCGTTTAATTATCGTGTCGTGTCGTGTCAACCCGTTTAATTAAACGGGTTGAAATCTCTTACCCAAACCCGTTTATTTCGTGTCGAGTTCGTGTCGAGTTGTCGTGTCGTGTCATGTTTTGCCACCTTTAGTACACACCTAAACACACGGTTATACGCTTTCATTTCACACACACATATATCTCTCATCGTCGTATATCTCTCATCATCGGAAACGGTGTTTGCAAATCTCATCTGAGAATTCTCACCTGAAAATAGGACCATAAAATATAATGGGTTTGATTAATGGTTACAACAGACTGTTGTTTGACGAGAAACTCAAGCACCACCAGGATTCTAACTTTCCGCCGTCTTTTAACCTACTCCTCCGCCACAACATTGCAGACAGTTCCAAATCCATCTGACCTAATCAAATGGGTCAGAAAAGAAGGTGGTTTCGTGCATCCTTATGTGAGAATCGTAGAATCTAGTCCATACATGGGCTTGGATTGATCGCGTCTGAAGAAATTCCCAAAGGGTCTGAACTAATTGCCCTCCCGGACCACATACCATTGCCGTTTCCGGTAACGAATCCGATGGTGGAGATGACCGTTACTCCAATTTGGTTAATCTCTTTCGTTACGTTCCTCGTATGTGACATTCGACTAGTTTTCTAAAATGGTATAAAACTGGAATGTCGAGCATTTGTAAGAGGAACTATAGGCTATGAAATTAGGTCTAAAACTTTTTCAATAAAGAGCCAAAACCGGTTCCTTTTGGTGGTCGTACATTAGCGATCTTCTCGAAACTTTCACTGTTCCCATTTTCTTTCCCGAAGAAGACATAAATAACTTGCAATCTTTATCGACCGATTCCTTTTGGGGTAATCGGAGGTGATTTAAGGTTTAAGAGGTTGCATTCATCGACCTACCTGCTCATTTGCTGGTTTGACGTCTTCATTAACAAAGCTGAGAATATATATCTTGGTTACCTAGACTTCATTTTTAAAATAAGAAAGAGCAAAATGTTACGAAGAACAAGGGTATAGGCATATGAGACAACATCCACAGGGAGGAAGGCATATGAGACGGTATCATCGAGAAAAGATCGAGACCAGTTTCAAGTCCTGTGGGTACAAGAAACGATCTTAAGGGCAGTCTTGGAATTTCACAATATTTTGGAAGCTAAAGTATACGTGCCAAAGTACACATCAGCAAAAACTTTGACTTTTTGAATGTCAAAGTACACATCAGCAAAAACTACCGGATAATTGCTTCAATTTTACAAAAGGGTTTAAATGGCATAGATTTCTAGACTTCAATGGCCTATAATTCACAAAAAATAGTAAAGGGACGGTTTAGAATCAAAAGCAAGAGTTTGTTGGGTTTTAATGACATTAACCCATAAGAGTATTAGGGGGTGTTTGGGATTGCTTATTTGAGATGCTTATTGACTTATTGCGGTTTGACACCGGTAATAAGCAGTTTTAAGTGTTTGGATGAACATATTTTATAAGCAGTTTCTGATAAGTTACTGCGTCCTTACTTATTGACTTATTTAAGCAGTTTTTGATAAGTCATTTCCGTATTACACACATAAACAACGTTTTCCAAACACTAAAAAACAACTTATTGACTTATTACGTTTTGGTACCGGATAAGCTAAAACAAACACTTTTTTTAGAACTCCGTTTTCACACCGCATAAGTTAATAAGCACTTTTAATAATAAGCATAAGTTGTTTTAAATAAGCAATCCCAAACACCCCCTTAGCCTAGGTGACACATAGCTAGAATTTCATATTTCATAAGTCGGTTTTCGAATTTGGAAACCTTTCGGAAATTATAACTGAGTCGGAAATATTTTGTTTTATATTTATTTTATATTATTGTTGTGAAATATAATGATTACAATTTAAATCAGAAAAAAGAAATAAAACTTATGATAAATAATAGTAGTTGCTGATAGAGACCAAGAGCTTAGCGCCTTAGCCCATCTCAAATGGACCCATTTCTGATAAGGCTAAAGAGCCCAATGCTTGGAAAGTGTACGTGAGGAGGAAATACAAAGATGGCCACGTGTAAGGCCAGGATGTGGTGGAGTCGTTATGCACTAAAGACAGAAGAATAATATTTAGTTGTAAAGACATCCAAGATATTCTTTTGGAGGGCATCCAGAATTTTGTCTTCATTTTGAGAATTCGGCTTTGAGCTTCACAGTAAGGGTTTTCTTTGATTGAAATCCTTTGACTGAGTTTTGTTATTATTATTTTTTTTATCAATCACTCTAATGAAATCTTTCCGGTAGCCAATTATTGTTTCTTCTATTCCATTGTTCTAGTTGGGAATTACTGGTTGAGATTAAGGGTGTCAAGGAGCCGAGCTACTCGTGGGCTATTCGGGATCGACTCGAGGTCGAGTTAAACAAGCTCGAGTTCGAGCATTGTTTTTAGGCTTGTTTATTAAATGAGCTCGAACTCGAGCCTGACTATCGGGCTCGATTTAGGCTTGCGAGTCTAAACGAAACTGAAAATATTTTTATATAACAAATCTTTTATTTTTTATTTTATATATTAATTTATTAATAAATATTATTTAAATTATTAATGAATATTAAACGAGCCGAGCTCGAACTCGTCATTGGACGAGCCATGCCCTATAGATTTAAATGAACCGAGTCCAAGTTTAACTTAGTTCGGGCTCGACTTGTTTACACCCCTAGTTGAGATCCTAACAGAGGGTTTAGGCAATGTAGGGTTTTAGTTTAGATACCTTTTGGAATTGGAAAAATATGAAAAACAATATTTTTCTGTAATTTAAACTTAGGAAAATATTTAGAAAAAAAATATTAAACCAAACACGATAGAAAATTTTTCTAAGAAGCCAGAAAATTTTCCACAATCATATGGACCCTTAATCTGATCATTTATGCTCTAAAGGCATTGGATGATGTTGCCATCGATTATGCGACTTTGATGCCGTTTTAACAGCAGCCTGACACTTACAGCTGGAAAAAAAATTAAAAACAAAATAACAGCGACAGAATTTTTTATTTTTTATTTTAAAAAAAAAAACAGTGACAAGAAGCATGACAAAGAACATTAAAAAGAATTATTCTTACAAGTCTATGAATCCTAGAAAAAACTATTTGTATGACAAATCCCCAAACGGGACATAAATATACAACTGTGTTTCTTATATATTAACAAAACTACAAAAAGAATCAAAGATTGATCCACAAAAAAGTATATGTACAGCTGACCTAAAATTTTGGAAACAAGAGTATACAAGTTCACTCGAAAATCGCTATGTCTACCACTCATCCACTTTTACGATTTTACCCTTCGACATCTTTCATGTCAGTATCCAAAACATCCAACATTTCATATATCTCATCACCATGAACGTGATTTTGGTCCGTAGACATAAAATAATCCACCCGACCGCCATTATCAATCCAACTGAACCCGGTTTCCTTCACCATTCCCTTTTCAAACATCTCTTTCCGTAATTTATCCACAAATTCCCAATTTCCTTCCTCTGCATACATATTAGACAACAAAACATGATACCCCGCATTCTTATTCCCAACACCCATTTCAACCAACTTCTGAGCAACAGCTTTTCCCAACCGAAACTCTCCATGGGTTCTGCAAGAACCCATGAGAGACCCCCAAATTCTCAAATCATTACCCTTCTCGCCTAATTTTTGAACAAAATCATACGCTTCCGACACCCTCCCTACTCTCCCTAACATATCGACAACACAAGAGTAATGCTCAACTGAAGGAACAATTTCATACTCTTCTTCCATTGACTCAAACAATCGAAGACCTTCATCCACTAACCCAGAATAGCTACACGCACACAGAACGGCAACTATCGTTACAGAATCCGGTTTTACTCCGTTTTCTTTCATTGAATTAAACAAACGTAACGATTTCTCACACATCCCGTGTTGCCCGTAACCCAATATCATGTTCGTGTATGTAACCGCGTTTTTCTCTAACGAAAGAGAAAACACGTTTTCCGCGTACGTAATTATCCCCAATTTGGAATACATATCCACCAAAGCAGAATGCACGAATATGTTATGATCTAAGAAACGACGAATGGCAAATGAATGAACTTCTTTAGCTAATTTTAAACTTCCAATCATACTACATCCCGGAAGAATTGAAGCTAAAGTAACCGAATTTGGCGGGACTTTATTCTCAATCATTTGTTTAAAAACTTCTAAAGCCGGTTTGATTAGTCCGTTTTGAGAGTTCCCCGCAATCATTGTGTTCCACGTTGCTTGATCTCGATCGTCTAAGCAACTTCTCTCAAAGAGATTTTGAGCCACTTTTATCAAACCGGATTTTGCATACATGTCAATGAGATAACTTTCAATTCCCTCGTATTGAATTCCGTTTCTAATAAGGTAACCGTGCGTTTGCTTTCCAATTTCCCAGTTTCTTAAATTCGATGCTGCGGATAACAACGCAGTTATCGTGACATCATCGATCAAAAAACCTTCCTTTTGCATATCGAACACAAGCTTCAATCCTTCATTATCCATCCCGTTTTGGATAAAAGATGAAATCATTGTGTTCCATGAAACGGTATCTTTTTCATCCATACTTTGAAAAGCTTTCAAGCTTTCTTGAATAGAGTTACATCTAGAATACATGACTATAATTCCATTCATCACAATTACAGGTAGAAGTGACACGCTTTTTATGATATACGCATGTATTTGTTTAGCAAGGTCTATCCGTTGTAACTGTGAGGCTGCGGTTAAAACCGAGATTAAAGTGACATCATCAATGGTAACATCATCTGATGTGTTTAGTAAATGAATGAAAAGATCAATTGCTTCAAGAGGCATGTTTTTTTGGACATATCCACTAATCATAGTGTTCCAAATCTCTATATTCCTTAATGAACTATCATCAAATATTTTCCTAGCAGATTCAATGGAACCAAGTTCAGAAAACATGGAGATAGCAGAACTTGTAGCAAACATATCTGTGGAAAATTCATCGCCGGATTTAATAAGCAAACAGTAAACGGAATCAGCAAGGTCGGAATGGCCAATTCTTGCTATGGCAGGAAACACATTTACGAAGCTTACCACAGTAGGTTTAAGTCCGGATTTTAACATTTTTAGAAAATGCCTAACGGCTTCGATAAACAGTCCCGTCTTCACGTACCATGAAATCAAAATGTTCCATGAAATGACATTCCTTTTGGGTATGGATTCAAAGACGCTTTTTACATCATGATAGAAGCAAGTGGCGTACATGTTCAAAAGCGAATTACAAACTATCTTACTAGGATACAACTGCGAGCGTAAAATATGACAATGAACGGCTTTACCTATTTGAAGAGTTCTCGTTTCAGCGCAGGCTTTGAGGATTGAAGAGTATGTGTAGGAATCGGATGTAAAAGACTTGGATTTCATTTGGGAGTAGAGGAGTATAGCTTCATGAGGCATGTTATTACAGATGAACCCGATGATGATTGCGTTCCAAACAACGGTTGTTGGTTGGGGAATTTCATCGAACAGTTGGCGGGCAAGATGGGGTTGGCCTTCTCGGCATAATTGGCTTAGGCGATATCGAATTGTTTTAGGTCTGGGTTGTGGGTGCGGTTGATCTTTGGTCCGTATTGGGTGTGAAGCTGTGTTGGATAGTGCAGGTACTTGTAATGAAGAAGCATAGACGGTTTGATGAGTATGGGTTGAAGAATAGTTCATGGAGAAGGCGAGATGGAGAGGAGATGATGACATCGTATGGCGTATATGTATCGAGTTATCTGTCAGACATTCGAAGAAAGACTTGCTTTTACTTACAGTCATGGAGTCACAGTTTAAACTTTAAATCGAGTATAGATGAGGCAGGCATAGAGAAATTGACGGCATATGTTCGGTGTGTAAAAAGGATTTTGTTAAAAACACTCTAGCAATATTTTAATCATTAGTTAATCATATCTAATAGTCATTTAATAATCTTTAAAAAATTATTAAATACACTAATAGAAATTGGTCAAAATATAGACCAGGGTGTTTTTATAAAATAGACCGGTATGTAAAAAAAAATCTCGTGTAAAAATTGTTTTTTTAGTGTAAAGTTGTATCCCCTTTTTATTTTTATAGTAAATTACAGTTTTCGTCTCTTAGTTTTGCAAGGATTTTCAGTATGGATCTAAGTATTGGATTTTAACTTTCAAGTTCCCAGTGGTTTTCTTTTGGTTACACTGACGGTCCCTCATGGGGTTATCATAAAGTTTATTTTGTTCGGTGCATATAAATTGTCTAAAATACCTTTATGTACCAAAATTGTAATTTACTCATATCTCTCTCTCTCTCTCTCTCTCTCTCTCTCATGTTCGCCTAGTGCAGTTATGCTTTCCGGTGGTCAAACAATGATGAAAGCAAAGTAAAAGTCTTTCACAAGCCGGTTGACGACAAACAACACCTCTTTTTGAAGATTCATATATTACATATTCCATTATTATAAATTTGGGTTTTCGTTTTCAAATTATTCGTGAAAATATGGGGATTCAGTCAGCAACCACAAAAATGTTGCTTTCACTTCCACATTTTGCTCCTTCTTCCCGCTGGAATCATGATAGCTCTATAAATATGGCTTTGGACTGTGCCGCTCTCCTTTCTCTCTACCCTGTCGTGGAGGGCCGTAAAGTCTTCTGGACAACCACCCAACAAAGCCTGTGTAATTAGCCCGGGGTACAATGCGATAACACCACTAACCGAGTTACCGCCCTCTACCTCCCTCGTGTATCACTTTCCGACCAACTCCAGCTCGTCCTTTCGGGTATGCATATCATCTTCTCAAATTGTCTATTTCTAATTATTGGGGAAATTGAAGTGCAATTTCGGTGCCCTGATCCAACTGCTTACATGTTGTATTGCAGATGTGCCCTTTCTCGCAAACAAGCTGATTTGCGTGTCGTTAAGAAGGTATTCAGATTTTACAAACTGAAATGTTACGATTTTTATCTCCATACGGTGATGGAATTCATGTAGGTTTCCTTAATCGACATTCAACCAGGAAGGGATGTTCAGATGTCACGCTTGTCTTGATTTGCCCGGTAGTGTTGACCAGGTGTGTGTGTGGATCGTCTTAACTTTAAGACAAAACTTCATAAATGGTCCCTGTGGTTTCACAAAATATAAACTTCCATCCTTAACTTTTTATTATCTCAAGGATAGTCCCTATGGTCTCAATTTGTATCATGAATGGTCCCTCACTTTATTTTATCTCTTTTTAAACTAATTTTATATTAAGAAAAAAAAAAAGAAAATAAAAATACACCCTCACCCCTTCCCCCACCATTACCAACGTCTACCAACACCCCACCCACCACCGTCCACCACCGGTTAAACATACACGCCGTCCCCCACCATTACCACCATATATGAGCCTAGACCTGTAAAAAGTCACCATTTGAAACTAAAACTACAACAAAAAAAACTGCAGGTGACACCATTGAAGGAGGTTGGGGTTGCTGCATATTTGAGGTAGACTGCATACCGTTCATGGTTTGAGGTGGTGAACCCATATGCATTGGTCGTATTTGGGGTTGATGATTTTGGAAACTTGATGTATTATTGTTGGTGGCAATATGAGCTGCCTGGTGGTGGAGATGCCTAGAATGGTGGAGTTGGGAAGCGTTGGAAAGGTCCGGTGGTTGGTAGGCCATATGGAGTAGTAGGTAATAGCCGAGTATTTCTAGATAATATTGTGTGTATATCCTTGTTAAATTAGATTAATTATTTCCTTTATTCTAGATAGTTTGTTGTAATCATCTTATATATATCATCAATAAACTCACACCAAGTTAAGGTGATTAAACCTAATATGGTACCAAATGGGTCTTCCGTACAAAATTTCGTTTCGATGGCTCCATTGAAAAGTTTAAAGCTCGTCTTGTTGCTCAAAGGTTTCACTCAAGTTCCAGGCATCAACTACTCCGCTACCTTTAGCCCAATTGTTAAAGCTGCGACTATTCGTGTCATTCTTTCCCTTGTCGTCCTTAACAAATGACCTCTACACCAATTGGACGTAAAAAATGCCTTTTTAAATGTCAATATTTCGGATGTCGTCTATATGGAACAACCACCGGGATTTGTTGACCCGCGATTTCCAAAATCATGTGTGTCATTTAAAGAGAGCTCTTTATGGGCTTAAACAAGCTCCACGGGCATGGTTTCAACAACTAAGTGTTTTTCTCATTAGCCTTGGTTTCACTTGTAGTCGTGCCGACACATCTCCTTTTGTCTTCAAAAAATATTCTCTTATTCTCTACTTGTTGGTGTATGTGGACGACATCATTCTCACCGGAAATAATGCTTAAGTGCTTCGCAAATTCATTACTCGCTTAAATCAAGAGTTCTCCATCACCGACTTTGGAAAATTAAACTATTTCCTTGGTATTGAAGTTTCTCAAGATGCTTCTGGTCTCTTTCTTAGTCAATCCAAGTATGTTCACGATATTCTCGCCTGTGCTAAACTCTTGGATGCGAAGCCTACCACTACACCTCTTTCTACCTCGACTTATTTTACTAGCCAAGGTACACCATACTCGGACCCGACTCACTATCGATCCTTGGTGGGTGCCCTTCAGTACCTTACTATTATCTGCCCAGATCTCTTGTATGTGGTAAATCAAGTGAGTCAGTTCCTACATAACCCCATGGAGGAGCATTTTCAGATTATTAAGCATATTCTTCGTTATGTCAAAGGCACTTTATCCTATGGACTCTGACCTTTTCTCATGCTCCTTCTCCATCTATACTTGGCTATTCGGATGCAGACTGGGCTAGATGTATTGAGACTCGTTGCTCCACCTACGGTTACTCCATTTTTCTCGGTGGTAACGTAGTCTGCTGGAGTGCTAAGAAACAACCCACCATCTCTCGTTCTAGTTGTGAATCGGAATATAGAGCTTTAGCTAACACTGCTTCAGAGATTCTTTGGATCACCTATCTTCTGTGCGAGCTCTATGTTTTACCCTCGGGCCATCCTACTTTGTTTTGTGACAACTGCAGTGCTATTTTCTTAAGCCATAATCCTATTTCTCACAAACATGCTAAACATATTGATACTGAATACCATTTTGTTCGTGAACAAGTCTTATTTGGAAAGCTTCATACCAAGTATGTTTCTATGCACTTGCAGCTCGTAGACATTTTTACCAAAAGTCTGCCTCGTCCGTTGTTTGAAAAATTTCGCTCCAAGCTACGTGTTGGTCCTCCCCCATCTTCGCTTGCGTGGGGGGGGGGTAATAGTCGAGTATTTCTAGATAATATTGTGTGTACATCCTTGTTAAAATTAGATTAATTATATCCTGTATTCTAGATAGTTTGTTGTAATCATCTTATATATATCATCAATAAACTCTCACCAAGTTAAGGTGATTAAACCTAATAGTAGGCCTACCGATTTGCATGGGTCTAAAACTAGGAACTTCTAATCCAACCGCAGGCCCAAGGAAAAGATGGAGTTGTACTTGGGGAAGATGTTGGCCTGAAAGCACCAACTACAGGGCGAGATGATGAAAAAGGTGTGTTGCTTTGAGGATGTGCAAAAGGCGTGCCACCATTAAAAGCAAATAAGTTTACTTTCGGTAAGAACCACCATTAAAACTACCGTCCACCACCACCCTCACTAAGGAATCTTATCTTCACGATAAAGATCAAACCTTGCTCTACTCTTCTCTCTCTCTACCCCCACCTTCAATATTTTTTATCTTCTCTTCTGCAATGTCGCAATAAACAGAGTGTTGTGTGTTTAAGTGTGTAACTGCATGAAAATATTACTCTTTTTGTGTAAATAAAGAAACTAAATAAAGATCAAACCTTCTTTTGCTTCACAAAAGCTTCGTTCCATTTAAATCTTAATTCTTAACCACATTTCATCAACCTTAATAGATCCGATTTCCCTAGTTTTAGTTCAACCTTTTGAGAAAGACAGAAAATGGCGGGAGTCGTCCTTGGAAGGAATCAAATGCCGAAAATCATTCCTTCGTCGAATTGGCGATGCAATTTAGGATGTTGTGGGACCTTATTAGGACGCCATTGATTATCCCATTGTTGCAATTAGCATTTTATATCTGCTTAGCCATGAGTGCAGGGTCGTCTTGTCACACCCTCAAACCGTATTGGCGGAATAGTTCAAGGGTGGATGACTTCATGAACAATATCATAACAAAGTTGAATAGTAGTGAAATCCAAGCACACAACCATCGTTTAAATCAATTACAAATGTTACAAAGTTTACTTATTACATGTCTCAAGTACAATTGAAATGATAACAAAATATATAAAAATGACGTCGTAACGTCATTACTTGTAGCGCTTGCATTTACCTTGTCAGTTTCCTGAGAATACAAGTAGTTGAAAAAGTGTCAACAATTAAGTTGGTGAGTTCATAAGATTTTGTAATAGAAAAGCCCTTTGTTTGTAAACGGTAGTAATTGAGAACCAAGAAAATCCTATATTTTCTTATAAAAATGACCAAGTCTTTAACTCCCAAAGACTATAATGTAATATGTATAATTGTAGTGTAATAAATTGGTTTTACTCTTTATTAATTCCAATATAATATTTCATGACTATCAAATAAAGAACGGCCAGGTAGAAGATCAAATGGGGAGGCAGGACCCTTTCAGCGTATACGCCTTTCGGAAATCCATCAACCTAGCTCAATTGATCGGCCTAGACACCGCTCTCGTAAGTAGATCAATCGGTATTATATTTTTGGAATTATAATTGAATTGTTATAATAATAACGTAAATAATTTATAAAAGAAATTATTAAGTTGATATTTTTCCCCGTGAGATACCCTATAACCATACTGTGACTAGTTGGCCTGTTGCGACGTTCTTCAAGCGTCGAAATGGTAGACATTTGGACACCTCAGACCTGCCGGTTTAGCTGTAGCGAGCAGCTCAGGTGCGGGGTTGTCAAGCCCTGTATAGATCTATACTCAAATATCGCGCTCTCTTACCGAGACTCTGGTTATAAATATACAGGACTTATAGTAGGTACTTATAAAAGTACTGTGAAGATTCATCTCACAAAATGTATGTATTTCAATCAACTTGTTTACGTACGATTTGTATATAAAAACTCTTGTAATTGTCCATTATCATTTTTACCATGATAATATAGTGTTGTTAAATAATTATATAATTTTATATAATTATTTTTGTCATGTTTAAGCGTCAATATAACCTTATGTTCGTAAACTATTCCAATAATAGTCTATTTTTAGTAATTCCGTCGTAACAATCATATTTTGCGAATATTAACGAAGTAACTTGTTCAAATGTTTATAAATATCATCTTTTAAGATATTTCTCAACAAAATGGTGTAATAACTTGGTTATAACCATTTTTGTTGGAAAATAATATTTTTGTTTATAAAAACGTAGTTTTTACTAGTCTTCATTTTTATAACGTTCTTACCCAAGATCTAGTATTTTTTTGTACGCTTTATTTGTGGTTTTGTAATTTTTACATAACTTAATATGTCAAAGTGTTCATAATACATGGATCTATTCATATTTTATGTCAAGTTCATCTTTATAATATTTTGTCCAAGATCTAGTATTTTTGTATGGTTTATTTGTAGTTTTGTAATTTTTACATAACTTAATATGTCAAAGTGTTCATAATACATGGATCTATTCATATTTTATGTCAAGAGCATTTTTACACAAATATTAACTTTATAAACTTATGTAAATCAACATGTATAACAATAAAACACGTATAAACTTGAATAAAACAACATTTATAGTAAAAGAACTTGTATTCTCCCCCAAAAGGTTTGAAAAGATGAAAATGAGGGGTATGAACTCACCTTGAGTGGTAGATCTTAAGGTTTCTTGGTAGAAGGTTGAAAAGTTTGGTTCTAGGACTTGGATGACTCTTGGACAAAGCTAATATCCAATAGATTTTGATGGATGTTAGTGTGTAAAAAAGGTGTAGAACTTGTGTTATGTATATTAGAATCAAAAGAGGAATGAAACTTACTACTTAATCTTGTGAAGAGAGCTTGAAATTGAAACTTGAAAGTGAAGATGGTGGTGATGGTCTTGGAGCCGTGAGCAAGAGGGAGAGGAGAGAAAGAAGAAGTTTGGTTGGATACAAATGAATTTGGCTAGTCTCTCTTGGAAGATTTATACTTAGATATTTCCTATTATAAAATTACTAGCTTCATAAGTGCCTTAGGTTTTAAATATTTACCACTAAGGTCTTAATGGAGCACTTGTTTCAGCCAAATGAGTGTAGGGTGGGGGGTGGGGTAGGGTAGGGTTAGTTTTTATAAAAATAGCAATGTACTTATAAAAATGGGTGATTTTTATAAAATCGTAAGTCGTTTTAGTAAATTTTTATGCGTTTTTAATGAAACGAAGTTCTAAATAATTATTTTGTATAAAAACATTGTCAAACATTTATTTTGATTGAAACATAACTCGTTGGATGTCGGAATACGCGTTTAAGCGCGGTATTCTTCCGATTTCGCGATTTTTGACGTTTTACCGTAAATTGTATTTAGCTTTGGAATTAAATACTGGATACTATTACGTTACTTATCATATAAGTTTTTATTTCATATGTGATGTTTAAGGAACCATATTTTGAAATTTGAGTCCAAACCCTGTGTACATTTATCCGTTCACAGCGGTTTAATCGTTATAACTTTCACATTCGAACTCCGTTTTCGACGTTCTATATATCCACAGTTTCGTATTTACGAGTAGATCACTTTATGAATATTATTATTCTCAAAATAATAATTGTACGATTAGCGAATTTTTACGCTACAGTAGTTTGCTGTCCGTATTTTCGACTTTTAATCGTTATTTGTTTGATTTAGCATACGTAATACTATAATATTAATAATTCATTGCAAGAGTTATGGAAAATAACTTTTCAACATATAGATTAACGTACGCTTCGTTTGACTATAGTTGACTTTTGTTGACCAAAATTTACAATTGTCACATCACCTACCCGTTAGAAAGAATTTCGTCCCGAAATTTAGCTCTTGAGTGGATCCTCAAGGGTTTGGGAAGAGATGTGGGTATTTCTGCTTCATTTGGTCTTCACGCTCCCAAGTAAACTCAGGTCCTCGCTTGGCATTCCAACGGACCTTAACTATTGGTATGCGGCTCTGTTTCGTCCTCTTGATTTCTCTGTCCATGATCTCTACGGGTTCTTCCACAAAAAGAAGGTTCTCGTTCACCTCGATCTCGTCGAGCAGAATAACAAGATTTTCATCGGACAGGTATTTCTTCAAGTTGGACACGTGAAAGGTGGGATGGACATTGCTGAGCTCCTACGGTAATCGAAGTCTGTAGGTTACTGGGCCGATCCTAGCGAGGATCTCAAAGGGCCCAATGTATCTGGGGTTCAGCTTCCCATGCTTTCCAAAGCGTATCATTCCTTTCCATGGCGAGACCTTCAACAACACTCGGTCACCGACCTGGAATTCCAAAGGCTTTCGTCGCTTGTCTGCGTAGCTCTTTTGTCGGTCACGAGATGCTTTCAATCGTTCGCGGATTTGAACGATTTTCTCAGTTGTCTCTCGTATGATTTCTGGACCGGTGAGAGCGCTGTTAGGTGTTTGGCCTCTGGCTAGTTGAGTATCACCCACTTCGGCCCAGCACAGAGGGGATCTACACTTGCGTCCATATAAAGCTTCAAATGGAGCAGCTTTGATGCTAGTGTGGTAGCTGTTGTTGTATGAGAATTCAATGAGCGGTAAGTGGGTGTCCCATGCCTTACCGAAGTCTATCACACAGGATCTCAACATATCTTCCAGCGTTTGGATGGTTCTTTCACTTTGGCCATCCGTCTGCGGATGGTAAGCTGTGCTTATGTCAATCCTGGTTCCCAAAGCCTTTTGTAATGATTGCCAAAAGTTTGAAGTGAACCGGCTATCTCTATCCGAGATGATTGATCTCGGCACACTATGCAATTTTACAATCTCCTTGAGGTAGAGCCTTGCTAGCTTATCCGTCCTATCACTCTCCTTGATTGGCAGGAAGTGAGCGGATTTGGTTAACCTATCGACAATTACCCATATAGTATCTAACCCACCGGTTGTCTTTTGTAATTTGGTTATGAAGTCCATTGTTATCCGCTCCCACTTCCACTCGGATATTGGTGGTTGAACTAGCAAACCCGAGGGCTTTTGGTATTCTACTTTAACTTTGGCGCAAGTCAGGCACTTGCCCACATAAGTAGCGATTTTTGCCTTCATGTTTGGCCACCAATACAGTTTCTTGAGGTCCTGGTACATTTTGTCGGACCCGGGATGAACGGAGTATCTAGTCTTGTGAGCTTCATTCATGATAATGTCTCTGTATCCGCCGAATTTCGGTGTCCAGATTCGGTTCATGAGGTAACGAGCTCCGTCATCCTTAACTTCAAGGTTTTTATCCATCCCTCGCAAGGCTTCATTTGCAACGTTTTCAGGTTTTAAGGCTTTTAGCTGCGCCTCTTTAATTTGAGTGGGTAACTGGGAATGGATCGTCATTGTTAATGATTTCACTCGGCGGCCCGTGTATTCCTTTCGACTGAGGGCATCAGCTACCACGTTGGCCTTCCCTGGGTGATAACAAATTTCACATTCATAGTCACTTAGTAGCTCCACCCATCGTCGTTGCCTCATATTGAGTTCTTTTTGGTTGAGGATATGCTGGAGACTCTTATGGTTGGTGTATACCGTACATTCTGTGCCGTACAGGTAGTGTCTCCAGATTTTCAATGCGAACACTACTGCTCCCAACTCGAGGTCATGTGTAGTGTAGTTGACCTCGTGAGTTTTAAGCTGCCTTGAAGCGTAAGCAATGACCTTTCCTCTCTGCATGAGTACACAGCCCAGACCCTGGTTCGATGCGTCGCAATAGACCACAAAGTCTTCTGTTCCTTCTGGAAGGGACAGAATAGGAGCGCTGCATAAAGCTTTCTTTAAGGTCTGGAAGGCGGTGTCTTGTTTATCTCCCCACTTGAATGTTACACCCTTCTGTGTCAGGGTAGTAAGTGGCTTTGCAATTTTGGAGAAATTCTGTATGAATCTTCGGTAATAGCCAGCAAGGCCCAAAAACTGGTGGATTTCTGTCGGAGTTCTTGGTGCTTTCCAGTTTTCGATGGCTTTGATTTTGGAAGGATCCACATGTATTCCTTCCTTGCTGACTACGTGGCCTAGAAAGTCCACCTTTTGAATCCAAAATTCGCATTTCGAAAATTTCGCATACAGCTTCTCTGCTCTTAATGTCTCCAAAACCTGTCATAAGTGTTGACTATGTTCCTCCTTACTTCGTGAATAGATAAGTATGTCGTCGATGAACACTATCACAAATTTATCTAGGTAAGGTCGGCATACTCGGTTCATTAGATCCATAAACACTGCGGGCGCATTAGTCAATCCGAAGGGCATCACAACGAATTCATAATGGCCATAGCGAGTTCTGAATGCCGTTTTAGGAACATCTTCCTCTTGAACCTTGAGTTGGTGATATCCCGACCTCAGATCGATTTTTGAGAAATAGCTCGCTCCTTGGAGTTGATCGAACAGGTCGTCAATTCGGGGTAGCGGGTATCGGTTCTTGATGGTGAGTTTGTTTAATTCCCGGTAGTCAATGCACATACGGAATGACCCATCCTTCTTCTTCACGAACAAGACTGGCGCTCCCCAAGGTGAGAAGCTCGGTCTGATGAACCCTTTACTTAGCAGTTCGTTTAGTTGACTGGATAATTCTTGCATTTCTGCCGGGGCTAATCGGTATGGTGCTTTTGCTACTGGGGTGGCTCCTGGGATCAAATCGATTCTGAACTCGACTTGTCACGCGGGTGGTACTCCTGGAAGGTCGTCTGGGAATACGTCGGAAAAGTCGCAGACTTCAGGGATCTCTTTGATGCTTTTTACTTCTTTCTTTTCGTCAACAACGTGGGCTAGGAAGGCATGGTATCTTTACTGTAGGTATTTTCGGGCCTTGATGCAATATACGATTCGGAGGCTGGTACTGGGTTTATGTAACACCCGGCTTTTAAAACAAAAACACCCCTGAAAATTTTTTCATTTAAAACACAGGTTTCAATACATAAAACCATAACAAGGGGTATATTTTAATAAAAACGGGTACAAGTGTATCAAGGAGAGTATAAAATACCATAACTCCTTTAAAGCCGGGCTGCTACTGACAGCATCTATGAGTCCCACTTCAAAGTCACGGACTCTATCTTGTCCCCTACCAGTATCATGCTAACCTGCAGGGACAGTAATAAACGGTATGAGCTAAAAAGCTCAGTGAGTAATCATTCCTGCAAATAACACATATAAAATACAATCATGTATTTGTCTGGACATCGAATCCAAACTCCTAGCCTTACTGGCTGGCCAAATATCTCTTAGGATTTCACATCCTAAATTACAGTCTTACAGACTATAACATGATAACCTACAATTATCAAGCCACGTCAGTTATTTGCACACATAATCATATACAACAATATCTGTCCCATATCTCCTAGTCACATCGGACCGCACCGTATATCCTGGCTATTTAAGCCACACTTTGTGTCATAGCTATATAAGCTGTACCAAAACATTATCAATATATAATTCATAGCCCGCAGGCCGCACTAACTGGGTTCAATAACCCGATATCACAGCCAAAAGGCCGCACCATGTACCTATAACAATATCATAGCCAAAAGGCCGCACCAAATCATAGCCCGAAAGCCGCATCGGAGACATAGCCCGAAGGCCGCACCGGTTGGATATACAATCCAGAATTAGTTATGGCTCACGGGTTAGCCCGCTGTTGCCTTGGCTCACGGGTTAGCCCGCTGTTGCCTAGACTCACGGCTTATCCGGTCTTGTCTATATAAGTTTAGCATATCAAAATAAACCATGGCTCACGGGTTAGACCGCTGTTGCCTAGACTCACGGCTGGTTCCGGTCTTGTCATTTCATTTTATTGACTCACGGCTGGTTCCGGTCTTGTCATTTCATTTTATTGACTCACGGCTGGTTCCGGTCTTGTCATATTAGTGTATATATATATATATATATATATATGTATTGACTCACAGCTCCGTTCTTGTCATCGCAATGACTCACGACTTATCTGATATTGTCTTTTACATATATTTTTACACTTGTCATTTTCGTCCCTCGAGCCGTTTCAACCTGTAACAATACAATCATCATATATCACATATGATATCAGTGAGATTACTCACCTGGATGCTAGCTGCGTTTCAATTTCGGTTGTTTCTTGCCTTTGCGTGCACCACAACCATTTTGTCCCATACCTATTTATCCATTTATATACCAAATGATAATAGGTTAATAATCATCTACATTGACTCTAATACACTAGAGTTCAATACAATATCGTTATAAATAATGCCTAGTTAATAAAGTTTCCGTTTACTAACTTTATATGAATTTTACTATTCACCAAGGCATTCGGATCGGTCTACAGTGCCCCCGAGGGGTCGGAAACTCAATCTAAAAATTTTCCCAAACTTTTCAGACCATAACGAGCCTATGGTCCAAATTTGAGCTAAAACGGACAAGCCAAGCAAAAGTTAGCATTTTAAAGTCCTTGCCTGAGGGGCGCACCCCGCCCAAACATGGGCGCACTGCGCCTGGGCGCACCCCGCCAGGGGTTTGGGCGCACCGCGCCTATCGCCTGCAGATGTCTCCTGTCCAGCCGCGATTTGTGCACTGTAGCACTCAGTTTTGGCTCATTAAGTCCTTAATCCGGTCCTTAATCGATTGGGGTTTGTTCTAGGACCAAAACCCTTGACTAACAACAAGTTTTAAACCATTACAAACACCTTAATCACACCAATTCATGATTTAGGGTTCTTGAGCAACAATTCAATTTATCAACAATAGCAATCTACTTTGCTATTTTTGACATATGTTCTTACTACTTGAACATGTTTAAGCCCAGAAATCATATAAACATCATGGATTATGGCTGAAATCACAGATTTCCGTCCACTCCATGAAGACTCACCAAGAACACACAAGAGCTTGGCTAGAAATCAAGTTACTAACCTTAATTAGCTTAGGAATCACCAATTCCAAGCCTTGATTCCAATTCCTTGCCTCAATTCCTTCAAGACTTGCTGAAATCGTGCCCTCCTTGCTCCTCCCGTTGCTGCACAATGTCTAGTCAAAGAAGAGAGTCAAACTCTCTATTTATACCACAATTTCTTACATTTTTGGTCCCTAAGTTCCATTTCTTGAACTTTGACCACAAAATCAAGTTTTTATTACAAAAAACTTTCATTTCTTACATTTTTGCCACAACCAACAATATTTTTCATATTTGGTCTTTCACATGGTCAAATGACCAAAATACCCTTTTTCGGTAAGACGACCCGAATTCAGTTTTTTTATAACATTTTAAGTCCAAAACTCAAAATATTATTTCAAACCAAATACTTTTCTGTCCAAAAGACCAATTTATCCTTCCAAGGTAAAATGACCATTTTACCCTTTTTATTATAATTATAAAAAGAGTATATTGGCGTTACAAATTCTTCCCTCCTTCAAAAGATTTCGTCCCCGAAATCATACAAACAAACGAGGGTAATTCTTTCTCATAATAATTTCGGTTTCCCATATCGTATGGAAACATTCATGGTTTTGCCAAAGCTCTTAACCATACTAATCTTCATATCTCGTGGTTATATCACCACTCGCATATCACTCCTCCGGTTGTCCCGGGCACCTTAATCACTTATCTTCCTCATTTCAACATGAGGGATTCGTTAGAATTTATCAATCTATGTTCTCAAAACCATGAGACCCATAGAAAACTTATAAATATCTTGAAGTTCATCAAGAATCTTCAATCAATACACCGCAATTCTTGCTTTTGGGATATACGGAAAGGTCCAATAAACAAGGGCTCAACTTTCCTTTTTGTCCCACATCAATTTCTAGTCCTTCCGAAGGGTCACTGTGAGTTCCACTATCTTCCTTTACTTGGTTTTTTCAATGGTTTTACTCAACAACCCGCATACTACTCTTATCGACTTTGATCTATTTCCAAGCTTTCTCGAATTTGCCTAATCTTTTCTTCTGTTTGAGATACAATCTCAGGTTTTAATCAACGGCTTCTCCCCAACTTCTGTCTAGCAAATCGGCGTGCAACACGGTAATCTATACAATACTTCCTACGAGTCAATAAAACACTAGTATAATACCTATACTTATCTACAACTTCTACCAAGGATAGACGGTCGTATTGTTTTCCGCTAGGGTCTGTTATGTAGATTTCAGGCATATCTTCTGGAGTCTGCATCATTTTCTCGCCTCTTCTATCAATCTGCAAATCATATACAGTACTTACTAGTACTTTTGAGCTAATAATTCTAAGAATTAATGCTAAATTCAGCAAATAATTCTAGTATCTCGATCCAATACAGTCGTCACCTGTAGTGCACGGCAACAATTTTCTTTTTCTATGTAGTTTTTCACTACTTTCCGCTCTGAATTTCTTCCTTAATCGGTATACATTTGCACTGGTTTCATCAACCAATCTGCAATTACTCATATGGTGTCATACCCATATAGTATTTGCGGAGACTTTCTTATAAAGTCTATAATAATATCGTCCCATTTCTTCTTTGGGACCAACAACGGCTAAATTTTCCGTATGTTTCTAATGATTTGACTGTAGTTGCACACAAGTCAAACACTTTTCACATGTCTTTCAATGTCTTTCTTTAGCCCCGGCCACCAACACATAGGTTTTATCGACCTATACAGTTTGGTATTGCCCCGGGTATGCTGCATATCTGATACAAAATGCATCCTTTCAAGATGATTTCTATGTTTCGTTTGACTTTGGAATTCACATTCACAACCGCCAAGGGTTTTAAATCACTGTGATATTCCAACTAACTTCCGCTACTATTCAATCATTTATTCACTTTTCACGTTTTCAGACTTGCACACATCTTTCTGTGCTACCCGAATCAACTCAGGTAATCAATTTGCCACGTTCATACACGTGGATGTAACCTCCAAAGGTTACTCTTTCTAATTCAAGGCATCTGTAATCACATACGCCTTTCTGAGATGGTACAACATTTCATACCCGAAATCTCTAAGTAACCCATCTATCTTTGCTATTTCATATATAGCTTCTTTTTGATAAATTAAGTCTTTCAAACTTTTATGATTCTTATACACGGTAAGCCTTACACCATATAGATAGTGTCTCAAAAGCTTAATACCAAAATCATAGTTGCTATTGCAACATCATGCATCCTCAATCAACGTTGGATACATTTCAACGATCCAATCCATCTTCTCTGCTTAGCATCATTGCTAACGTTAGAGGTTCACACAAGGTTTATTCCAAACCTTTACAACATATCTGTGGTCTTTCTACCACTCAGACTTTACACTTTTATTAGTCAACCTTAGTCAACTGACCAGCAATCAAGGAGCAGTTTTCTACAACTCTCCTATAGTAACCCGCCAAATCCAAGGAACTACAATGTCAGTCAGATTCCTCAGGCGGTTCCAGTTTTATCACGGTATCATTCTTTCCATTGGTTCTACTTTATCATCTCTGGCATTGTTAACATGCCCAAAGAATATGTAACTTCTTTTAGCCAAATTTTTCATACTTGGAAAATTTAACATATCACTTAACTCAGTGAAGTACCTCCAGTATCTGGTACAAATGTACCTCATATTCAGTCTGATCTCGAGAATATCAGATTCTCCGTGGTCAATGTACATACACATTAACTTACATTTCTTCTTTTCCAACAAGATAGGGCTCCACACGATGACACAGTCAATCATATAATACCCCAATTCAAGAACAATTTCTTCCAATTGTTTTACCACTCTGCCATCTCTGCAGAGGCTAATCAATATAGAGCCTAGATAACAGGAACGGCTCCCAAGACCAGCTTAATCATAAGCTCTTCTTGCCAATCTGGCAGAAATCCTGGAAGTTCTTTTCAAAAGAAACATCCGAGAATTTATCTAAAGTAGTACACTACTATCACTGCTTTATTTAGCTTGGCCCATACCACGTATGCCAACTACAAAATCATTCCTTTACTAACTCTTTTCCGAGTATAAGCAAAGGAAAATAACCGGTATTCTCAACAACGATCATTTACCATGGATTTTCACCCGTTTCATTTCTGTTTCAAGAACCATACTGTTCTTATTTCTACAATTCACATTAGCATAATTCATTGTTAACCAATTCATAAACACAACTGCTTCAATTTCACTGGTAGTCATCGGCTTCAGATTCATAGGGAAAAGGGTCCCGTAAATCCTAGGCAGACTACCTTCCAGGTGTTCAATATCTAGAACATATTTGCTATTTACTATAGCTACTTCCAAAATTTCATCCATAATCGTTGATGAAATATCCAATCACGACATCAGTGTCACCGATCCAAAGCATAGCTTCATGGATCAAATATAACATACACGAAGTTATATTCAAAACATTTACATCGGAGATCATATCTGTCTCCTCACGAGTTTCTTCCACAATCTGCTGGAAAGATCAAGGCACCACTGGTCCTTTTTAACCATCTATTTCTTCTTTCTTTCCTGGGTTCACCACCCGTTACTCCACCTTTAGCATGTGAGTATGTCATAAGGAAGTGATCTATAGTTCCTCGTTGGAACCACTTCCGTCCCATACAACAAACTCGAGCAATCTGCTCCTATCATCTGCAATTTCAGCATGTCAACGTTAGAGTCTCAACTCTACAATTTTCCTTCGTGCCTTTCCTGCACTGATCACAATGCATAACTGCTCTGTTTTGGTCCCTTTCTTTTAAGGTTGGACCCAGTCCGTGGTAACTTCTCCCGAAGCGTCCACTGCTTTTCACGTAGTCTCAACTACTGTTCTTTCACCTTGAATATCAACCAAGGTAAGCAAACGATTTCTTTATCTGACCACATCAGCTAATATTGCCCAACATGTGGATTTCTGCTATTCGTCCCCGTTTTGCTCCTCATCCAACGGAGTCTCAAGAAAGAGCTGGTCCATTTCCTAGAGCTTCGCGCCCTAAATTTCTCCCAGTAATACTCGCTGCTCGTACTTCTTATACGTTAGAAGTCAGCAATAGTTAGGTTATATATGTATAATAAAAATTTATATACACCTAACAGTTCATCATGTCTACTGTCTCAGGGTTTAAGTCCAGGAATCTACTCTATAGACACCTAGTTCACTTAAACCACGGCTCTGATACCAACTTGTAACACCCGGCTTTTAAAACAAAAACACCCCTGAAAATTTTTTCATTTAAAACACAGGTTTCAATACATAAAACCATAACAAGGGGTATATTTTAATAAAAACGGGTACAAGTGTATCAAGGAGAGTATAAAATACCATAACTCCTTTAAAGCCGGGCTGCTACTGACAGCATCTATGAGTCCCACTTCAAAGTCACGGACTCTATCTTGTCCCCTACCAGTATCATGCTAACCTGCAGGGACAGTAATAAACGGTATGAGCTAAAAAGCTCAGTGAGTAATCATTCCTACAAATAACACGTATAAAATACAATCATGTATTTGTCTGGACATCGAATCCAAACTCCTAGCCTTACTGGCTGGCCAAATATCTCTTAGGATTTCCCATCCTAAATTATAGTCTTACAGACTATAACATGATAACCTACAATTATCAAGCCACGTCAGTTATTTGCACACATAATCATATACAACAATATCTGTCCCATATCTCCTAGTCACATCGGACCGCACCGTATATCCTGGCTATTTAAGCCACACTTTGTGTCATAGCTATATAAGTTGCACCAAAACATTATCAATATATAATTCATAGCCCGCAGGCCGCACTAACTGGGTTCAATAACCCGATATCACAGCCAAAAGGCCGCACCATGTACCTGTAACAATATCATAGCCAAAAGGCCGCACCAAATCATAGCCCGAAAGCCGCATCGGAGACATAGCCCGAAGGCCGCACCGGTTGGATATACAATCCAGAATTAGTTATGGCTCACGAGTTAGCCTGCTGTTGCCTTGGCTCACGGGTTAGCCCGCTGTTGCCTAGACTCACGGCTTATCCGGTATTGTCTATATAAGTTTAGCATATCAAAATAAACCATGGCTCACGGGTTAGACCGCTGTTGCCTAGACTCACGGCTGGTTCCGGTCTTGTCATTTCATTTTATTGACTCACGGCTGGTTCCGGTCTTGTCATTTCATTTTATTGACTCACGGCTGGTTCCGGTCTTGTCATATTAGTGTATATATATATGTATTGACTCACAGCTCCGTTCTTGTCATCGCAATGACTCATGGCTTATCTGGTATTGTCTTTTACATATATTTTTACACTTGTCATTTTCGTCCCTCGAGCCGTTTCAACCTGTAACAATACAATCATCATATATCACATATGATATCAGTGAGATTACTCACCTGGATGCTAGCTGCGTTTCAATTTCGGTTGTTTCTTGCCTTTGCGTGCACCACAACCATTTTGTCCCATACCTATTTATCCATTTATATACCAAATGATAATAGGTTAATAATCATCTACATTGACTCTAATACACTAGAGTTCAATACAATATCGTTATAAATAATGCCTAGTTAATAAACTTTCCGTTTACTAACTTTATATGAATTTTACTATTCACCGAGGCATTCGGATCGGTCTACAGTGCCCCCGAGGGGTCGGAAACTCAATCTAAAAATTTTCCCAAACTTTTCAGACCATAACGAGCCTATGGTCCAAATTTGAGCTAAAACGGACAAGCCAAGCAAAAGTTAGCATTTTAAAGTCCCTGCCTGAGGGGCGCACCCCGCCCAAACATGGGCGCACTGCGCCTGGGCGCACCCCGCCAGGGGTTTGGGCGCACCGCGCCTATCGCCTGCAGATGTCTCCTGTCCAGCCGCGATTTGTGCACTGTAGCACTCAGTTTTGGCTCATTAAGTCCTTAATCCGGTCCTTAATCGATTGGAGTTTGTTCTAGGACCAAAACCCTTGACTAATAACAAGTTTTAAACCATTACAAACACCTTAATCACACCAATTCATGATTTAGGGTTCTTGAGCAACAATTCAATTTATCAACAATAGCAATCTACTTTGCTATTTTTGACATATGTTCTTACTACTTGAACATGTTTAAGCCCAGAAATCATATAAACATCATGGATTATGGCTGAAATCATAGATTTCCGTCCACTCCATGAAGACTCACCAAGAACACACAAGAGCTTGGCTAGAAATCAAGTTACTAACCTTAATTAGCTTAGGAATCACCAATTCCAAGCCTTGATTCCAATTCCTTGCCTCAATTCCTTCAAGACTTGCTGAAATCGTGCCCTCCTTGCTCCTCCCGTTGCTGCACAATGTCTAGTCAAAGAAGAGAGTCAAACTCTCTATTTATACCACAATTTCTTACATTTTTGGTCCCTAAGTTCCATTTCTTGAACTTTGACCACAAAATCAAGTTTTTATTACAAAAAACTTTCATTTCTTACATTTTTGCCACAACCAACAATATTTTTCATATTTGGTATTTCACATGGTCAAATGACCAAAATACCCTTTTTCGGTAAGACGACCCGAATTCAGTTTTTTTATAACATTTTAAGTCCAAAACTCAAAATATTATTTCAAACCAAATACTTTTCTGTCCAAAAGACCAATTTATCCTTCCAAGGTAAAATGACCATTTTACCATTTTTATTATAATTATAAAAAGAGTATCTTGGCGTTACAGTTTATCACCGTAGACAACAAGGGTCTTGTCATCTGGCAGATGTAGTCGGATTCCTCGTTCGTAACACATGATGTCGGCATGATGGGGAATTAGCCAATCTATACCAACAATCACGTCAAAACTTCCTATTTTAACGGGCATTAAATCGATTTGAAAAGAGTGATCATCCAGGGTAAGTGTATAGCCTATGTATATGTTGTTTGTGCTTTCTGTTTTGCCATTAGCCATTTCTACTGTAAATGTTTTATTGAGTGGTTGAGGTTTTTGTTTTAGTAAATATTTAAACTCGTGGCTTACGAAACTCCTCTCCGCACCGCTATCGAATAGTATACAAACATATGAATTATTGACGAGGAACGTACCGGTAACCACGGTAGGATCCTCTACCGCTTCAGCGCGTCCCATGGCTAGGACTCTTCCATTTCTCCCCACATTCTTTGTCTTTGGGCAATCACGTTTAAAATGCCCTGTCTCACCACAACCATAACATGCTTGTCTCACCCCGACATTAGTGGCTTGAGGGGTTTGTGGGGTTGGCGTCCTGCAGAATCGGGCAGTGTGGCCCTTCTTGTTACAGTTCAAGCAGTGCATTTCTCTACAGGCTCCAGTATGGTGGAAATTGCACTTGTTGCACTTGGGTAGCGTCCCAATGTATTGCTTGGTGGTGGTTGGGGCGTTCGGGACAGTGGCTACACGAACTGCCACAATTTGTTGTCTTTTCGCACCATCTTGATTTGGTTAGTTTCTCCCCCTATTCCATGGTTTCCTCTTGTGATCTCTTTCTTTTGGCTGTTCGGTCTTTTGGGTCATGGTTCCCTGGCGTATCCCATGGTCGACTAACCGTTGGGCCAATCGTTTGGCGCTGTCAAAAGTGGCGGGACTTGCGGCTTTCACATTCCCTTGGATCTGGGATGACAGTCCCCATATGTAACGTTCCACTTTTACAGACTCCGGTGTGACCATGGCTGGGCAGAGGGTCGCCAGGTCGTTGAATCGGTTCGTGTAGGAGGTCAGATCTGAACCTTTCATAGTAAGGTTCCACAGTTCTTGTTCTAATTTCTGGATCTCCCCTCTGGGACAATACTCTTTCATCAGCATGGTCTTCAGTTCCTCCCAACTCATTGAGTTGGCCACAGGAAGTGTCAGAGCCTTAACATGGCCCTTCCACCAGGACATGGCCGTATCAACAAAGGTACCAGCGGCGAATTTGACTTTAGATTCCTCGGAGCATGCGGAGATTTCAAAGATTGATTCTGTTTTCTCAATCCATCTTGTGAGAGCAAGGACACCACCAGTATCGTGGAAAGCCACTGGTTTACAATTAACAAAGTCTTTGTATGTGCATACTCGCGAGTGGTTTGATGTTTCTACATTTGTGGAGTCGTTGGTGGCATTTCTGCTCCCACTTCCATTCGTCCCATTGTTGTTAATCTGGGCAATAGCGGCTGTGACGGCGGCTTGGAAAGTCGCTGAGTTCATCATGTGTGGATCGGGTGTTCCGGCTGGTGTGCTCCTAGTGTTTCTCCTTTTGGGTGGCATATTTCTGCCATAATGATCCAAGATTGAACCATGGTAAGCTCTTGGTAAAGGTGATCAAAGTACGACGTTTCTATTATACGTTTATGTCGACTATGTAGTGATAGGGGTATAAGAGGTGCATAAAGAGTCTAGATGTATGGTTTTATAGTATCACAAAATACTCGTATAGTATTTTGTTTTATGTTTTGTTCTAGTGTTTTTCTTTGTATATGGTTCTTGGTAAGTCTTTAGAAGTTGTTATAAGTAAGGTGGTTTCTAAGGGGTATGAGAGGTATGTAAGAGAAAATTCTAAGTGTACGACTTCGTAGTATTCATAAAATACTCCTGTAGTATTTTAACTCTATGTTTAATTATATAGCGTCTTAAAATACTCCCATAGTATTTTAACTTTATGTTTAGTTATTTGGTTATTGGTATGTGTTCGGACTTGTTGTTCACCACGACTATCCCTAAGTACCCGTTAATTATATCTTGGACCAATAGAGTTGATCAGGTTCTATTTATCCCAGACATAATTACTAAAGCACTTAGGTCTATCCGTAGTATTTCAACTCATCCTAATACTTTTGTATGTCTTCGTTATGATATCGTTCTAGTATGTATGTATGTATGTATTTATACTTTTATAAAAATTATAACGATAATTTTAAAAGTATACTTGTATTAAAATATTTTCGAGAGTTTTAGTCCCATTGTATTTATAGTTGTATATCTTTTAATGGATTGATATACTTAGTTCACTATAAACAATGCTCTGATACCAATCTGTCACACCCTCAAACCGTATTGGCGGAATAGTTCAAGGGTAGATGACTTCATGAACAATATCATAACAAAGTTGAATAGTAGTGAAATCCAAGCACACAACCATCGTTTAAATCAATTACAAATGTTACAAAGTTTACTTATTACATGTCTCAAGTACAATTGAAATGATAACAAAATATATAAAAATGACGTCGTAACGTCATTACTTGTAGCGCTTGCATTTTCCTTGTCAGTTTCCTGAGAATACAAGTAGTTGAAAAAGTGTCAACAATTAAGTTGGTGAGTTCATAAGATTTTGTAATAGAAAAGCCCTTTGTTTGTAAACGGTAGTAATTGAGAACCAAGAAAATCCTATATTTTCTTATAAAAATGATCAAGTCTTTAACTCCCAAAGACTATAATGTAATATGTATAAGGGTTAATGACTTGAGAGGGTAATATACTTTTGCAAATGTTCACATTTAAGTAACATTGTTTTTTGTGTGCACATTTAGGTAACATGCTTGTTATACTTGTTCAGAAACGGGTAACAATGTTTTTTTTGTGCACATTTAGGTAACATACTTGTTATACTTGTTCAAAAACAGGTAACAATGTTTTTTTTTGTTCACATTTAGGTAACAATATTGTTCACATTTAGGTAACAATATTCTTACCTAAATGTGAACAAAAAAAAACATTGTTACCCGTTTTTGAACAAGTATAACAACTATGTTACCTAAATGTGTACAAAAAAAACATTGTTACCTAAATATGAACAAGTATAACAAGTATGTTACCTAAATATGCACAAAAAAAAAACAATGTTACCTAAATGTAAACATTTGCAAAAGTATATTACCCTCTCAAGTCATTAACCCTATGTATAATTGTAGTGTAATAAATTGGTTTTACTCTTTATTAATTCCAATATAATATTTCATGACTATCAAATAAAGAACGGCCAGGTAGAAGATCAAATGGGGAGGCAGGACCCTTTCAGCGTATACGCCTTTCGGAAATCCATCAACCTAGCTCAATTGATCGGCCTAGACACCGCTCTCGTAAGTAGATCAATCGGTATTATATTTTTGGAATTATAATTGAATTGTTATAATAATAACGTAAATAATTTATAAAAGAAATTATTAAGTTGATATTTTTCCCCGTGAGATACCCTATAACCATACTGTGACTAGTTGGCCTGTTGCGACGTTCTTCAAGCGTCGAAATGGTAGACATTTGGACACCTCAGACCTGCCGGTCTAGCTGTAGCGAGCAGCTCAGGTGCGGGGTTGTCAAGCCCCGTATAGATCTATACTCAAATATCGCGCTCTCTTACCGAGACTCTGGTTATAAATGTACAGGACTTATAGTAGGTACTTATAAAAGTACTGTGAAGATTCATCTCACAAAATGTATGTATTTCAATCAACTTGTTTACGTACGATTTGTATATAAAAACTCTTGTAATTGTCCATTATCATTTTTACCATGATAATATAGTGTTGTTAAATAATTATATAATTTTATATAATTATTTTTGTCATGTTTAAGCGTCAATATAACCTTATGTTCGTAAACTATTCCAATAATAGTCTATTTTTAGTAATTCCGTCGTAACAATCATATTTTGCGAATATTAACGAAGTAACTTGTTCAAATGTTTATAAATATCATCTTTTAAGATATTTCTCACAAAAATGGTGTAATAACTTGGTTATAACCATTTTTGTTGGAAAATAATATTTTTGTTTATAAAAACATAGTTTTTACTAGTCTTCATTTTTATAACGTTCTTACCCAAGATCTAGTATTTTTTTGTACGCTTTATTTGTGGTTTTGTAATTTTTACATAACTTAATATGTCAAAGTGTTCATAATACATGGATCTATTCATATTTTATATCAAGTTCATCTTTATAATATTTTGTCCAAGATCTAGTATTTTTGTATGGTTTATTTGTAGTTTTGTAATTTTTACATAACTTAATATGTCAAAGTGTTCATAATACATGGATCTATTCATATTTTATGTCAAGAGAATTTTTACACAAATATTAACTTTATAAACTTGTGTAAATCAACATGTATAACAATAAAACACGTATAAACTTGAATAAAACAACATTTATAGTAAAAGAACTTGTATTCTCCCCCAAAAGGTTTGAAAAGATGAAAATAAGGGGTATGAACTCACCTTGAGTGGTAGATCTTAAGGTTTCTTGGTAGAAGGTTGAAAAGTTTGGTTCTAGGACTTGGATGACTCTTGGACAAAGCTAATATCCAATAGATTTTGATGGATGTTAGTGTGTAAAAAAGGTGTAGAACTTGTGTTATGTATATTAGAATCAAAAGAGGAATGAAACTTACTACTTAATCTTGTGAAGAGAGCTTGAAATTGAAACTTGAAAGTGAAGATGGTGGTGATGGTCTTGGAGCCGTGAGCAAGAGGGAGAGGAGAGAAAGAAGAAGTTTGGTTGGATACAAATGAATTTGGCTAGTCTCTCTTGGAAGATTTATACTTAGATATTTCCTATTATAAAATTACTAGCTTCATAAGTGCCTTAGGTTTTAAATATTTACCACTAAGGTCTTAATGGAGCACTTGTTTCAGCCAAATGAGTGTAGGGTGGGGGGTGGGGTAGGGTAGGGTTAGTTTTTATAAAAATAGCAATGTACTTATAAAAATGGGTGATTTTTATAAAATCGTAAGTCGTTTTAGTAAATTTTTATGCGTTTTTAACGAAACGAAGTTCTAAATAATTATTTTGTATAAAAACATTGTCAAACATTTATTTTGATTGAAACATAACTCGTTGGATGTCGGAATACGCGTTTAAGCGCGGTATTCTTCCGATTTCGCGATTTTTGACGTTTTACCGTAAATTGTATTTAGCTTTGGAATTAAATACTAGATACTATTACGTTACTTATCATATAAGTTTTTATTTCATATGTGATGTTTAAGGAACCACATTTTGAAATTTGAGTCCAAACCCTGTGTACATTTATCCGTTCACAGCGGTTTAATCGTTATAACTTTCACATTCGAACTCCGTTTTCGACGTTCTATATATCCACAATTTCGTATTTACGAGTAGATCACTTTATGAATATTATTATTCTCAAAATAATAATTGTACGATTAGCGAATTTTTACGCTACAGTAGTTTGTTGTCCGTATTTTCGACTTTTAATCGTTATTTGTTTGATTTAGCATACGTAATACTATAATATTAATAATTCATTGCAAGAGTTATGGAAAATAACTTTTCAACATATAGATTAACGTACGCTTCGTTTGACTATAGTTGACTTTTGTTGACCAAAATTTACAATTGTCACACGTCTCAAGCCGATTTGGGGCCCGGGGCGAAATATAAATTGGGGCCCCTAGCGATAAACTTTTTTATAATAAAAGATGGAGGTACCTCCGAAATTTTTTAATAATTTAAAAAATAAATACAATAGCAGGCTAGGGACTCCCCACCTATGCAGGGCCGGTCCGAGTTTATTTTAGGCCTCGAGCAAAATTAAGAAAAGGGGCCTTAACGTGTTTGAGTATATTAATATTCAATTAAGATAATATTATTTTGAAAACTGGAGAATAATAAACGTCAGTTAATACCCACTACCAATATAAGTGCAACAAATTAACGTGTATATATATTGAAAACATATTTAAACTGGAGTTTAAGGAGTATTAAGCACGAACCTGCAACATATCAGAATGTTAGTCACAAATTTAGTTGTCCCTTTCCTTGATCACTCTAAATTTGCATTTTTTTGGTTTGATAATGCTAATAAAGAGTTAAAAGCAAACATCCTATCCCTAATGAGAAAAAAAAACCTTACTAATTCTCATTTAGTATTTATAACACCCAGATGACAATTGATTTAGAACAACTATATTTTATCTTACTTTACAAATAAACCCATGCAACAAGTTGAACTTTTATATCATATCTGATCTTTTTCGAAAATATAACATTCAAAGTATGTCGTTTAAATTCGCAGCAAATGGAATTTTTAATACATAAGTAGAATGATTGAATTCATGGCAAGTGGGGTGTTTAATACATAAATAAAACGATTGAAAATATGGGTTATCAAAAATAAAAGATAGGATAATTGTCAACGATATCCATAAGAGATATGAAAAAATGGGCCCATAAGTTAAAAATGGGAATTGAAAAGTGTTAAATAAGTTAAAAGAGATATGGGCCCATAAGAGAAAAATAGCACGCAACGGTATTCAAACATGCATCTAATACTTTAAAGGAACCGCATGTCTACCAAGCCATCTATAACCCAAATGTTCCAAATTTCTACAAATATGTTATATATAGTATATCCGGCATAAATAAATTTGGGGAACTAGCTTCCGCGAGGCACAGTGCGATCACCCAACTTGCCCTACCCACTGGGCCGGGCCTGCATGAGTGTCATGTTTTTCGTTAAAGGAATTTACATGGGTGTCATTATTATACTTATTAAACTCTCCCGGAAGAAACCTGGACAACGATACAAATGGCAGCCAATTTGTGAACATACAAAAAGTGGGAATTCATCTTTTCCGATGGTTCTAATGATGGTGGTAAGGTGAGAGAAGAGTAAAGGTGGAAGGGAAGAAGGTGGTGGGATGTTATTTACTCTTTTTAAATAGTTTTAATTAAAGAAAATGTAAAATTTATTAAAAAATGTAAATAAGTCATTTCATATGGGTGAGAGACCAACCACGATAAAAAATGAAACCACAAGGATTATCCTTGAGATAAAAAAAAGTTAGGGACTAAACTTGATATTCTGTAAAAAAAACCATAGGGACCATTTATGAAGTTTTATCTACATTTGATTTGTGAGGACCATTTATAGATTAGACAACTCCAACATTACCTTAAAACAACTTCAAGTATTTGTCGAAACCACAGCCGAAACCATAGTGTCCATCCCACAAGCATTGTACCTACTACAAAGCATGTAGTAACCATCCTCACCCTAGCTAGGCCCCATGAGTTGTTAATAATCCATTATGGTTTTTCTTTGTTTCTCTCTGGATTCTCAGACACACTCACACACCCACACGATGGATCTCATTTTTTGTTGATGGTTTATGCAAACATGAAGTGTATGGTTTCTTTTTGTCATTACAATCAACTCACCAGGGTACCAAGAGAGAGACACAGGAAGAGAGAGGTAGAGAGGGATGAAACAGAGACGTCTTTGTTTTTATTTGAGTAAATTACAGATTTGATCCTTGAAGTTCAAAAAGTGACAAAAGGAAGAAAGGGACAATATTGGGGGGGGGGGGGTATTTTTGGCATTTTTAAATTTATTTGACGGATCTATGTGACGGTTACATCCCGAGGGCCCAACAGTGCAATAATTTTCCAACCATGAGGATTCTGAAGGTGAAAATCTGAAACTTGGACTCATAACGAAAAATGTTGTAAAACACAGTGACCAAAACTATAATTTACTCTTATTTTTTTGTATTGACCATTAGAACTCGTAAGATAATAAATATCTGCTTTAATTATTCTACTTGTGTTATCAAAATTATCTAGTGTCTTTTAAATTTGTGTAGGAAAAATGTTGCATTTAGACAATCTTTTAATTCGTTAATCATTTAAACGGTAAGTTTGTTCTATGGAAAACATATTTCGTATTTAGAAATATGGTATTGTGTAAACATGTGAATAGTGTTATTATGTGAGAAACAACTAATAATAGATATTATTGGTAATATGAATATGAAAAATTAATTATTTTATAAAAGTAAATTTTCAAAAAAGCTCGTATGAACTTTTTATGATTCTCATTTTTAAGAATAATCGTATATCTATACAAATAAAATGGATGAGTTAGAATGCGTGATAATGTCAATAGTTCTATGAGATAAAAAGTATTTGTGTTACCAAACAATCCATTTTCTTAATTATTTTCATGAAATAACAAAGTTCACACAATAATCATTGTTCACAATATAATTTAGTTATATATATATATATATATATATATATATATATATATATATATATATATATATATATATATATATATATTTATTTATATATATATATATATATATATATATATATATATATATATATATATATATATATATATATATATATATATATATATATATATATATATATATATATATATATATATATATATAGACACACACACACGTAGACAATTATAAAAGAAACTTCAACTCATTTTAAGACATCCAAAATAATAAGCAAAACATATATGCACCAACTAACTATAAATCATATCCTTAATCTCTACCCATTTTTTGTTTTAAAATTCAACGGTTCCGGTTAAAGCGGTGAATCATGCGAATCGCTCTGTGAATTTGTTTGTTTCCTTAAAACCCCCATCTCCTACCCACACACATCATATAAGCATACACGAGCTACAGTAAAGCACATATAACATCTACACAATATAGTGAGAAACTCACCTCGAAATAGCAACTGAAGAAATCCGTGCACCGACTCGCAGGGTCCTACCAGGTTCTACCCACACACCTTATACTTCTATAAGGTATATTAAGTTACTACCAAGTATACTAACTAAACCTTACTATATTTAGATACTTGTAGTATTATTTTAGTTATTAAGTCCCATTTTAGCTTTTAACTCCAAACAAGGAATCTGATTATATCCCCTTTAGCTCATCCTAAACCTAACCAAACTACGATTCCAATGATGTAAGGAACTCACTCCAACCATTTTTCTTCTATTTTCTATGAATTAACCAAAATCAAGTATCAAATATGTCTAGATCCAACAAATGGACCCAAAACAGTAGGCCCTGACCCTATTCCATTTACATTCTCCAATAGTTCTGAGTGAATCCAACAAATGGACCCAACAGTTCAATCAATGAGCTGGACCAGACCTGGGTTCTAAATATGGTAAGGCCAAACTAGACCCCCAAACTAAGGCCACTGACCTCACACCTAAATGAGCTTTGTACAAATTTTAGTGATTATCCAAAGACAAATGACTTAATCTGTTAGGATTTTTGACCATTCAGTGGAAATTACGCATTTCACCCGACCTAGGATTTGAATCAACTCAAACTCTTCTGAGGGAAGGAACTAGACACCTAGACCATTTCAGTGACATAAGACTCGACCCCAACGGTTACATCCACTATTTAACACAAATTTTCTAAGCTAGCCCAAAATCAGAAATTGTATCCAACTTCCAAACAACACACTTGGGTTAGGTTTTTCAACCCTAACCCACTAAGTTTCCATTAAAACCTTTTAAGGTCTGAAATAAGTTCAAAACAAACCCTAGGATATGATGGAATGGAACATGGTGCATTCAAACAGACACCCCCCCTCTATAAACACACACCTGCACACACAAAGGTGTGTGTGCCTTCGGCTATGGAACAACAAGAAGGGGAAGTCACTCACCTTTTGATGAGGTAGCTTAATCCATGCAGCCTTCTTTCCACGATAGCTCACCCCCTTCACAAGATCGCTTCTTTCTTCTCCCTCTCTCATATCTTCACGATTTCCCCAACTCTTTCCGTTCTTCACAATTCTTCCCAGGTTCTATCTTTTTCTTTATTTGGTGGATCACGGTAAAAAAAAACGGAGGAAAGAGGTTGTGTTGTGTGTGTATATCTTGCTACGTGATATACTCCCTCTTGGTTCTAGGGGTTGGAAGCCACAACAGAAAAGAAAGGACCCGATGCAGTAATGCTCACACCTTCATCTCTCTCGCCAACGCCTCCTTGTATTTCAATTCTCTTTCGAAAATAGAGTGGGCATAGGGTTTTCTAGATCATCGACTACGTACGTAACGAGATGGAGGGTTTTTTGGGCTCCAAAAGAGATCGCGAGCCTTAAGCATCTAGACCAAAAGAAATCCCGATGCTAACATTGGGTTCGACCAAGGGGGTATTTTCATGCAACTATGTAGAAATAGCAAAAGTAGCCCTCCATCTTTGGTGAAGTATTTTTAAATCTCACCATGCACAACTATTTTACATATCAAGTTCCTTTAAATGACAATTCGCCCCCTCAATATAACTAAAATTCCTAGAAATTATTATTATTATCATTATTATTATTATTATTATTATTATTATTATTATTATTATTATTATTATTATTATTATTATTATTATTATTATTACTACTACTATTATCATCATCATTATTATTATTAGCTTTATTATTATATTTATTATTTAAAATAATAAATTTGCGACTGAATTACAACTTACCCTAAAACGAGACATTAAATCTAGCTTCCTTTTTTCATATCTATATTATCTAACTATCTGATCATGAAAATTTTGTTTTCGAGGCTTTTTCATAACATTAGACAATACCTTGTGAAACCCAAATGTTGTTTTCTCATTAATAATGTTGCACCTAACATTCTTTTCCAATCATGACCCGAACATGCCAAGAGCCTGCCAATCTGTCAAATCCCAATCTACATGCTTCTTCTGTTTTGGTTTTCCACTGTTCTAAGGTTTTGTAACATTTTATGGTAGAGATAATATTCAATCTACAATTTCTAATGACCAAAATCGCAACCTTCGAAGTTATCGATCTTAATCTTTCTATCAACAAATATAGCTCTTATACGAGCTGTTAGGATTAAGAGGACTTCGACAAACACAAACCATGTTAATAAATATGTAAAGAATGAGGAGAATACAATAATTTAAAAAGTTGACTTAATTAGAGTAATTAAGCTACGTCCATAGGATGACCTACAAGGATATGTTATTGATAATAATTAATACACGAACTTCTTGCATTGTGGTTACAATCATACAAGGAGGTCTATATAACAAACGTTTGGACAAATTTCTTCTGGATTGGGGTCATACGCCTATGACATCACCGACATAAGTTGGCCTGTGATTGTACAGATTTGGTCTACTAGGTCATCCACAGGTCAAAATCCGGAGCTGCTCTTGATCACTAAAGGCGGAAGCATGATGTACATCGAAGGCGAAACTTTGGTGATGAGCTCTGTAGTCTGCAACTGCAACTGCAACTGCAACTGCAACTGCAACTGCAACTGCAACTACAACTGTGCTTTGGTGATTAGCTTTGTTACCAAGTCGTTAGTCTATGCTTCTAAATTATGTCTGAAGCTCCACTTCCTTGTTGTACTTCTGACCTCGTCCGTAGCTTCACTTCTCTTTAGCCACGTAGCCACAATTCAAACCCTAAAGTTCCGCATTTGATGCTTGGTTACTATAGCGACAATGAGGTCAATAGAAGATTATATTCCAGAACTCAATGTAGTGCTGCTGAAACAACAACTCATTTTTTTTGACATAAATGCTATGTTTTTGGCTATTTGTTTTTCGGGCAAATTTCAAAAAAGACACTAAGTTTTTAGAAAATTTTGATTTTGACACTCTGTCATTTTTTTTCAATTAAGTCAATAAGTTTCTGTTTTTTCCAATTAAGTCATTATGTTTTCAATTTTGACATTTAGGTCTCATGTCAGCGCCACATCAAAATTAAAACAAAATTGAAAACATAATGACTTAATTGAGAACAATTGAAAAGTTAGTGACATAATTGAGAAAAAAATAAAATAGTATCAAAATCGAACTTCTTTGAAAACTTAGTGTCTTTGAAATTTACCTCTTTTTTTTTATTACAAATGACATTTAAGGGAACGCCATTCAAGTGGATGAGCCTATCTTATGTTCTTTAAGAGTCTTTTCTTATAATTGATTGAAGATTCAATTTTTGGCCTCTTTGAACTAGTTTAAAGCCTTTGTTTTGTTCGACTACGGTTACCCTTCTATCTCTTGTTTTCTTTGGTTTAATGTTCCAAGCCTCTGTGAATTGAACATCAGAACATGGCCAAATGTATAAGTCTATGGAAGCATTTCAAATTTCATCTCATTTAGGCTATCTCGTGCCCCTCTCACATTGCATGATGCTGATGTGGAAGCCTTTTATGGGCACCCATTCTCCCATGGAGTCGATGTGGCATGGAGCTCTATGATCTACTTCACAACTGACAACACCTCTTCTTCCTTATCCATTCTCTCTTTTTTCTTCTTCATCTCTTTCTTCTTCCCTCGTGTGATCTCCAGTGAGCACACCCATTCGATTTCCCAATTGGTGACTTTCAGGTTAGCTCACCAAAAAAAATTTAGAAAAATAAAAGAAATTAAATAAAAGATATGTAAGTTAGATTGTGGTAACGAGCCAATTAATCACCAAGAGCTCAAGCTATTTTAATTGCTCATCTTCGCATGTGTTCAATTTAGATGGATGTTATTAGAATTAACTTTTATACTTAAAACTTATATGGTTAATAATTATATTTTATCTTTAGTAAAATAATTAAGATATATGATCAACACACGTTTTTTTTTTTTTACAAAATATTACCAGTTTTAATATGATTTTTATATCTTTTTTAACATAAAATTTGGCTGAATCGGATTGCTAATGATCGTAAAAAATTGAGTTTAATTTCTTTGTTTATATGAGCATATAGAAGAAAGAAAAATTAGTTTTTTTAATAGATAACTTAGTTGAGTTGGTTTGCTAACATGATATGATAACGGTGTGAACATTGTCATGAGATCATGAAGAAAGAAAACGACATGGCTGGAAGGTAGCGTGTCAACGACATATACCATACCTATATCGTAAGGTAGAGTTTCGGTTTCCATCACCGTTAATAATTTTATATGGAGCCTGGTGAACACACATTCGCTGTTTTTTTTACTATATAGTTCTATTTTCTGGGTTCACATTTATACGATGCCGAAATACAAAAACCTCCACTTTTATCTTTGTTGCAGAATGAAAACGACAGATGAAGATGCCATTCAAGGTTTCTGGTTTCTATCCAACCAAAAGTCTTCGATATTATTGTATCTACAAAGTGGTCCCTATGTGGACTATATCAACGTCCTACGTGTTCATTTTGCAATTAATGAAATGGGGTTCAACTCCATCGATATTATTTACTCATAAAACGTAGAACTTCAAACAGATCATTGAGAAGAAAAAGAAATGGCGAATTCAATTACAGAACTCGTCTTCATCCCTGCACCAGGCGTCGGTCATATCATGTCCACCATCGAGATTGCAAAACTGCTCGTAACTCGCGACCCCCACCTCTCCATAACCGTCCTCGTCATCAACCCGCCGCCCACATTCGGGTCCGGCTCCGCCGTCACCACTTACATCGAATCATTAGCTAAGAACACCATGGATCGCATCTCCTTCATCGAACTCCCTCAAGACAAAACCCCACCTGTCTCGAAAGCTCCCATGACTGCTTTCACTGATTTTATCAACAGTCACTGCAAATACGTAAGAAAGATTGTGGCCGACAAGATAAGTCAACCGGGTTCGGGTCGGGTCGCCGGCTTCGTCATCGACATGTTCTGTACGGGGATGATAGATGTGGCAAACGAGTTTAATGTTCCGACATATGTGTTCTTTACTTCTAATGCCGCTTTTCTTGGATGGAAGTTGTTTATCCAGACACTTTCTGATGATCGGAATGAAGACGTTATCGAATTGAGCAACTCGGATTCCACGATTCTGGTTCCGAGTTTCGTTAAACCGATGCCAACAAAGGTTTTTCCGGTGGCAGTCCAGAATAGAGAAGGGCTGGATTTTGTTCTGGAGTCTGCCCGGAAACTGAGAGAAGCGAAAGCGATCATTGTTAATACATTCTTGGAATTGGAAACACACGCTATCGAGTCATTGTCGGAAGACAGCACCATTCCGCTGGTGTATCCGGTAGGTCCGATACTCAACCTAGAAGGCGGTGCCGGAAAAGCGTCGGATAATGACATCATCACCTGGTTGGACAGTCAACCGCCTTCCTCGGTGGTGCTTTTGTGTTTCGGGAGTATGGGAAGTTTTGACGAGGTTCAAGTGAAGGAGATAGCATATGGTTTAGAGCGGAGTGGCCACCGTTTCTTGTGGTCCCTGCGTCGACCTCCGTCAGATCAAACGACAAGAGCGCCGAGTGATTATGAGGATCCGGGAACGGTATTGCCGGAAGGATTCCTGGAACGGACTGCCGGAATCGGAAAAGTGACCGGGTGGGTCCCGCAGGTGGCTTTGCTAGCTCACGAAGCAATCGGAGGGTTTGTGTCGCACTGTGGGTGGAACTCGTTGTTGGAGAGCTTGTGGTTTGGTGTACCGTCGGCGGCATGGCCAATCTACGCCGAACAGCAGATTAACGCGTTTGAAATGGTGGTGGAGCTCGGATTGGCGGTGGAGATTAAGTTGGATTATAAGAAGGATTTTTTTAATCTGAAGGACCATAAACTCGTAGTCACGGCGGAGGAGATTGCAAGTGGTGTAAGACGGTTGATGGAGGATAAGGAGGTTAGAGCACAAGTGAAAGAGATGAGCCACAAGAGCAGGACGGCGGTGGTGGAGGGTGGTTCGTCGTATGAGGCTATTGGGCGTCTCATTTACGACTTTAAACGGAACATTTTATGAGTTCTTTTAAGTGTACGGTGTAAGAAGGTGAACCATACAGTTTTTTACAACAATGGGTTGTTTATCGTCTCCTTGAAAAAGATGGATATTCAATTCTTCTTTTTTTTTAAATGGGCCTTTTGTCTCTTTGAAGTTTGACCCACCAGGCACCAAAACAACCAAAATTTTGAGATATTATTCCTAAAAGCCCATCTAAAATTTCAGACACACCACATTTACATTATATAATATATTGTAATAAAAAATTTTGATTTTTGATATATTATTATACTTTTAATGCATAATCTTATTTATTCATATATTGTTAAATGTATATATGAATTTCAACAAGTTATACTATTAAAAAACATTACTAATATCTTTAAATTGATATCATTAATGTTCGTTGAAACTAGAGGTGCACAAACAAACCGGTTTTTAAAAAAACCGAAAAAATAAACCGGACCGGTTATTGTGAAAACCGGTTATGCGAAAACCGGTTCCGGTTAAACCGAACCGGCGACTTTTACCCGGTTATCCATCCCAAGCGAGACCCGGTTTTTTGAGCCGGTTTTTTAACCGGTTTTTTTTAACCGGTTTTTTCCGGTTTTTTCTTCATAGCCGTTAAAAAACGGGCATTTTTGGCATTTTGGCTTCTTTTGCTCGGTTTGTAGCCGTTTATAACCGTTAAAATGGCCAAAATACCCATTTTACCCCTCATTTGTTAGTATAAATAGATGTTGGTTCATTTGGTTTCAACATCCCGCAAAAAACGCTCACAATTCTCGACGTTTTTCGCATTCCCGACCTATTTTCTAACAATTTCAAGATGGCTTCGTCATGTTCCGCTACCGGTTCCGCTTCCGTTGGTACTTCCGGCATAACACGAAACTATACCAACGATGATGTAGCGGAAATCAAAACCACAACGCGATCCGCCGATGTTTGGTCGAATTTCGATTATTGTGTTATGAGAGATGGTGCGAAAAAAGCTCGGTGCAAGAAATGTGGGAGGTTTTATTCGTCAACGAGCAACTCAACATTGTGGTCACATATAAGTAGCGGTTGCAAAGCGCTCCAACAAACTAGTACCGATCCGACGCAAACTACAATTGGATCGGACGGCGCTTTATTTGTGTACGACAACGATGCCGTAAGAGAAGCATTTGCCAAGTTTGTCATCCAAGAAGCACTTCCATTCGACCACTTCGACAACCCGAGGCTTACGGAAATCATCAAAACGAAACTTCAACCTCGATACTCCGCTGTAAGTCGTACTACTCTTCGACGTGATGCTATTGCACTTTGGGATAAAGCGAAATCCGAAATAATTGTAGGATTTGCAAACTACAAAAATTCGATTTCGCTAACTTGTGACGTTTGGACCGCCCCCCATGGAAATGCAAATTCTTATTTAGCCGTTACCGCTCATTGGTTTCATCCCGATAGTTGGCTAATGATGAAACGGACAATAGATTTTAAATTATTTGGTTATCCACATACCGGTGCAAACTTATTAAAAATATTATTAGACGTTATGGCGGAATATAAAATAGACGATAAAGTCTTTTCTATGTCCCTCGATAACGCGTCAAACAACACAAACGCCATCAATCGAATGAAATTAAGACTAAAACCAATTTTAGATGGCGACTTTTTTCATACCCGATGTATTGCACATATTATAAATATAAGTGTGCAAGCTGGGCTTCAAGTTTGTGATGATTTACGTACGAAATTTAAAAATCTTTTAAACACAATCTATGGCACAAGTAACCAACGACAAGCAAATTACCGGTTTTTTTGTGCACAATGTAACGAACCATGTTTAGGGCCTAACTTTGACACACCCACAAGATGGAACTCAACTTGTTTTATGTTTGAAAGCATTTTACGTCAAAAACTCACACTTAATGCGTTTAACGAAATACTTGTTGAAAAACGTCGATCGGTTTCAATCCCCGAATCGGATTGGAATTTGCTTCAAGAACTAACACATTTTCTACAAATTTTCAAGGAGGCAACAACTTTGTTGTCGGGCGTTTACTATCCCACGAGTCCGTTGGTTTTAAATCAAATTTTTCTTATGACGGAAAAAATGGCAAATTTCGAGTATTCTTCGATCACATTGTTTCAAAATATGGTTATTGCTATGAAAAGTAAATTTTTAAAATATTTTCGGGAATTGCCTTTAGTCTTCACATGTGCCGCCGCCCTAAACCCGACTATAAATGTGGGTGGTGTAAACGTTTTAATGGGGCAAATTTATGAAAACTTGGGATTAAGTGAACTCGAACAAAATTTCGTTCAAAATCAAATTTTTAAATTCAATGACTCTTTCAAAAAATTATTTGAAATGTACGCTACCAAATATGGTCAACCAACTAATGTAATAGTTGATCATATTCGTAGAGGTATGGCCGGTTCATCTTCATCGGGAAGAAACGTTAACATAAATCTTTATAACACTTTGATGGAGGATGCCACAAAACGCCAACGTACTTCCGCCCCAAGTAGCGAATTGGGCAATTATATGGCCACAAACTTTTTAGCCCACTTTACCGTCGAAGAATTTCAAAACTTTGACATTTTGGCTTGGTGGAAAGAAAAGGAAGTGCAATTCCAGATTCTAGCCGCCATGGCCCGCGATTTACTAACCGTCCAAGCTTCCACGGTAGCTTCGGAATCCGCTTTTTCATTTAGTGGCAGGGTCATCACGGAAAGAAGGTCCAAACTCACGGCCGAATCGATGGAAGTATGCGTTTGCTTGAAGGACTACTTGGATGGCGTCGAAAGGATACAACATTGCGTTTCGCTCGAAGGGCCGCTTTTACCACCGGTGGAAGAGTATATCCAAGAAGAAGAAGTTGCAATGGGGATATCACCTCCAACGACCGAAGTTGATGATGGTGAGATTGAAGAATTTTCGGATTAAAGGCTTGAAGATTTGAAGACAACAAAGTTGAAGACTATAATTCCTACTATTATTATTATTGACGTTTATGTAATTTGAATTTTAAAACTTTGGTATTTCTAGATGAAGACTATCATTCCTAGTTTATGTAATGTGTTGGAGATTGACCTAGGTTTTTCGATGTTGAATCTCAGTTATTCGAAAACTATAATTCCTAGTTTTTTATAATACGTAATTGGTCGTTCACGTTTGTTTTTTTCATTTCAATTTCGATCAATGTTAGACTATCAAACAATGTTGTTTTTTATTGTATATCATAACCAAAAACAATATAAAATTTTCTGTATTTTTTAGTATTTTTTTAGTATTTTTTTGGTATTTTTAAAGATTTAATACACAAAATCGGTTTTTGGACCGGTTTAACCGGAACCGGTTATATAAAAACCGGTTTTAACCGGAACCGGAACCGGTTCTACCGGTTCTACACTTCGAAGCCAAAAAACCGGCCTAAACCGGTCCGGTTTTAACCGAAACCGGTTAAGCAAAAACCGGTTAAAAAAAAAACCGGTCCTCTAAAAAACCGAAACCGGTTATAACCGGTAAATGTAAACCTCTAGTTGAAACCGTACCCATATGGTGGTTTAGAAGACAAAATCAAGTACAACTTTTATGTTTTGCATTTTTTTAATCAATCGTTATTTAGGTCATAATAAATGAAAAAGTTGAAAAGCGGTGACCTGGCTAAATATCATAATTTAGTAAGGTTTTTATTTTTTAGACCACAACATAAATATATAAAAATGTATATGCATTCTGCTAAATTTAAGTATTTATGTTCATTAAACCTAAAAACTAACCGTACCACAACACGCTACATAGTACGGTTTGCGGTTGATTCACGGTTCTGACTTAAACTGCATCATAATGTACTGCAAATACCACTAAATTACTGATATCAAATATTATTATAATTATATAGATAACAAATACTTACTTAAAATTGTCACATCACAATCATTCATTTCATAACGGCTGAAAAATATAAGGAATTTTAAGTGGAAAGTAATATTCATCGATTACATATACATGGTTATCCATATATCATTTTGTCAACCCCTCCCCCACCCTCTCCCAAACACTAGACACGCAGAATGATTAATAAAATAATTAATTTCACTATGGGAAAATATGGTGGTGGTTCAGCCAAGCTCCACCTACGGTGAAAGATATGAGAGAGAGAGAGAAACTAAGGTGCCAAAGTAAAAGAATGTGGTAGGTGGCAAGAAAATGGGAGAAAATAAAAAGAGAGATTAGTAAAAAAGCACATGCCATATTTTTGTTATATCATGCTATGAGGTGTAGGTGGTGTTTGTCACCTTAGTCTCTATTGTGACTTCAGACTCGGGAATGATGGGGGTAAATACTACGGTGGTCTTGAGAGCCTGAGATCACAGCAAAAATGAAAGGGACCGTTAGTCGCGTTTTAGGAGGAGATACCGGGAGGGTGCTCCGACGGTCAAGTCAGTGGTGTATTGGAGGTAAAACTGTAGAGAATGTAGGTAATGGTAACGAGATGAGCATGAATGTTACCTGAAGGCCCCTTGGCGTTTTATACCTGACGCTGGACTCGCTTTTGGGGACATCGATGTCAGACCTCCAGCAGGTTCAGAGGGTGATTGGGCGATCGCCTGTCATGCGATTATAGCGCAGAAGGGGTACGGGAGGAGCACTGGTAGAGTGACGTGTACACGTTTTGTCGCCTGTATGTGTCAATCTTCCCGCCGGTTGTCGTTTGCGTGGTTCTGCGGGAAGACGTTGTGGGAGAGGTTGCTTGTAAGGGCGAGTGCCAATGTCGCAGGGCGACTTTGGTGGTTCAAGTAGGTCCAGCGCCGTGGGGCAGCGCTTATGGCTTTGGGCCGATGGAGCTTTGCCAAGCCGTATCCTATGATACGTTATCAAGTCTACCAGTCTAGTAAATACTGCGCGGGCCCAGCGGAGCCGTAATGTTCTAGCCTTGTGGGTAGGACACGTGTAGGGATGGGGTTCACGCGATCAGGGTTTCCGCAGGTTGTGACAAGACCCATGTCACCTTTCATCATTAAAACAGTTTTTGGTTTTCCCGCCTGTCTTTTCGATATCTTTGGTGACTTATTCAGTTTCCTTCTTTCAAAAACCCTTTCTCCTTCTTAGACGCTATTATTTCTATCTCTTCTACGATTTTTGCCTTTTCTCTCTTCTCTCCCCTTTTTCTTTCGTCATCCTTGTTACTCTTTGTTCTCTAATGGCTTTAGATGTTGGCGTTGTTCCCACAGACGAGCAGTGGGCTCAACTGGTTGAACGATATGGATTTTACTCCGATGATAGGGTTTTGTACCCTAGCGAGGGGGCTGGTTTTTACCATCCGTCGCCTGGTATGACGGGGATATTTGTGAAGACTTTCGATGCAGGCTATCGCCTTCCGACCAGCAACTTTATGGACGAGTTGTTGCGGCAGAACAAAGCGGGGATTACTCAGCTTTCGCCTAACGCTGTGAACAAGGTGGTGTCTTTCGAGTTGCTCTGTCGTTCATTAGGGATTGCGCCTGACCATTATGTTTTTAAGCATTACTTTCGCTTTTATCAAGCTAGTGAGGGCTATACGTTCTACTCGTGGGGTCGCTCCATCCATGTCTTAATCGGGGAGAAGACGTCTCCTAAGAATTGGCAAGATAAGTTGCTTTGGGTGAACGAAAGTCGAGTGGGGAAGATGCACGTTCGTCGTGGTGGGGTGAGGGATCCTGCTCCGACGCTGTTTGCTCATAATGATAAGATTGTCGCAACTTTAAAGGGCTTCTATGTGCTTCCCGATGAGTTTCCCGAGTACGTCCTCGAGTTTCCCGAGTACGTCCTTGCTGGTGGTGGCCTGAGTCCTTCTTGGAGGGCGAGGGGGAAAATGTCGGAGTTTTACTCTGTAGATAAAGGTATGTATTTGTTTTCCTTTCTTCTCTTATTGTCTTTCTCTTCCTTTTGTTTATGTATTTTGCTTTTTCGTGGTTTCCAGGCGTTGTTCGTCCCGTCTGCTTTTAGGATGTTCTGGCCCAGAAGTGGGATGGGCAGTTGGAGTTTAGGGAGGTTGATCTTGTGGATAAGGTTCCGGATCCTTTCTCTTTGAATGGTATTTTTGATGTTCTTGCTGAGAATACTGCTAGTGTTGGTGAAGATGATGAGGGGGATAAGGCTGAGGGGTCCCTTTGGTAGACGTGAGTGTAGGTACGTCATCTTTTAATGGGCCGACTATGTCCGGTGAGTCTATGAAGGACAGCAAGGAGGGTATTTTGGAGAGTGTGGTTAAGGTGGGGAAGCGTAAGATTGGTGGGGGTATTGTGGGCCAGGTTGACCCATCGGTTGATCTAGTTCCGTCTGGCGTCTCAGCCGACGTAAGTTGTTGTCTGGGCTGAGGGATGCTGGTGTTTTGGTGATAAGGAGGATGTTATTCAAATTCCAGATGATGATGTGCAGGCGGTTGATAAGCTTGTTGGTGTGGCTAAGATTGGTGGTAGTGGTAGTGAACATGTGGTGGATTTGGGAAGGAAAAATGTTATTGAGGAGTCTGTGCCTATTGTGGAGGGGAAGAATCTGGTTGGGGAGGTTGTGCTGGCGGTGGGGAGGGAATCTGGAGTTGCAGGGACAGCTAATGTCGAGTCGGCGATTGGTTTCCATGTTCTGACCGACTTTTCTTCTCTCCCTTTTCAACCAAACTGGGGTTTGGCTAATTGGTCCCGTTTGACGGTGCGATCGGTTGAGCTTGACTTTGCTGCTCATGTCTTTCCTCCTGCCATGGAGGATGATATGGAAAAGTATCCCAACTATGCTCTCATATCTGCCCTGCAGTTTGCGTCGGCCCAAAGTGCCTATACGTTTGCAGCCGGGCCTCGTCGTTTGCAAAGATTTGTTACAGCTGATCGTGAGTTGGAGACCCTCCGAGCGTCGGAACAGGAGCTGAAGAGGCAGGTTGGTGTGCTAGAAAAGGCTGCTGGGGAGCATGATCAGAAAGTTCGGGCGGCCGTTTCGGAGAAAATAATAATGGAGGAGAGGTTGGCTGCTTGTGAGGCAGAGCTGGAGAAAGTTCAGCAATTAAACGAAGGCTTGGTGATCCAGAACGAAAACTTGGTTTGTGATGTTAGCGAGAGGGACAAGGCTATTGAGGTTAGGGATGCGGAGCTTGTGGAGCTTAAGAAGGATTTGGCATGGGTGTTGCAGGAGGGGATCGTGCGGGTCATTGAAAAGGTGATGCTTCGACCGAAGTTTATTCATGGTGTCGGTCAGATCAGGCGAGCCTGTTACGCTACCGGCGAGGAAGCTATGCGTCGCTGCTTTCGTGCCAATCCTTCTCTTGTTCTTGTTGATGTTGCAGGTGGGCGCTCCTTGTCCGGTTATGAAGCCGAGGTGGATCGTGCGATTGAGGACTTCGTCTCTGTGGATTATGCGTCTTTGTTAAACCTTGGTCAAGTTGGTGTTGGAGATTTGAAGGAGATGTTAAAACAGAGGAGGAGGAGTAGTTTATTTGCTTGCTGGTGGTTGTTTTCTTAAACATATTCGATATGGTTGTAACCCTTGAACAATATTTTCCTTTGTTGTTGGACATCTTTTTTTTTTTTTTGCTTATTCGTGGTGGTTTAGCCAGTTGCTGTGGTTGGGTTGGGTGATGTTTGCCCATCTTTTGGTGTTTGCAATAATCAATCTTACTTTTAGTCTTCACGCCTTGCCCTTTTTGGTTGTTTGTTATAATAAATCTTGCTTTTAGTCTTCACGCGTTGCCCTTTCTGGTTGTTTGTACTTCCGCTTTTCGTTGTTTCTTTGTGTTTGATTCATTTTCGTTTGTAAAGCCTTTGTTATCGTTTTCAGGGCTTTGGCTGCATGTTTGTTTGTTGTTTGGTTTGGAGGTTGGGGGTTGAAGGTATTACATCTTTCCGAAGGCATGTGGGTTGTGACACCTCATTTCTACTGTTTGCAAATACTATGGTTTTCATATAAATACATGAATACAAAAATACGGATTAACAAAAACTGTTAATTTGCATGCTTAAAACAGTGGGTGTTACAAATCCATACCAAAACTAACCATAGTAAGCAAGAAAGGATTAAACCTTGAGTCCAAGATAGGAGAAACTTCATCCAATTTTGATATAGCACTTTAACTTGGAATACATGGCAAAACATAGAATACGTAAGACAATAATGTCTCGTGAGTTACATGAGTTTTAAACTCGAACATTTTACTTCTTTTTCCAACCTTTTTATAAAACTTATAACATAAAACATCTTTCAAAACTTTATAGTAGTAACATACTATAACTCTTTACTTTTCCAAAATCATTTCACAACATACTTTGCAAAAATAGCATCTTACTTACTTTCTTTGACTGGTATTATAAACTTGCTGGATTTTTATACTTAGGGCCTTAATCACTATAAGTGATACCCCAAGTCTCTATAGCTAGAAAGAACGGATCAATCCTTACCATAGAAGTTGCTTAGGCAATCTACTTCGTGATGGGGCTTTTTCCCCAGTAGACCCCTTACCTAACCCGGGTAGGTGGAACACGATATGGTTCCCTTGCTAAAATTGCTCGCTACAAATACCAGTCATACAAAATACTTTCTGCTTACTTGAACATTACTTTACATACAAATAAATAGTGGCTAAGTGCCAAACCTCTTCATTTTCTGTCTTTGTGGCTAAATGCCAAATTTATAACTTTCATCACATATTTAAAACATGGCTTTATAACATTCTAGGCTTAATGCCAAATCATACTTGAAAACATATACGGTTTGTAACCAAAACATACTTCTTAAACATCTTGTGGCTACATGCCTATTCATACTTGAAAACATATATAACTTGTAATCAAAATATACTTTCACATAATTGGTTCATAGACCAACATACTTTCACTCAATTGACTCATAGGCCAATATATACTTTCACTTAATTTGACTTGTAGTTCAAAACATAGCTTCAATTATAGCATTATACTTTCACAAACAAGTTAGAAACAAAACTCTTGTATATAATTTCACATATAAGATTTTATAAGAAATCTTGAAAATACTTACTTGCCATGTACCCCAGAATGGGTAAAAATACTGCATGTACTCACCTCATGTATTGCTAGTAGATTGGCTAAACATTCCTTGCATTTATACTCTTTCGTGATCCAATAATCACTTGGCATGAACCTATAATTAATATGTTATACATTAACATTCATTCTAACTGACTCTATAACTCATTAGAGTCCTTATTATACCAATACGGGTTATAACAAGTGTATAACTTCTAACTAACTAACTTTATACGAGTCGTATTTGTATACGTATTTTACTACAGTACCCTCGAGAGGTCGTATTCCCGGTTTAACAATTTTCCATGTGTTTTCACACCATTTTAAGCCTATGGTATGAATTATAGACCAATCGGACAAGTCTAGCATCAAGTTCCAAACTCAAAATTGGATAGAATGCCCCCTGGACATAAGCACGACTCGTGCTCTTTTTGTTCTATTGGGAGCACGACTCTTGCTCCTCCTGGAACCTTCTTTCTTTGCTGATTTTTATGCTGCAGGTCCTTTAGTCCGAGAATTAAGTTCTTAATATATAACTTAATCATTTTAAGGTCATTTCTAGGCCTTAAATAACAACTTACTTTTAGTTTTAAACCATGGAATCATCAATTTCATTCATTTGCTTAAAACATTCCCGTAATACCCATTTTAACACCAAAAACCATTTTAATGAATTTTCAAGGAAGGAATTCATTTCTCATATCTTTTATGACACTTTAGGCTTACTAATACATTTGAAATCAGTTTCAAACTCATAAACCCAATTTCTAGGGTTCTTCAGCTAAAAACCCATTTCTATGGATTCAACCACAATTTATGGTTGGAAATTCGTTTCTTGTGTTGATTTGAACTAAATTAAGTGTATGAATTCATTGTAGTAGCTTCATAGACAATTTCAGTTTGGAGATTACCCATCACAACTTGAAATCTTTAGCTTAAATCACAGAAATCTTACCTTTGAAGCTTGGAATCACCAATTCCAAGTGTAACTCTTCAATTCCCGCTTCAATTTCCTTGCTTCTCTCCTTGAACCCTCACTCTCGATTCTTCCAGAGAATTCCCAGGAGTTGTTTCTGATTTTATGAAGATTATGACATAATTTCTCACTTATATATTTTTCCAACTTTGGCTTAATGACGTTTCAGCCCCTGGACTTCCATTCTTCATATTTTTAACACTATAATTCAACTTTTATTACACCAACTTCTACTTCTCACACTTTTACCCACAAACACAAATATGTTTATACCAAGGCCCTAAACATGGCAAAAGACTAATTTGCCACTTTTTTTTACAACTTTTACAAAACTGTCCCAAACTCAAAATTCCTCTTTTTAAGTTTATTTCATTACATATCATCCCTAAAAATCGTATTTTCATTACTTAGAAGTCATTTGGATGTCAAATTACCTTTTTGCCCTTTTTCACCAATTTTCTCCAAACTCTTGGAATTTTACTGCATTTCCCACTACATTATTTTAAAACTTCCAAAATTGTTGGTCTTTACCTTAAACGTTATCTCGAATATAAATTCAAGATTTTTGGGTCGTTACAACTACCTCCCCCTTATTGGGATTCTGTCCTCGGAATCATTACACAACTATTAATTTAAGGAATCACTTCTCCCTTCTCCTTTTCAAAGGCCCTCGGCCTAAGTTTGGTTTTTAGTAAATACTTCCTTTTATCAACCCATACTCATATTCTTTATTCTTTTATCTTTTTAATATTTTCTTCTTTAGTTGTTTATGATTCTTTAATCAACCTTTGGAGGTTTCTACTTCCAACTCTTTATGAGGAATTTACATAGTCTCTTCCTCCTGAATAATTCTTTCAATTCCTCATAAAATGTTTCATATTTCTTCTTCATTTCCTCAAGAACTCATCCATCCCATGTGCTAATTACATTTCTTTTTATCTCATTTTATTCATATGCAATTCTTTTAGTAAAGCTTATTTTACAAAGTGATTTCATACTTTCATATTCTTATCAAAAATAGCAGCTTACTTTGTAATCCTTCTCATATGTTTACAACAACTTCACGAGATTATATTAATCATATTCTTTACTTATAAAACTTTTTCCCAAATACAATTTGGTGAAATTTTGTATTTATATAAATTTAACGATATCTTTCTTTTAAAACAGTATTTTATCCTTTAATGGATATTTCACTTAAACACAACTTCATAACTTATTCATTCTTATCTTTCTCTTTTCTTATCTCTTTGCTCATACGTTATTTCATAATTAGTTTACTTTTATTCTTTCTTTATCTCTACTGACAACTCTCAGTTGACTACCATTTTTAAGGAGTGCATTTTCTTCCTTTCGTTTCACTTCACATCCTTACTTTTCTGTTTGGGACAGAATCTGTCGAATCAGCATATCTTTCACGAGAATCTGTATATCTCGTTCTGAAAGTGTTGAAACGACGTACCGCTTTTTATATTAACAATTAGACATCATTAGCTTTCTTTCTATGTATAATACATAATATTTGACCTTATAAACTTGTACAGATTTACTATTGAAGTTGATCTATTATTTCAGTCAACTTCCTTCTTTTCTACACTTGTCATTTATATGACTAATTTTATACCTCTTTTTACTCCCCATTAGCTTATATACGTTCGCAATTCATTACTATATGTTCCACTTTGTAATTTACATGTATTATTTTCTTTAAATACATATCTGGTATAAGTCCATACTTATATTACTGTCACATCATAACCATTGCTAATGACTCCATATTACTTCCATTTTAAATTCATAGTTTATGAAATCTCACTTTAACGTGTTTCCTTCTCACATCCTGTACATTAAATGTATTACTTCCGTTAATACATGTATTATATCACTTTTATTTATAACACTTTCAAAATTTGACATATTAGCAATTTAAATGTTTCCTTTATCTTCACTTGTCATTTACGAGATTTTGGTCTCAACTACTTATCGTACTTAATGGAACCATTTTTTTTACATTTTTTTACAATACTATTATAAATACATTTTTCATATTCTTTTGTACTCCGTGTACCATTCTCATATTATTATTTATGTTTTAGTGCTTCTTTGCAACTTCTTATTTCTCACATCCGTGCTTAGTTTAGCACTTAATCTCCTGCTTACTATTTCCTTTCGGTATTTAAATTGTTTACCATGATTGATTCAAAATTTGTTTTTCTTCAAATCACTTATGGGACTTCATACATATTGCGTATGATAATTCATATTTCTATACTCATCACACTTTTCATAATATTACCATCTTGTGGTGTATTTATGTTTCAGAAACCATATTCATTAACTTCTTGACACATGCTTACAAGTTCTTAATTGTATAATATACACATATATATATATATATATATATATATATATATATATATATATATATATATATATATATATATATATATATATATATATATATATATATATATACATACTTGATTCTCTTTTGGTTTAAGAACTCAACTAGGTATTTTAAACATTTTCGTCCCATGACAATTTCTTGACACAACCCTCAACCACCATTATCACTCATTACTCTTTACTTGTTGTAGCTAATGCTACAAAAATAATTTTCTTACCTTTACATCTTTTACCATCTCTTCCATGTGTTATAGGCTACATGCTTAACTCATTATATTATTCTTTCATTTAAACTCCACTTCTTTACACTATATATTTCTTTACAACATTATATATTTCATATTTCATATAAAACTTACTTCTTATATATCTTTAGGTGATACACAACTGTCATTTATTTTCTCATCATCTTTCGTTCTTTTGTATTTCGAGGCAATATGCCCAATACCTTATCTTACTCTTTTGCTTCATACTTTAAAGTATTCTAATTAGAATACCTATTTCGTACCCACTTTTATACTTTTATACATTATATATATATCCCAAAACTTACTCATTCTTTTATATTTATAAGCACATATAAACATATATACATTTCTTTGTATTTCATGGTTACTAGCCATGTACTAATCATTTCTCACGATCTTTGGATACTTTTACCCATCATTCCCATTCGGAAGTAGTAACTTCCTATCTGTTTATTATAGTTCTTATATTATTTTTAATTCTTCGTCTACTACTTATTTAGACATTTACTCTTTTTCTTTGCTTCATATTGATTATGACCTTTAGTCATTTTCTTTTCATGCTTATAGTTTTCTTCAATTAACATACGTCATTATACTCTTTTATCACTGGTATTTCTTCTTATACTTCCTTTATTTGGTTGCGGAATTTAATTCCTAATAACCAATATCTTTCCATTATTTTTTTTCAATTTCTCATCGTCAGGTACTAAACCTGGTACCACTTATCTTGATATTTTATTTGTCCGGGGGCAACTTTTAATATGCTTCTTTTAAGGAATAAATTACCAATTTACAATTCAAGCTGCTTTCTATACTTGTCGGGTAAGCATGCTCTACTTTCAACCTTTAGGCTTATTAACTCTTGACTTTGACTAAATTCTAACTTCTGTCATGGAAAAGTTACTTGAAGACAATCAAAAATCTTCATAATCGCCTTACACGTTACGACGCTTGGCATAACTCACAAATGGCTACAATCCGCCACTACTTTACATTAAGTAATATTCTTTGCGGACATCGATCCACATTTACTTATTGTGACGTTACTTCTGTTCGGGTACATCATGGTACGTGCATCTTCATTTGTATGCCGCTTCTTTTACAGGCCAATTCATGGCAACAACTTCCAAATCTATATATAAATATAGCATTCAACTTATCACCTCAAAATGGTTTCCATATGTTAATGCTGTAGTAAACAAGGCATAATATCCTTGCTTTACTTAAACTTCTTTCTTTTCAACTATGCACAACGAAGCTATCAGACTTTTGTACTGATCATTCCTCATTCTCCACCTTTATTTACTCTTCAGTTATCCTGCTGCTTGTCTCTTTACTTGATTCACCACTATTCTTATGTCTTACTCCATTGTCCAATCTTTAGACACTTTTATTTATCTTCTTTGTTTAACCTCGGCAATTAGTCTTCCACTCTCTACTACCATTGTCATCTTCTGTCTTTAGCTTTTCTCACCGTTTTAATCTTATCGTCTTACAACGATATGCTGCTTCCCTTATGTATTTAATACTCTCACATCTTTCAAAAATAACTATTTTTTTTAATTCAATGGTCATGCTCAAAGCACACCACTTACTTGCACCAAACTCTTCTTTACTGCTCTTTTATTATTACGGAAATTTATGTACTATTAATACACTCTGCTTATAATTTTAATCCTTCATGTAAGAGTCTTACAACTCTCATATAGGTAATCAATACCCACCATTCTTCTTTAAGTTACTCTTATTCATACTTCCTCTCGCCTCGACAGGCATATACTTTAATGTCTTTCAATCTGTCTAAGTAATATTAATTATTACATTGTTTCTTCTACTTTACCATATTGAGGGATATATATCTCTACACTATCTTTTAATACTTATAATCTTACTTGTTTTTATTACATAGGCATATAGTTCCTATGTTATACTTACTATCCTCTTCAAAACTCTTCCCCACCAGATTACCATAATTCCTTTATGATTCCACTAGTCTCAATACATATCCTGTGATTATGATAATACGGGCCCATATTACCATAATCACCTATACATATTGATTCCGCTATTACCATAAGGTCTCATGGGACACTGGTTCCTTTAACATATAAAACCATTATAAGTACATGGTGATCAATACTAGAAATCTTACTACTTTATAAACATAGTCTTTAATATATTTAGACGATTACGGAAAATATCATACAATTTTCCTAACGGTCGGATTTTTGCTTACTCTAAACATTAGCTTAACATTTCTATAGCATGAGTTTAAGCCTAGGAGTGGAACGATCCAATCCTAATTCGCTTAAACTATGGCTCTGATACCAACTTATGACACCCCATTTTCTACTGTTTGCAAATACTATGGTTTTTCATATAAATACATGAATACAAAAATTTAACAAAAACCGTTAATTTTCATGCTTAAAACAGTGGGTGTTACAAATCCATACCAAAACTAACCATAGTAAGCAAGAAAGGATTAAACCTTGAGTCCAAGATAGGAGAAACTTCATCCAATTTTGATATAGCACTTTAACCTGGAATACATGGCAAACATAGAATACGTAAGACAATAATGTCTCGTGAGTTACATGAGTTTTAAACTCGAACATTTTACTTCTTTTTCCAACCTTTTTATAAAACTTATAACATAAAACATCTTTCAAAACTTTATAGTAGCAACATACTATAACTCTTTACTTTTCCAAAATCATTTCACAACATACTTTGCAAAAATAGCATCTTACTTACTTTCTTTGACTGGTATTATAAACTTGCTGGATTTTTATACTTAGGGCCTTGATCACTATAAGTGATACCCCAAGTCTCTATACCTAGAAAGAACGGATCAATCCTTACCATAGAAGTTGCTTAGGCAATCTACTTCGTGATGGGGCTTTTTCCCCAGTAGACCCCTTACCTAACCCGGGTAGCTGGAACACGATATGGTTCCCTTGCTAAAATTGCTCGCTACAAATACCAGTCATACAAAATACTTTCTGCTTACTTGAACATTACTTTACATACAAATAAATAGTGGCTAAGTGCCAAACCTCTTCATTTTCTGTCTTTGTGGCTAAATGCCAAATTTATAACTTTCATCACATATTTAAAACATGCCTTTATAACATTCTAGGCTTAATGCCAAATCATACTTGAAAACATATACGGTTTGTAACCAAAACATACTTCTTAAACATCTTGTGGCTACATGCCTATTCATACTTGAAAACATATATAACTTGTAATCAAAATATACTTTCACATAATTGGTTCATAGACCAACATACTTTCACTCAATTGACTCATAGGCCAATATATACTTTCACTTAATTTGACTGGTAGTTCAAAACATAGCTTCAATTATAGCATTATACTTTCACAAACAAGTTAGAAACAAAACTCTTGTATATAATTTCACATATAAGATTTTATAAGAAATCTTGAAAATACTTACTTGCCATGTACCCCAGAATGGGTAAAAATACTGCATGTACTCACCTCATGTATTGCTAGTAGATTGGCTAAACATTCCTTGCATTTATACTCTTTCGTGATCCAATAATCACTTGGCATGAACCTATAATTAACATGTTATACATTAACATTCATTCTAACTGACTCTATAACTCATTAGAGTCCTTATTATACCAATACGGGTCATAACAAGTGTATAACTTCTAACTAACTAACTTTATACGAGTCGTATTGTATACGTATTTTACTACAGTACCCTCGAGAGGTCGTATTCCCGGATTAACAATTTTCCATGTGTTTTCACACCATTTTAAGCCTATGGTATGAATTATAGACCAATCGGACAAGTCTAGCATCAAGTTCCAAACTCAAAATTGGACAGAATGCCCCCTGGACATAAGCACGACTCGTGCTTTTTTTGTTCTACGGGGAGCACGACTCGTGCTCCTCCTGGAACCTTCTTTCTTTGCTGATTTTTATGCTGCAGGTCCTTTAGTCCGATAATTAAGTCCTTAATATATAACTTAATCATTTTAAGGTCATTTCTAGGCCTTAAATAACAACTTACTTTTAGTTTTAAACCATGGAATCATCAATTCCATTCCTTTGCTTAAAACATTCCCGTAATACCCATTTTAACACCAAAAACCATTTTAATGAATTTTCAAGGAAGGAATTGATTTCTCATATCTTTTATGACACTTTAGGCTTACTAATACATTTGAAATCAGTTTCAAACTCATAAACCCAATTTCTAGGGTTCTTCAGCTAAAAACCCATTTCTATGGATTCAACCACAATTATGGTTGGAAATTCGTTTCTTGTGTTGATTTGAACTAAATTAAGTGTATGAATTCATTGTAGTAGCTTCATAGACAATTTCAGTTTGGAGATTACCCATCACAACTTGAAATCTTTAGCTTAAATCATAGAAATCTTACCTTTGAAGCTTGGAATCACCAATTCCAAGTGTAACTCTTCAATTCCCGCTTCAATTTCCTAGCTTCTCTTCTTGAACCCTCACTCTCGATTCTTCCAGAGAATTCCTAGGAGTTGTTTCTGATTTTATGAAGATTATGACATAATTTCTCACTTATATATTTTTCCAACTTTGGCTTAATGACGTTTCAGCCCCTAGACTTCCATTCTTCATATTTTTAACACTATAATTCAACTTTTATTACACCAACTTCTACTTCTCACACTTTTACCCGCAAACACAAATATGTTTATACCAAGGCCCTAAACATGGCAAAAGACTAATTTGCCCCTTTTTACAACTTTTGCAAAACTGTCCCAAACTCAAAATTCCTCTTTTTAAGTTTATTTCATTACATATCATCCCCAAAAATCATATTTTCATTACTTAGAAGTCAATTGGATGTCAAATTACCTTTTTGCCCTTTTTCACCAATTTTCTCCAAACTCTTGGAATTTTACTACATTTCCCACTACATTATTTTAAAACTTCCAAAATTGTTGGTCTTTACCTTAAACATTATCTCGAATATAATTTCAAGATTTTTGGGTCGTTACATGGGTTTTCGTCAAGGGTTGCTAGCCCGCTGGGGGCGCCAGGCTAACTTGAAGGCACATGAAGTCCTGTAAAGGGCTGCTGGGCCACTGGGGGTGCCAGACCAATTTGAAGGCACACGAAGTCCTGTAAAGGGCTGCTTGGCCACTGGGGGCGACAGGCCAATTTGAAGGCACACGAAGTCCTGGAAAGGGCTGCTGGGCTACTGGGGGCGCCAAGCCAATTTGAAGGCACACAAAGTCCTGTAAAGGGCTGATGGGCCACTGGAGGCGCCAGTCTAATTTGAAGGCACATGAGGTCCTGTAAAGGGCTGCTGGGCCACTGGGGGCACCATGCCAATTTGAAGCATGCATGCAAGAAACAAAAGACACTAGTGTTTTAAGTTTTCGTTGTGGACCAAAAGATGGCCTTCGGCGGAGCGATCAGTCCCGTCGAGCTCTTAACATTTCATTGAAAACATGATTCAGTACATTTTGTCATTGGTTTTTGTGAAAATAAAAAACAGTGAATGCTGGTGTTGCTACCGTCGTCCTGTTGGTTATCTTAGATGTGGAGCTTTCTTAGGTTTTATATGTTCCATGTCCTTGGGATTGCCTTCCCCTCTATTGTTTTTAGGGCGTGCGGGTCAGTACGTTACGGTGATGCATTTCAGCCATGGAACCAGTCATCCCTCCTTGTATGGCTTTCCATCCATAACAGAATACTGGAGGACTTTGATTTTCGTGGCCTGCCCTTCACCTTCTGGCGAGATCCCGTGTTTGATGGTGATCGTGTCAGATAGTTTGGCCATGTCGTTCACGGTGTCCATGTTTCGCTTCGTTCTGGGATCTCGCGCTTCGTATGCTCTATTCATATGGTTTGTTACCAACATGAAGTCGCTGGGGACTTTTGTGTCCTTGACTCAGTTTTCCATTGTTAGGCTTGGGCCGGCGAGTAGGTTTTGTATTCCGTCTTATTTTCGGGGGTTTGGAGGTCAAGAGTCAACGCATATGCTATTTTTTCGTTCTGGGGGCTGTGCAGCATTAGGTCTGCGTCGCAGCCTTCCTTCCCGGCTGTTCTGTTGGCTGTTTCGTTACGTTCCCCCGTTTGCCCCCACCTTTTCTGTTTTACTGGGGTATTCCCTGGCTGGATGTTGAGGCTATGATTGATGACATTTCTTCCTACTCCTATCATATATGTTGGTTTCCTGGCGAAGATTTGTTTGTACCGTTGAGGGAGGGTTATCAGCTTGCCTCGTATGTCCCCTGGCGATGTTTTCCCTATTTTGATTGGTTGCTCCGGGTAGTCTGTGTTTATGATTACATTAGCGTTTCCTGCCTCCATCCTTGGGAGCTTTGGATCCAGTGTGAGTTTTGTCGGCTGGGGTATTTGGCAGCATACCAGGGGTTTAGATACGTTGGAGATCACTGTGGCGGGGCCTTCCGGTGTCTGAAATTTTAAGGTGTCGTGTAATGTTGATGCTACAGCTTCAAATTTCACCAGGCCAGGCCTCCCAAGTAGGATATTGTGTTCAGAAGACGTTCTTACAACTACGAATTCAATCAAGACCGTCTTTTTTACCCTATTTTCAGAGCTGCGTAACGTGAAAGGGACTGGGAGAATTCCCAGTGACCGTATGCTGTGGCCTGTAAATCCTACTAACTTCCCTTTTTGTAGGTTTGATACCGTCTTTGATTACTTGGGGGAGTTGTGTAAAACAATTCTCGTAGAGAATATCTGTCGCGTTGCCTCCGTCCATGTAAACCTTATGTACCTTGGTTTAACCCACGCATCTAGTTTTTACCATGGGGTCGTCCCGCTGCCATTGGGTCGGCTTGGGGTCGTCGTTTGAGAATTCTACGTGTAGTGTACTCTGGGCAGGTCCTCTCATCGGGTTGTTGGTGCAATGTTCCCTGTCTCGCTGGAATAATTGAATGGCGAGGATCTCTTTTTCTGGAACTCTTTCCTTGGTTTCATTCCTTGGTTGCTTGGGGGGTTATTGTTCTCTCTCGTTTCTATCCCGTAGGTTTCTTGCAAATTCAATTAGGTTCCCTTTCAGCTGCTTGTCGGTTATTTCTCTGCGTAGCATGGTGTAGTCGTTTGTGCTGTGGGTCTTGCTACGGTGATATTCACAGTATCTGACTGCATCTCCTTGCTTTTTCCGGTTGAATCCATCTTGGATGGCGTATACGTCGTTGCGCCTATTGCGGCCTCCCTCTCTGTGGTGCGTGTTGTATTTCTGGAACGGGCGTTGCTGTGGGTTTGTGTGTCGTTGGTTTCTAGAGCCGTATGGGTGGGTAGGGAACCTGTCTGTGCGTTTCTCCGTCGCTGCTCGTAGGTATGCCTGTTTTTCGGTTGTTCCCTCTTCTTGTCGTAGGAATCGTTCCACCTTCTCCTTCATTTCGTGTCAGGACTGCGGAGGTCTTCCCAGGAATTTCCTCGAGAGTGGTCTGGGTAGGAGGCCCCATGTGAAGGCGCCTGTGATAAGTCAACCGTCCTGTCTCGGGACATCGAGGGTAGCTTTGTTGAATCGCTGGAAATAATCCTTCAGGGATTCTCCTTCTCTCTGTTTGCACCCCATTATGGCATGATTGTCTCCTCTATACTTTCGGAGTTGCATGAAGTTGGAAAGGAACTGTTGTTTAAGTTGTTCGAAATTGTAGATACTGTTTGGAGCTAGGCTTTTGAACCATGCTCCGGCGTTGCCATCTAGAGTGGTTGGGAAGTATGTGCACCAAAACCGCTCATCCAGCTTGAGGGAATGCATGTGCCACTCATAGGTATCAATGTGGCAGTCAGGGCATGTGGTGCCGTTGTATACCTTGAGAGTCGGTAGTTTGGCTGTGCTTGGGATTTCGTATTCCAGTAGTTCCTTCACGAATGAGGATTGGCCACTTCTGGGCATAGGTCCGTATTGGTGTATGGGGTGTTGTAACGGGTTGTAAGGGAGGTATGGGGGAATTGCGTACGAAGCTATGAGTGGGTTGTTTACCGGCGGTATTGTGAGAAAGGGTTGTGAGGGTGGAGTTATTGGAGTGAAAGGTGGCAGCAAGACTGTGTATGGTAGTGTATATGGGGTTATCGGCGTCTGTGTTGTATTCGCGAAGGTTGTTGATGAGGGAGTAGTACTGAGTGCCGGTGTCGATGTGGTTGGTTGGATCATTGTGGTTGGAAATGGCATGGGTATATATGGTGGGGGGAAGTGTATTCCTTGGGAAACTAAAGTGTTAATCGTTGGGAGTTCCCAGGGTAGGAATGTCGCTGTTGTTGATGGTGTGGGTATGGTTACGGTGGTGGATATAGCGGGTGTTTCGGGGTTATCTAGTGGATGCATGGGCCTAATCGGACTAGGTGAAGCACCGCTACTTTCTCCGTCGTTCATGGTGAGGTGGTTGCGTATGGGGCTGTTGTGCTGGTAACACAACGGATGGCGCCAAATATTGTGACTTCAGACTCGGGAATGATGGGGGGTAAATACTCCGGTCGTCTCGAGAGCCTGAGATCACAGCAAAAAGGAAAGGGACCGTTAGTCGCGCTCCGGGAGGAGATCTCGGGAGGGCGCTCCGACGGTCAAGTCAGTGGTGTATTGGAGGTAAAACTGTAGAGAATGTAGGTAATGGTAGCGAGATGAGCATGAATGTTACCTGAAGGCCCCTTAGCCTTTTTATACATGAGGCTGGACTCCCTTTTGGGGACATCGATGTCAGACCTCCAGCGGGTTCAGAGGGTGATTGGGCGATCGCGTGTCATGAGATCATGACGCAAAAGGGGTATGGGAGGAGCACTGGTAATGCGTCGTGTACACCTTTTGTCGCCTGTATATGTCAATCTTCCCGCAGATTTTCGTTTGCGTGGTTCTGTGTAGTTTGTTCTCACTGATTGTCGCTCATGGACAAAATATCATTTGTGTCATACTCGGAAATGGAATAAATATTGGTAGGGACTTGCTTCACATGCTCCTAATGGGTACCCAAAATTATACACTAGATGAATTTTATTTTCTCTTAATCTTTCATTATTACAATGTTCTATATAGCTTCATCTAACACTGGTTCAGATTTTCAAATTCAAGTCATATTTTGACAATTGAAGACAAGTTTTTATGTTCCATGTATTCAGGCTATGGGGCTTCATCTAACACTGGTTCAAATTTTCAAATTTATACACTAGATGTATATGTTAGTCTTCCCGCAGATTGTCGTTTGCGTGGTTCTGTGTAGTTTGTTTTCACCGATTGTCGCTCATGGACAAAAAATCATTTGTGTGATAATCGGAAATGGAATAAATATTGGTAGGGACTTGCTTCACATGCTCCTAATGGGTACCCAAATTTATACACTAGATGAATTTTATTTTCTCTTAATATTTCATTATTACAATGTTCTATATAACTTCATTTAACATTGGTTCAGATTTTCAAATTCAAGTCATATTTTGACAATTGAAGACAAGTTTTTATGTTCCATGTATTCAGGCTATGGGGCTTTTTATGTACCATAACTACAAATTCAAAAGAACATATGATAATTCTAGCAAGTATTTTGGATCTATATTTATTCTTGTTTTGATACCAATTTTTATATGGTATGAAAAGAAATAGGGTTAATGACATCAAAACCCCATAAAGTATGACAATAAAATAACATTGGAATCATAAGTACTTCCCATATATTACAGTAAAAAATGGTAGAATCTTAATCATAAGTTCTTAAACATCCACATGTAATTAAGTGTATCCCATGCACAACAACCTAATCTAATTTAACTACATTGTTGGAGCAGTTTCCTTCACCATTTTTCCCTTAACTTTTTTTGATAACTTTTTCTTGATGATCCTTTCCTACTTTCTCTTTTTAGTTGGGACATTTGTGCTTGTAGTTGCATCATTCCTTCTTTCGGCAGTAGTTTCTACATTCACCCCTTCTGTAGATGCATTCGTACTCCCACTTTCCATTCCATCCTAATAAATAACAAAAATTAATAATAATAATACATTGAAACATAATATTTCAACTTACATACAACTTACATGTGTAGTTCTATTTTCCATAGATCTATTCATTTTCAAGTTCCTTGGTCTGTCAAATGTTGGACATGTTCTCTTGTTGTGGCGAACCTCATTACAAATACTACATGTAACCTATTTCCCACCTTAGACACTCTAAACTTTCCCCTATCTCTGTCACATTTCTTTTAAAAGTTGGTCTCCCAAGCATGCTTTAACTCTTTAGGGGTAATGGTGGGATTATGTAGTTTTCAGGACACATGCTATTGTCATTCATTGGAGATATGTTGTACGGGTGTGTTCATATACATCTCTCTTGTGAAATAAGATCTACGTATATCTCAACATCACTATTCAGAAAACAAATTGTAGCCACCGAGTAAACACAACCATAACCATATAGCTGCCAAAGCCTGCAAGAACATGTCATTTTTTCCAGGTCAACTTCAAAAGCTTCACAACTTGATCTTGTTTCAAATTGATTTAGACCCCTATGTAACACTTGACTATACCTTTGGTCGGTCTTTAACCTATTCAACTTTTGCATTATTGCAGGAGCAACTTTACTTGTCCATACTGTCACACCCCGATCCTTGGCGGAATCGATCAATGCGTGATATATTGTTCAAAGTCTCATGAAAACTATGTTATGATATGATTAGATTCAATTACGTACTAAGTATGCAAACAAAATCCACAACATACAAATACAAATCCAAATACAACAACATTTATTTCATCAAATTTAAATAGTCTTGTGGGTTTCTAAGGTACACTCTACTTTTCATCAACTTCATTCTTCAAATCTGCATCATGGGTAAAAAAGGTCAACTACGAGAGTTGGTGAGTAATCTAGTTTTATTAAAGAAAATTGTGAGTTTGAAAAATTTGAAATTTGTTTTCTTTTGAAGTTGGCAAGCAAATGTTATTGAGATAACAGTTTATAAATCAAAAATTGATTAACAAATGATAACAACAACAATAAGTTTTCACCCTATATATACATATATATATGTATATATATAGGATGGAGCATCTAATCATCATACACACTCAACCACGTGCAATCAATCACCTTAGCGTCCCAAGGCGGGGTGGTCAACCCAATAGCGCTATTATTGTCCATAACGCACCTCAAGAATACGGGCATAGTCATGGAGATTAGACTAAAAATGGTAATGTACTACAAGTACATGTAGCGTAAACAAACAATAATTATACAAATAATGATTCACATATAAATGTTCCAACAATGTCTCAATGGTGAAAAAATAATAAAATGAAGTTGGAAAATATTAAAACCACATGATACACCCCAAAAGTATTGAAAATTATAAAATATGGGGTAGATTACTCACATTAGTCCAATAAGGAATGCGCGTGTTTGTACGATAGACGGCTCGAGTCAAAATGTCGTAGAACCTAATATAATTAATAGTTTTGGCTTAGGAATCGATAAATGGGAATATAGTATTAATAAAAATAATTAAACACATATTCTTATATTAGATGAATTAACAATTATCCAAATTTTGTTTTGAATATTAATGTATTTATATGTTAAATGAATTTTAAATTGAATTAATTACTTTGCTTAATTAATTTATATTTTCACTTTAGGCAAGATTTTAATAATTTCTTATTAAAATAATAACTAGTCAAATTATAAGTATTTACAGATTTTATATATTATAAACAATTATTTATATGAAATAATCATTAAAAATGCATTTTTACATGCTTAGATATTTAGGAAAATGGTTTTAAATACTAAACAGTAATGAAACATTCTGAAATGATCAGAAAATCATTATTTCATAAAATAGTAATTACTGTAAAATTTTCATATTTTTCTTAACTGCTTTAGTATTTATTAGTATTTTAATGATTAAACAACAACAAAATTCGGGAAAAATAATAAATGGTCCCTAAAACTTCTGGAAATTTAAGCACAGTTTTCTAACATTATATTGAGCATACTGTAAATGTTTTGGATATTTGTGACTATGAGAAGTATTTCTTATATTTTTCATTTTTAATTAAGCAATAAAATCATAAATAATAGTAAACGATTAAGGGAAATTCATTAAACTTTTTATTTATGATTAACATGTTATATATGATATTCGGATAAGGTTTTATAATTTTTGGACATGTGTAGCGATTTATTATCAATTTAAACCATTAAATAATCATTAAATCAAGAAAAATAAGCAAACATTCTTACAAAAATCTGTAAATTTTGTCATGGAGTCTTTAGAATGTTAATAACATGCGAAAAATATAAAATCTAGTTTTTAACATACATAACTATATTTTGATATTTATTTATCTACAATAAAATAAAATACAAAATAAGCATCAAACTGTAATATAAATGAATGAAACTTTATAAATCCACTTTAATCAATATATGGGTTGTTCCAAAATTTTCCCAGAATTTATTGACTGCAAAAAGTATTTTATGTGAATTATTGCCCTATTTTATTTCAATAATTATAGTAATTCAATAAAAATAAGTTATTTTCTGAAAATTTTCAGAACTTCTTATTTTATTGATGGGATCCTAAGAAAAATCAGGTTTATGCATAAAAGGAGTTTTAGATAGTTTGGTGGATTTAATTTGTTTCATTCATGAATTTGAGACAACATACCTTGATGAATGCTTCAAGAGGGATGGAGATTTGAGTATATTGGAGTGTTCTTGGCTGAAATATGAAGATTTCTAGGAGGAATTTCGAGATTGAGAGTGAGAGAAAGAATAGATATGGGTTGAGTGGTGATGACAATAATGTGTTGGGAGAAAAATGAAAGGAAAAATGATGGGAGGTGTGAGTGGGAGACAATGGGAATAAACTTTTACTTTTGGTGGTCTTCATAATTCCCCACTAACACAAGCATCTTAAGAGTTTTATAAAATTTAATGTAGTGTTTATAAAAATAGAGTTTTATAAAAAAATAGGTTATTATTTGATTATAACAATCTACTTTGATTTGAAGTTTAATTATAGCATTTAAGTATGATTTTTTTAATTTAATTAGAGCATCATACTTTGATTTGATTTTAATATGGTATCATAATTTAATTTGATTATAGTTATAACGTTATACTATGCTATATTGCTATTAACGTCAATTTATATCGTAGTGTAAGGGTTTTGATCCTATTAGCGTCAAGAAATCTCGAGTAGGGTTTATTAAATTTCCAATTGGGTTGGGTTGACCCGAATCCATTTTAGGCGGATGTCACAGTCTCCCCTACTTTAGGAAATTTCGTCCCAAAATTTAAGAAGAGATTACCTTAAGAGAAAAATTGCGGGTATTTGGTACGTATTTGATCCTCACGCTCCCATGTATACTCAGGTCCACGCGCTGACTGCCACCTGACCTTGACCAGGGGAATGCGACTTCTCGTCGATTTGGATATCCTCGAGAGGAACATGAAGGTTCTCGTCTGCTAAACACTTCTTGAGGTTGGCTATATGAAATATTGGGTGTACTTTATTAAGCTCTATTGGTAGATCCAACTCGTAGGCTACTGGTCCGATCCTTTTCAGGATTTTGAACGGGCCTACATAGCGTGGTGCCAATTTACCCTTGCATCTAAATCGAACCACACCTTTCCATGGGGACACTTTTAACATGACCATGTCACCCACGGTAAATTCAAGCGGTTTGCGTCGCTTGTCGGCGTAACTCTTTTGTCGGCTACGAGCTGCGAGAAGGTTATTGCGAATCTGAGTGATTTTGTCGGTTGTTTCCTGGATAAGCTCAGGACCAACGATTGGAGAATCCACTGTTGCGCGAATCACATGGGACTCGCCAATTTCATGCCAGTAAATAGGAGATCGGCATTTACGGCCATACAATGCCTCAAATGGTGGCATCTTGATGCTAGAATGATAACTGTTATTATAGGAGAATTCCACCAACGGTAAATGAGAGTCCCAGTTTCCTCCGAAATCTAAGACACACGCCCTCAACATATCTTCGAGTGTTTGAATTGTCCTCTCAGATTGGCCATCGGTTTGAGGATGATAGGCGGTACTGAGATCGAGGCGGGTTCCCATGGCTGTTTGAAGTGATTGCCAAAACCGAGAGAGAAATCTCCCATCACGATCTGAAATGATGCTGAGAGGGATGCCATGCCGACTAACTATCTCGTCGATGTAAATTCGAGCAAGTTGTTCGACCTTGAAATGTTCACGGATGGGAAGGAAATGAGCGGATTTGGTCAAACGGTCAATGATTACCCAAATGCTGTCGTGTCCCTTGGTGGTACGGGGAAGTTTGGTTACAAAATCCATGGCGATCGCTTCCCATTTCCACTCGGGGATTACCGGTTGGACCAATAGTCCAGAGGGTCGTTGATGTTCTGCTTTGACTCTGGAACATGTAAGACATTTGGCCACGAATAAAGCAATATCCTTTTTCATTCCCGACCACCAATAATTGGTTCTCAGGCCATGATACATCTTGTCAGCACCAGGATGAATGGAATATCGAGTTTTATGGATTTCTTCCATCAGGAAGATACGAAGATTGTCGCGATCTGGGATCCAGATGCGATCTTGATAATAGAAAATACCATCAGATTTACTTTCCAACTCCCCATCAATTCCCGTGGGCATGTCATTTTCGGTAATTGCCGAGTGTTGGGCTCCTCGAATTCGGCCACTGAGATTGGACAAGATAGGAGAACATATTAGATGAAATGCTTTCGCATGTTCTTTTCGACTTAACGCGTCGGCTACCACGTTTGCCTTGCCCGGATGATAGCGTATTTCACACTCGTAATCATTTAGGAGTTCGACACATCGTGTTTATCTCATATTGAGTTCCTTTTGATTAAGAATATGTTGCAAGCTCTTGTGGTCGGTGAAAATTACGCATTTAGTGCCGTAAAGGTAATGCCTCCAAATTTTAAGAGCGAAAACCACGGCACCGAGCTCCAAATCATGAGTTGTATAATTCCTTTCATGGATTTTGAGTTGTCGCGAAGCGTAAGCTATAACCTTTCCCCTTTGCATCAAAACACAACCTAGACCGAGATTGGAGGCATCGCAGTATACCACGAAATCTTCGGATCCTTCAGGGAGTGTAAGAATCGGAGAGTCACACAATCTTTGTTTAAGGGTTTGGAAAGCGTCTTCTTGCTTGGGTCCCCAATCAAATGGCGTACCCTTGCAAGTGAGAAAAGTAAGCGGTAAAGCGATCTTTGAAAATTTTGAAATGAAACGCCGGTAATAGCCAGCTAAACCGAGGAATGACCGAATTTCCTTGGGGGTACGTGGGGCTTTCCAATTCTTAACTGCTTCAACTTTTGCGGGATCGACTAAAATACCCTTGTCACTTACAATATGACCGAGGAATTGTACCTCATTAAACCAAAACTCGCGTTTCGAAAATTTGGCATAGAGCTGATTTCCTTGCAATGTTTGGAGAGTTAGACGAAGGTGTCTTTCATGGTCTGCCTTTGTCTTGGAGTAAATGAGGATGTCATCAATAAAGACGATAACAAAACGGTCGAGATAAGGTTTAAATACCCGATTCATCAAGTCCATGAATGCGACAGGGGCATTCGTTAGGCCAAAAGGCATAACGGTGAACTCGTAATGACCATAGCGGGTTCGGAAGGCGGTTTTAGGGATGTCTTCTTCCCGTACTCGAAGTTGGAGATAACCCGAGCGGAGGTCGATTTTTGAGAAACATGAAGCTCCTTGAAGCTGATCAAAAAGGTCGTCGATCCGAGGTAACGTATATCGGTTCTTGATGGTCAATTTATTTAACTCCCGATAATCGATACACATACGAAACGAACCATCTTTCTTTTTGATGAAGAGAACCGGGGCTCCCCAGGGTGAAGTACTAGGGCGGATAAATCCCTTATCGGTTAATTCTTGGAGCTGACTTGCCAATTCTTGCATCTCGGTTGGAGCCAACCGATATGGAGACTTGGCTATGGGAACAGCCTCAGGAACGAGATCGATGCGGAACTCTAGCTCACGTACTGGAGGGAGTCCAGATACGTCATCGGGAAAGATGTCGGGAAAGTCTCGTACAATCGGAATATCTTCGATCTTCTTTTCTTTGACCTTTGTTTCCACCACATGGGCTAAGAAAGCCATGTATTCTTTACGTAGATATGATCGAGCTTGAGTACATGACATAAGACTAAGCTTTTTTTGAACTAGTCTCGCCATAAATACGAAGACTTTGACCGTCGGCAAGAGGAATACGAATAAACTTCTCGTAACATAATATTTCAGCATGGTTTTGGGATAGCCAATCCATTCCCACGATGATGTCGAAGCTACCAAGTTCCATAGGAACTAAATTGACGGAAAATTTATGACCGCAAAAATCGAAAGTGCAATCTTGGATGACTGCATTGAGTGAAATGTATTTTCCATTGGCGACTTCTACGGTAAAGTGTTCATCAAAAATTGTGCGAGGTGTGTGAAGTATGGGTTCAAATTCCAAAGACACAAAACTTTTATCGGCACCTGAATCAAAAAGTACTGACGCGTAGCAGTCATTTATGAGAAACGTACGATTTACGACCTTGTTATCGGTCTGTGCTTGGGTTGCGGTAATGACAAATGCTCGGCCTTTAGGAGCTTGAACCTGCATTGTTGGATTTGCCTGGGCTTGAGTGTTAATGATATTGACAAGCCTAGGACACGTCTTTCTGAAATGGGTGGGGTCACCACAGTTGAAGCATGTTCCAGTTGGATACCGGGTTTGTGTTTGCTGATTTGAGGGTAGAGCGAATGGTCGCTGAGTTTTTGGTGCACGGCATGTGTCCGCCAAGTGGCCATAGCGACCACAAGTCGTACAAAGGCGACACAGGCTGGTGGACATATGGTGATAGTTATAATGGTTACAGAGGGGGTCGTAATGCCATCTATGAGAAACACGCATATGGACTTGTGAGTTATTTGTAAATTAATTATGGAAATTAAGTTTGTAGATATTGTTGGGTAAAATGATTGTAAAACACTTGTTGGGCCATGGTTAGGAGTGTTGGGCACCTTTTGGGCTTTCCATGGGTACTAAATGTGAAGCATGTAGCAATTGCGTGGGCCCCCACAATACTAAGTTTTCACATGTTTTTCCCACTTCTAGGCCCATTAGGGAACTTAATAGTCCAATGAGTTGGCCATTTTGGAGTGTATCCTTTCGGATGCGTTTGATAAGGTCTGGTATTTTGATGGCTCAAAAGTAATGTGAATGACGCGCTTTGGCCTATAGGATTGAGATGTATACGAATGCTTACCTAGTCAGGACTTTCGGGCTACCGGCACCTCCCCCTTCCAGTTACTACGCGTCCATTACTTTGATCCTATCCAACTAGAGTGGATGACTTTTAATTTCCTATGAGCTCTAAGGAATATATATGTATATAAATTTTTATTTTGAAACCATTTGAGTATGTGTGTGATTTTAAGAGAAAGAGGAGAAAATTCACAAGTGTATGGACACATATAAGTGTCGGGAATAATACGTAAGCACATAAGGGAGCAATTAGCACACAAAGGTATTCCTAGGATTTTCTAAGTGCGAGTTGCATGCAGTTGTGTAAGACCCGTATCCTGATTATAACATATACTTAAAATAAGAGTGTTAGGAATTATATGGTCATTGGTAATTATAAAGCTAAGAAAAACTTTAGTTACAATTTCATATGAAAATCAGCATTTTGTGTCGTTTTTAGAAAAATCATAATTAATTCTAGAAAAATCGTTTGGACCTCAAACCAGTGCACAAAGTTTACAAATTGAGTCTAGTACAATTACCAAAAATAATAGTAAGCTTGAAAATGACATTATCTATGGTAAAAAATGCAATCTTTACTGATTAGTTCGGAATTGACAGATTAGATAGTCTGTTTTCAAATAATCATAATAAATCATAGAAAAATCGTATAAATACATACCATACATCCTTGGAAAGGTATTGAGATTAATTTACTGAATATCAAATAAAAACGTGAATTTAATGGGCTTAAGATCGGCTAAACCAGTCTTGAACAGACTGATTCTAGAAGGCCTTTAATTTCAACAAAATTATATTATTAAAATCTTTTGTCAAAAGTGTCATGCCATTTTTTATTCAAGAATTCAAGTATAAATACCCCCCAAACATATCATAAACCACACCAACAAATCTCAATCCAATATATAGAGGTTTCTAAGCACTAGAGTGTAAGAAGTGAGTGAAAGGAAGCTCAAAAGCCTAGCGAAGAAGTTATAGGTTCCGACGACTGGTCATAAGGTAACTACAAACTTTTCTATAGCTTAATTAGGTATTGTAAAATAGTTTTTGTGTTAAGAAGTAGAATATTTAATAAGTATAACATATGTTATATTATACTCATTTCTAACAATAGTAAACAAAAAACCTTAAATGTGTCGTTATTATAACAATTCGTAATTCCGAAAATAATACTGATTGATTTACTTACGAGGACGGTGACTAGGCCGATTACTTGGGATCTGGTTGTTGGATTTTCCGAAAGGCTAAAATGCTGAAAGGATCCTGCCACCCCATCTAATCTTCTACCTGGCTGTTCTTTACTTGATAAATCATGGAGTATCATATTGGAATTACTGAAGGGTTTAATGATGCGACTACAATATAGTTAAGGATTAAGAAATGATAGATTTCTTATTATGTTAACAGTTAAAGTTGAAGGAAATACAAAGCCGAGAAAGATAAACGATATAGTCAACTATAATCAGGTGAGTCTTCTCACTATACTATAGGTGATATTGCATGCGTAGGAAGGAAGATATGTTAGACTAAGCTGATCGTACCTGTTATGATAATTGTATGAATTATTGCTATGAAAATGATTGTTTGTGGACGGAACGGGATAGCCCGCGAGCCAATAGGTGGAACGGGAATAGCCTGCGAGTCATTAGACGGAACGGGAAAAGCCTGCGAGCCAATAGGCGGAACGGGAATAGCCTGCGAGTCATTAGACGGAACGGGAAAAGCCTGCGAGCGATAAGACAGAACGGGAACTGCCCGTGAGTCTTCAGGCGGAACAGGGATAGCCCGTGAGTCTCACAGACATATGAATGGTTATTGTGTGTTGTATGTTATGTGATGGATCGTATGGTATTTTGAGGAACTCACTAAGCTCCGTGCTTACCCTTTCCCTATATAAACTACTGTTTCAGGTACATCAGGTACAATGGATGGCAAGGCGTGACGTGTATACACTGTGCTGCTTCATTGGAGGACTGTTTTTGAATTAATATTCCGCTATATTGTGACTTCGTTAACTTCTGTTAATCCTGGGGTGTTTTCATTAAACTTATAAGTTATGGAATTTTGTCAAAATTAATTAAGTGGCTTTTCTTATATTGAAGAGTCCGTTTATTTTTTTTTTAATTTTACCCTAAAATTTTGGGATGTTACAAGTTGGTATCAGAGCACAGCTTGAGAGAATCAGGCTCACTTAGTGAGTTCTGGACTCAAGTTGAGGCTTAAGAGTTTTCTTAAAACATTTTTACGAAAGAAAGATGTTTTATGAAGGGTGAACTGAAGACACAGTGTGTACCGCCAGCCGACGCCAGTATGAAAAAAGGGTTAAGTATTTAATATTGTGGATGTTAAAAAAAAACATATGGTATATGTTTGCTAAAATGCCTGGTAGAGATCACACATTGTTGTATTATTATCTGCTATTTGCTAATAGAACTGTATGCTAGTGCCGATAGGTTGCTTAGAGATTTCCACTAAGTTGTATACAATATGGACTGAATAGTCATATAATGTGTGAGTTGACCTTATTGCATGTTCCTTGTTTGGTTGTTGCTTTAGGGAAGATTCTCTTATTTGAAAGACTGTTTAGTTCGATATTGTATACAACTAAGTTCGCGAAACAACTTGTCATCACTGGAGGAAGTTCCGTCTTAGTTAGAATAGCAGGGTGGGGGTGGGATTCCAAGTATTCCTAGAAGGGTTGACATATGCCTTGTAAGGGCATATGTGTTAAAATTATCGGTGAGAAGCGAATTGGATATTTCGAGACGGGTCTTGGAACGGACATGGATAGGTGTGGAAGGTAGTAGTAGAGCTCCTACTATCGAAAGCACAGGATCCGCGTTTGAGTCGGGAGTTCGTCACGAAGGATCCAAGGAGCTGAGTATGTGAGTGTCTAGCATAGTTGACTTAAATGCTAGTGTAATGTGGTAAACCTTTATCCATTCGATTGGTGAATATTGATTGTGAGGTTCAGTATGAACAATTAAGATGTGATCATACCAGTTTGGTTGGACCGATCATGCTTAAGTTGATTATTGAACTTAAAGACTGTTGAAAGGGAGAATGTCAAAATGCTATTTTTCATGCAACTAATGGGCGCACAAGTCAGACAGGGACTAAAGGATGCAAGTAGGGATGAGATTTTGAACCGGAGAACCGGACCGGACCGGGAACCGAACCGGAACCGGAACCGAATAGGAACCGGAACCGTGTATTCGGTCCGGTTCTCGGTTCTCCATTTCTCACAAAATCGGTTCTCGGTTCTTCGGTTCTCGGTCCGGTTCGGTCCGGGTCCGGAACCGAACACATTTCTTACCTTGAATAACCGAACCGGAACCGGAACCGGACCGGAACCGAACCGGTAGGAACCGGAACCCGGGTATTCGGTCCGGTTCCCGGTTCTTCGTTTCCTATAAAATCGGTTCTCGGTTCTTCGGTTCTCGGTCCGGTTCGGTCCGGGTCCGGACCGATTCTCATCCCTAGATGCAAGTGTGATTTTTCCAACTCACGGTCAAAGAGGTGCAAGCGGCGCCTGAGATGATAGCGGGTATTTTTGAGTCGACTCTGTACATGCCTAGTGCTGTGAAATAGGGGCTACCTACCCTTGTATTGATCTTGCTTGAGTGATTGATCAAGTCGTGTGGGTTGAGAGTCTAGATCACTCGCTCGTGATTGAGGAAACTGACGATAGAGGTGTTGACTAGGGTCGCAAGCGGATGAGTAACATATGGTGGTTGATGTAAACGTCTCTACATTATCGAAACATGTTTATTGAGATGGTGTTTGCCCCTGATGCAAGTTGTTGGCTGAGCAGAGTGGGCTTGGTTTTCGTTCGAGAGTAAGGGCTCGTAAAAAAAATTATAAATCGAAGAAACATACTTAGACTTTAGTCCAAGTGGGGGAGGAATACAAAATTAAGGGAACAACATGAATATTGTATAGAATCGATGAAATCATTAAAATTATAGTAACACGTCGATATATTTAATTCATTACTATAACTTTATATTAATACATTAAGAAAAGTTTACAGAACTACTAACCTAAACTGGAGAATCAGAAAGATGTGAGAAAAGATCTTCTACACTCCACTCTTTGTCATCATTACGTTGACTTGTACCTTCTTGAGGATTTGGAAGGGGTATGCTTCCGGTTATTGGAGGAGGAGCTCCAAGGTATGGGGTCTCAATAGGGTTGGAACCCGTAACCCCATGATCATGGGCTAAAAATCGACTCGTTTGGGGAGTGTGTAAGTAGGGAAGTGATGAGGAAGGGTTCCAATTCGGAACCAGTTGGGGATAGCTATAAGAAGGAGGAAACCAGGCTAGGTCACTTACAAAGCCTCCAAAATTATCCTCACTCCTAGGCTCGAGTAAACCAGGATTAATACTACTCATACCAGAGTTAGATGGCAGATATTGCTGCTGTGTATGAGTTCTTGATGAAGTTTCCCCCTTTTCCAGAAATTTTCTTTTCCTAAATACAACTTTATGAGCAGCTTGTATTAGCTTCTTTGTGCCGTCTGTTAGACCCGATTGTGACCCTTCAATTATCGCTTCTTTTTCCTTTTTTAGGTTGGGTATTAAATCTCCCGATAATTCTGTTGCCTCAATAAATTCATTACCAAATTCCTGTGGCACAAATAACTTTAGTAATTTCAACCTTATGATATAAAGGAATTAAAAAAATGTAGTTCTTTACCTCAGCACGATCAATAAGGGTTTGCAAACTCGTAAGTTGTCGTTGGGGCCAATGATTGATACCTAATTCTCTACAGCGTTTTTTTAATTGTGTCGTTCCAATGTTGAGTTCCTTCGCAGCTTTCTCAATTGGTTCGTTAAAGTGTTCAGCTATTATTTCCCTACTTAATAAATGTCTGAAACCTCTTCCACTGCCACCTGCTATGTTTTCTGAACTAGAAGATTCAAATCCAATTGTATTGTTATCATTCTGGATCATTTGAACATGATCCTGATTTTCTGACCCAAAGATGGACATTGATTCATCAAAATTAGTGGCCTCTATCGGTAATAATTGTTGGTTTTCAACTAAAATCTCAGGATTCTGAAATCCTTCTAGATTCCTTTGAATCACCTGAAGGTGATTTTGGTATTGAAAACCAACCCCAAACTCGGGATTCATATCAATATTGATGTTATCAATCGTCTGTAATTGATTGTCATTTTGAATGTCAGCCATGAATCCTTGATTCATGGGGATGATCTCACTGCTCATTGAGGGTACGTCGATGAATGGATTGTACTCAGTTAGACCATCCACAAATGGGTCTACAAATAACACATGTCAAATGATAAAACAAAATAGAATACTTATAAATAGATCATTCAAAAGAATTTAACCTGGTAGAAGGCATGGAGTCTGATCAAGTGCAAAGTCAGATGCATGCACCGGATCATCTGAGTTAATGTTCAACTCAGGAAAAATTTCCGGCTCACCGTGGAGTTGCTCTATTGGTAGTATATCTGGAAGACTGTACCATAATTCAAAATCAAATAAAACATTAGAAAGGTAATCGAAGTATGGATAATAGATGTCTAGAATGTTAGAGTCACCGAACTCTATTAAGAATGCTTGGTTTGAAGTACCCTCTCCTTGCTGAAAACCAGGTCCAGGGTTTGACAAATCGCCCATTGAAGATCTGCTTTCCATGACTCGGCTTTAAATACGAGTTCGTTTACGAACAAACTAGTGATAAGAGAGGATGAGACTGAAAATGAATGTGGAAATGAATGATACTACATACCTGTATATATAGTATCTTGCAGCTGGAACCGAAAGGACACATGGAACTGAAAGGACACCTCACGTTTTAATTACCGAAATTCAAACTAACTACAGTAGATGCGACTTTTCACTACCCCAAGTGACATTTTTTCAAAATTCGCTACTTGAATCCGGTGAGAACGAGATAATGAAGAGACTCTTGAAATAAAACAAAATTTTATGTTTCCTAATAATGGAAATAGTTTAAAGAGTGTTCAATACTCCAAAAAAAAAAAAATATGGAGTGAATAAGAATAATAGGACCTTAAGCATTATTACAGAGATATGTGAATGTTGAAAGGAAAGATAATGAAACCTTGTAAAGGTTCGACAATAAGACGAGGAGGATTTTTGAAGACTCGATGGGAAATACATAAAGGCGTTCGAGAATGCGGATTTCGGGACGAAATCCAAATAAGTGGGGGAGACTTGTAAGACCCGTATCCTGATTATAACATATACTTACAATAAGAGTGTTAGGAATTATATGGTCATTGGTAATTATAAAGCTAAGAAAAACTTTAGTTACAATTTCATATGAAAATCAGCATTTTGTGTCGTTTTTAGAAAAATCATAATTAATTCTAGAAAAAATCGTTTGGACCTCAAACCAGTGCACAAAGTTTACAAATTGAGTCTAGTACAATTACCAAAAATAATAGTAAGCTTGAAAATGACATTATCTATGGTAAAAAATGCAATCTTTACTGATTAGTTCGGAATTGACAGATTAGATAGTCTGTTTTCAAATAATCATAATAAATCATAGAAAAATCGTATAAATACATACCATACATCCTTGGAAAGGTATTGAGATTAATTTACTGAATATCAAATAAAAACGTGAATTTAATGGGCTTAAGATCGGCTAAACCAGTCTTGAACAGACTGATTCTAGAAGGCCTTTAATTTCAACAAAATTATATTATTAAAATCTTTTGTCAAAAGTGTCATGCCATTTTTTATTCAAGAATTCAAGTATAAATACCCCCCAAACATATCATAAACCACACCAACAAATCTCAATCCAATATATAGAGGTTTCTAAGCACTAGAGTGTAAGAAGTGAGTGAAAGGAAGCTCAAAAGCCTAGCGAAGAAGTTATAGGTTCCGACGACTGGTCATAAGGTAACTACAAACTTTTCTATAGCTTAATTAGGTATTGTAAAATAGTTTTTGTGTTAAGAAGTAGAATATTTAATAAGTATAACATATGTTATATTATACTCATTTCTAACAATAGTAAACAAAAAACCTTAAAATGTCGTTATTATAACAATTCGTAATTCCGAAAATAATACCGATTGATTTACTTACGAGGACGGTGACTAGGCCGATTACTTGGGATCTGGTTGTTGGATTTTCCGAAAGGCTAAAATGCTGAAAGGATCCTGCCACCCCATCTAATCTTCTACCTGGCTGTTCTTTACTTGATAAATCATGGAGTATCATATTGGAATTACTGAAGGGTTTAATGATGCGACTACAATATAGTTAAGGATTAAGAAATGATAGATTTCTTATTATGTTAACAGTTAAAGTTGAAGGAAATACAAAGCCGAGAAAGATAAACGATATAGTCAACTATAATCAGGTGAGTCTTCTCACTATACTATAGGTGATATTGCATGCGTAGGAAGGAAGATATGTTAGACTAAGCTGATCGTACCTGTTATGATAATTGTATGAATTATTGCTATGAAAATGATTGTTTGTGGACGGAACGGGATAGCCCGCGAGCCAATAGGTGGAACGGGAATAGCCTGCGAGTCATTAGACGGAACGGGAAAAGCCTGCGAGCCAATAGGCGGAACGGGAATAGCCTGCGAGTCATTAGACGGAACGGGAAAAGCCTGCGAGCGATAAGACAGAACGGGAACTGCCCGTGAGTCTTCAGGCGGAACAGGGATAGCCCGTGAGTCTCACAGACATATGAATGGTTATTGTGTGTTGTATGTTATGTGATGGATCGTATGGTATTTTGAGGAACTCACTAAGCTCCGTGCTTACCCTTTCCCTATATAAACTACTGTTTCAGGTACATCAGGTACAATGGATGGCAAGGCGTGACGTGTATACACTGTGCTGCTTCATTGGAGGACTGTTTTTGAATTAATATTCCGCTATATTGTGACTTCGTTAACTTCTGTTAATCCTGGGGTGTTTTCATTAAACTTATAAGTTATGGAATTTTGTCAAAATTAATTAAGTGGCTTTTCTTATATTGAAGAGTCCGTTTATTTTTTTTTTAATTTTACCCTAAAATTTTGGGATGTTACAAGTTGTGTGTGCATTTTATAAACTAGCATACGAGAGGACCCTAGAGGCTATAGACTAGGTGAAGGCAATTAACCTAATTCCCTATAGTCAAGCGCTCTGATACCAATCTGTCACACCCCGATCCTTGGCGGAATCGATAAAGGCGTGATATATTGTTCAAAGTCTCATGACAACTATGTTATGATATGATTAGATTCAATTAAGTACTAAGTATGCAAACAAAATCCACAACATACAAATACAAATCCAAATACAACAACATTTATTTCATCAAATTTAAATAGTCTTGTGGGTTTCTAAGGTACACTCTACTTTTCATCAACTTCATTCTTCAAATCTGCATCATGGGTAAGAAAGGTCAACTACGAGTGTTGGTGAGTAATCTAGTTTTATTAAAGAAAATTGTGAGTTTGAATAATTTGAAATTTGTTTTCTTTTGAAGTTGGCAAGCAAGTGTTATTGAGATAACAGTTTATAAATCAAAAATTGATTAACAAATGATAACAACAACAATAAGTTTTCACCCTATATATACATATATATGTATATATATATATATATATATATATATATATAGGATGGAGCATCTAATCATCATACACACTCAACCACGTGCAATCAATCACCTTAGCGTCCCAAGGCGGGGTGGTCAACCCAATAGCGCTATTATTGTCCATAACGCACCTCAAGAATACGGGCATAGTCATGGAGATTAGACTAAAAATGGTAATGCACTACAAGTACATGTAGCGTAAACAAACAATAATTATACAAATAATGATTCACATATAAATGTCCCAACAATGTCTCAATGGTGAAAAAATAATAAAATGAAGTTGGAAAATATTAAAACCACATGATACACCCCAAAAGTATTGAAAATTATAAAATATGGGGTAGATTACTCATATTAGTCCAATAAGGAATGCGCGTGTTTGTACGATAGACGGCTCGAGTCAAAATGTCGTAGAACCTAATATAATTAATAGTTTTGGCTTAGGAATCGATAAATGGGAATATAGTATTAATAAAAATAATTAAACACATATTCTTATATTAGATGAATTAACAATTATCCAAATTTTGTTTTGAATATTAATGTATTTATATGTTAAATGAATTTTAAATTGAATTAATTACTTTGCTTAATTAATTTATATTTTCACTTTAGGCAAGATTTTAATAATTTCTTATTAAAATAATAACTAGTCAAATTATAAGTATTTACAGATTTTATATATTATAAACAATTATTTATATGAAATAATCATTAAAAATGCATTTTTACATGCTTAGATATTTAGGAAAATGGTTTTAAATACTAAACAGTAATGAAACATTCTGAAATGATCAGAAAATCATTATTTCATAAAATAGTAATTACTGTAAAATTTTCATATTTTTCTTAACTGCTTTAGTATTTATTTAGTATTTTAATGATTAAACAACAACAAAATTCGGGAAAAATAATAAATGATCCCTAAAACTTCAGGAAATTTAAGCACAGTTTTCTAACATTATATTGAGCATACTGTAAATGTTTTGGATATTTGTGACTATGAGAAGTATTTCTTATATTTTTCATTATTAATTAAGCAATAAAATCATAAATAATAGTAAAAGATTAAGGGAAATTCATTAAACTTTTTATTTATGATTAACATGTTATATATGATATTTGGATAAGGTTTTATAATTTTTGGACATGTATAGCTATTTATTATCAATTTAAACCATTAAATAATCATTAAATCAAGAAAAATAAGCAAACATTCTTACAAAAATCTGTAAATTTTGTCATGGAGTCTTTAGAATGTTAATAAGGTGCGAAAAATATAAAATCTAGTTTTTAACATACATAACTATATTTTGCTATTTATTTATCTACAATAAAATAAAATACAAAATAAGCATCAAACAGTAATATAAATGCATGAAACTTTATAAATCCACTTTACTCAATATATGGGTTGTTCCAAAATTTTCCCAGAATTTATTTACTGCAAAAAGTATTTTATGTGAATTATTGCCCTATTTTATTGCAATAATTATAGTAATTCAATAAAAATAAGTTATTTTCTGAAAATTTCCAAAACTTCTTATTTTATTGATGGTATCCTGAGAAAAATCAGGTTTATGCATAAAAGGAGTTTTAGATAGTTTGGTGGATTTAATTTGTTTCATTCATGAATTTGAGACAACATACCTTGATGAATGCTTCAAGAGGGATGGAGATTTGAGTATATTGGAGTGTTCTTGGCTGAAATATGAAGATTTCTAGGAGGAATTTCGAGATTGAGAGTGAGAGAAAGAATAGATATGGTTTGAGTGTTGATGACAATAATGTGTTGGGAGAAAAATGAAAGGAAAGATGATGGGAGGTGTGAGTGGGAGACAATGGGAATAAACTTTTACTTTTGGTGGTCTTCATAATTCTCCACTAACACATGCATCTTAAGAGTTTTATAAAATTTAATGTAGTGTTTATAAAAATAGAGTTTTATAAAAAATAGGTTATTATTTGATTATAACAATCTACTTTGATTTGAAGTTTAATTATAGCATTCAAGTATGATTTTTTTAATTTAATTAGAGCATCATACTTTGATTTGATTTTAATATGGTATCATAATTTAATTTGATTATAGTTATAACGTTATACTATGCTATATTGCTATTAACGTCAATTTATATCGTAGTGTAAGGGTTTTGATCCTATTAGCGTCAAGAAATCTCGAGTAGGGTTTATTAAATTTCCAATTGGGTTGGGTTGACCCGAATCCATTTTAGGCGGATGTCACACATACCTTGCTATTAGATTTTTATAAGTTGTCCATCATGTACATCCTTAATTAATGCAATATTGTAATTATGGGTTTCTTCATTGCTTCCACAATGACTGCATTGAAACTTTCATATGTCATATTCTCAATTGCGACACAACATCGACTAGTTTGATAGTACGCTCTTGACCAAGTATTGGTGTCCTTATTCATCAAGTACTTATATGCAAGTGGATTAAGTGTCTCTGTCTCTTGCATAATAACTTTGAAACTCTGTTATGCAGTTGAGTCGCAGGCTTCCAGAAGATATTTTCGATGTGAGCTCCACCAACATTTTCTTGAAGTTTGAGCAAATGTGTCTGGAACATTGCCTATGCTCAGCCTAAGGTAGCAGCTCCTTTGCAGCAAAATTGTGATTCGTAAACAAATAATGTTACCCTCCAACATACGAACAAGGATATCTGAGAAAAACGCCATTAAAGTTATGATTCACTTTTAAGTATACAACAATAGGGTTTGCCATGCTCTAGTATACGCGTAACAACAAAAGCATAAAATCACATAAAACTTCCTCTTCCCAGGAGAGGAATCCAATCGTCCAAGCTTAAACCCTAGCTTTAACACAAATTCCATCCGTTTTTAACCTTCAATATTGTTTCCTTGTACATATAGATCATCACGTGGAATATGACTATGAAGATGTCTTTAGTCAAAGCCCAAATCAGCAATTTTATTTGTCAAACCTGTCACAGTTGATAAAAATGATTTTAAAAGAAGGTTAATTATGAGTTTAATGGGTTAGTTTTTTTAACCTCAATCTAAATTTACTCTTAACCTACCACACCTCCTAAACTACCATCAATATCTTCAAAGAGACTAAATCTCTCACCCTTAAGGTGGAAGACAATACCAAATACCGCTGGACTAGAAACCCGTTGATAATGGATTAGTGGAGACAAAAATTACAATAGTAACCCTTTAAAACCAAACATCATACTTGATAGTGATTTTGGTTCCTCGAAAAAATAAACATATCTATCGTTATTGGTTGGTCCCGTTTAAATCTCTTCAATTTCCTTCGCAAAAAAAAATTAACATGTCTATCATTATTGCCTGGTCCCATTTACATCTCTTCATTTTCTTCTTTTACTATAGCATGTGGTGATTCTTGGAAGTTTCATATCAGTCTATCCGCTAATCCTGGACATAATCTTACCTTTGTGCCTATTTGGCTCGACGGAAATAAAAATCTCAGCGAGTTACAGCGATCAATCGAATGACATCACCTCCTACGATTCTATCTAGAAGGTGTAAAAGCAATAAAACACTAACTTCATTCATCTTCTCTCAAACCAAAAGAAATGGCGAATACAGTAGCACAACTCGTATTCATCCCTGCACCAGTAATCGGCCATATCAGATCGACAATCGATCTGGCGAAACTACTTGTGAATCTAGATCAGCGGCTCTCTATAGCCGTCCTTGTCATAAACCCACCTTCTGGTTCACGATCTGGCTCAGCTATCACCACTTACATCGAGTCTTTAACTAAGAAAGCAATTGAACGCATTCACTTCATCGAACTCCCTCAAGACGAAACCCTACCTCAACGTGACCCAAAAGCTCCCATGACTTTCGTCAATAATTTCATAAACAGTCATCGGAAATACGTTAGAAACGTTGTAAGCAGTCTGATAAGTCAACCGGGTTCTGGTCGGTTAGCTGGATTTGTCATCGATATGCTCTGCACCGGCATGATAGATGTTGCCAATGAGTTGAATGTTCCGACTTACATATTCTTCACATCTAATGCTGCTTACCTTGGCTTTCAGTTCTATATACAAACCCTCTGTGATGATCATGGCGAAGACGTTATCGCGTTAAGCAATTCAGATGCCAAGATAACTGTTCCGGGTTTCATCAACCCAGTGCCGACGAAGGTCTTTCCGTCAGGGTTCGACACGAAAGAAGGGTTGGACTATGTTCTACTGATCACAAGGAAGTTCAAAGAGGCAAAAGCTATCATCGTTAACACATTCTTGGAATTGGAACCGCACCCAATCGAGTCGTTGTCTTCCAGCAGCAGCATACCGTCTGTGTATCCGGTCGGGCCTCTACTCAACCTAGAAGGCGGTGCCGGAAAAGAGTCGGAAAATGACGTCATCAGCTGGTTGGACAGTCAAGCGCCTTCGTCGGTGGTGTTCTTGTGTTTTGGGAGTTTGGGAAGTTTTGACGAAGTCCAAGTGAAGGAGATTGCATATGCTTTAGAGCGAAGCGGGTGTTCTTTCTTGTGGTCACTACGTGAACCTCCATCGCGGGAGCAGACATCAAGAGCCACCGGAGATTACGAGGATCCAGGAGTGGTATTGCCGGAGGGGTTTCTGGATCGTACTGCTGGAATCGGGAAAGTGATCGGGTGGGCGCCACAGGCGGCGGTGCTAGCTCACGGTGCAGTTGGGGGGTTCGTGTCGCACTGCGGGTGGAACTCTTTGTTGGAGAGTTTGTGGTTCGGTGTACCGGTGGCAACATGGCCGATCTACGCCGAGCAGCAGATGAATGCGTTTGAGATGGTGGTAGAGCTGGGACTGGCGGTGGAAATCAAGTTGGATCATAAGAAGGATTTGTTTAATGGAAAGAGCGATATTGTGACGTCGGAGGAGATAGAGAGTGGGATAAGGCGACTAATGGAGGACGACGGTGTTAGAGAAAAGATGAAAGCGATCGGCAAAAAGAGCAGAGAGACGGTGAGAGAGGGAGGTTCGTCGTATGCTTCCGTCGGTTGTCTAGTTGGTGATTTTATAAATAACATCACATGAGTTTCAATGATATTGGACGATGTCCCATCAATTATGGTTTTTGTTTTAATATTTACTTTTAATATATATATATATATATATATATATATATATATATATATATATATATATATATATATATATATATATATATATATATATATATATATATATATATATATATATATATATATATATATATATATATATATATATATATATATATATATATATATATATATATATATATAGAGGTGTTATTCGGTCGATTAAATCGGGTTTCAGTTAAGTAGGTTTTTTTAAATTTTCTAAATTAATCGTAACCAAACCAAATAAGGGTCGGTTAAATCGATTTCGGTTTAATTGGTTTCGGTTTATTCGGTTTGGTTAAATTCGATTTCGGTTTAATTTAACAAAACCAAATAATGTTCATTTAAATCGATTTCAGTTTAATATGTTTCGATTTAAGCGGTTTCGGTTTAATTTAACCAAACCAAATAATGTTCGGTTAAATCGGTTTCGATTTATTCGATTTGGTTAATCGGTTTAGGTTTATTCGGTTTGGTTAATCGGTTTCGTTTTATTCGGTTTGGTTAATCGGTTTAGGTTTGGTTAAATTAAACCAAAACAGCTTAACCGAACCTTATTTCGTTTGGTTAAATTAAACCGAAACCGCTTAACCAAGTTGAATAAATCGAAACAAATTAAACTGAAATCGATTTAACCAAACCGAATTAACCAAAACCAATTAAACCGAAACCGATTTAACCGAACCTTATTTGATTTGGTTACGATTAATTTGGAAAAATTAAAAAAACCGACTTAACCGAAACCTATATATATATATATATATATATATATATATATATATATATATATATATATATATATATATATATATATATATATATATATATATATATATATATATATATATAAAGTAATATTAAAAAAACCCCTAATTGATGGGACATCATTAAAGTCATTATGAGAGGGTTTTTTTTAAAATGACCCGAGTTTTAATTACCTTTTGGGTGTTCCTATTAACACGAAAAAATTCGTGTATAAATATCACAATATTGCATATTGACGTGACTAGCCCATCTATCACAGTGATTTGAATCATTCAATTTTTATTTATTTATTTTTTACTCTCTTCAATTTTAATAGAAGTTTCAAAGCATACCTTTAATATTTTTAATTTTTTTAATGTGCTATTAAGTTTAATACTTATTTGAATTAAAAAAATTTTGATAATATGATTGTATCTTAAAAAATTTACATAAGAAACTATATCGATCATACCTCTTAACAAGACAACTTTCTATTTATTTATTTTGTTTTTATCATATTTAAGTTTTTATAAAAGTTTTGTTTTGGCCATAAATATTTTCATGATAGTCATGCTCTTTGAAGTTTATAATATGAAAAATAACACAAAACTCAAAATAAAGAGTAGGCTCGTCATTTCACACGTTTTTATTTCTCATGTTTTTAATGGGTGTTACTATTTGCACTACAAATAATGTGTTTTAGTAATTATAACTATCGAATCATGACTCTCTGACACATTCAACATATCCTAATTCCTACCTAGTATTTACTCCTTAGCTTGCACAAACAATATGAAATATAATTCTTTTTCTTATAATTTTAATAAATTTAGTATGTGGTAGAATTATATATAAAAAAAGTTTTTCTTAAAAATATAATATATTGTAAAATACCATATATATATATATATATATATATATATATATATATATATATATATATATATATATATATATATATATATATATATATATATATATATATATATATATATATATATATATATATATATATATATATATATATATGTGAGCAATGACTTTAGTTTCGTTCCGGAGTTCGAGCGTTAAAAGTTAGTTCGAGCAGGGATCTTTTATTTTTTCTTTTATAGGAAAAATGAATGAAAATAAAAGCGGTGGCCGACAAGGCCCTGGAAGGCTACTAACGGTAGCGAATCTCAGAATACGAAGAAGATCAGAAAGGCCATCATAAGAATTCAATTTATATTAATATATAAATATAATTAAAGTTATTAAATTGTGAAAAAATACACTGGTGACGACGGTGGTGGTGGCGGTGACAGAGACTGAGGTAGTGGTGATGATGGGTGTTGGTAGCAGTAGTAGAGGTGGAGGTGCTGGCAGCGCTGACGTTGGTGGCGATAGTGTTAGAGGTGATCGAGACAGCACTAGTGACGGTGACGGTTTGTGTAGGAAGTGCTGGTGCTGGTGCTGGTGCTGGTGCTGGTGCTGGTGCTGGTGCTGGTGCTGGTGCTGGTGCTGGTGCTGGTGCTGGTGCTGGTGCTGGTGCTGGTGCTGGTGGCGGCGGTGGTGGCGGAAGTAGTGGCGGCGGCAGCGGTGGTATATAGGAATGAGTTCAAATGAGACATCAAAAATCTAAGCAAACACGACGGTGGTGGTAGATATGGCAGTGGCGGCGGCAGTGGTGATGGTGGCTAATATGTTGGACACTAGATTTGTCGTGAAGACTAATATGTTGTACATTAGATTTGTCATCGCTAACATGTATAGTGTCGTTCATTATCTAAGCAAACACAGACTTTTCGATCTGACATGGTACGCAAGACATCAAAAATCATGCAATTATTGTTATTGTATACGTTCACGGTTATCATTATGTGAATGTCGATTTACAATGCCTATTATTTCTATTTGATGTAATTATAAATCACAATTGCCTGATGGTTGAGAAACTATCTATAACGTTTAACTGAATTCTTACATTTCACCAAATAAACCATGTTATAATTTTATTATGTCAAAATTTGATTTACCTAATATTTAATAGATACAAATTATATTTTACTAGAATAATTGAAAAATGAGTAAAACACATATAAAAACTTATATATAATAGAATTAAAATAAAATAAGAAACAACTCGATTTAAAAATAATAATAATGGGAGAATGTATATACATGGTATACGTAAATTAAATAGAATCCAAAAACGTAATATCATATTAATAAAATAAATTGAATTAACAAATCAAATCAACTATTCAAAACCCATTATTATTTAATGATAAAGTAGTGTATATAAGTTTTTTTTAGTGCATATAAAATTCCCCGTTTTTAATGAAGTAGATATAGGGTAACAACAACTGAAACGAAAATTACCAGTAAGTATGAAAAATATTGATCCAATTTATCAAATCAATTAAAATATTGTTTGGTATGTTAATAATATATATAAGTTTAAATATCTAAGTTTGTGTGTCAATAATATATATCTTATATTTGTGTGTGTGTGTGTATATATATATATATATATATATATATATATATATATATATATATATATATATATATATATATATATATATATATATATATATATATATATATATATATATATATATATACACACGATCAACGTTTTATATTTTTCATATTGAATGTATTCTTCATCAAAATTACGAAAGTCATTATTTTATAGAATACATAAGACATTTGTTATAAACAGAGACTTAACCAAATAATAAATTGGAAAGACCGGACAGGTGAAACATATTATAAGTTATTTTTACTTTCTATTTATTTCTTGATTTTTTTATTTGGATTTTTGTATTAATACAACAAATTCATACTTTATTACGTACGCATATAAAGGTGGTGGAGTTGGCAGTAGCAGAAGTAGTGGAGGTGGTAGTAGTGGCGGTGGGTTGTGGTGGTGGTAAAGATGGTAGCGGCGGTGGTGGTCGAGATGGTGATAGAGGTGGTGAAGTTGGTAGTAGCAGTGGTGGTGGTGGCTGCCGATAACGATGGGGAATGTGGCGACAGCAACGGTGATAGCTGAGATGGCGGTGGCAGAGGTAATGGTGGTGGCGACAACGGTGGTGGTGGTGATGAAGGTGGTGTAGGTGGTAGTGGTGATGAAAATCATATGTAAATAATAATATATATCTCGTAGTTAGAGCGTTAACGCCCAACGACGCCACAGCACTAGAGCGGCAAGAAAAATATGTGGCTGAAATTCATTATCGTATTGTCAACTTTTTTTTTCATTCTCAATGTAACATCTATATATATATATATATATATATATATATATATATATATATATATATATATATATATATATATATATATATATATATATATATATATATATATATATATATATATATATATATATATAACAAGAATAAGATTTATTAAAATCACACACAACAAAATATAAAAACTTAAAAAAATTGGGTTATAATATGACAATCTTGTGAAACAAAAAGGAAGTAATATAAAAATATTTTGATTGTCAATCAAATCAAACCAAACGTCAACTTTCCAAACGTCAAATTTTCGTGTAAAAGGTGTGGTTCTTGCTATTTTAAGGAATAGTTTGTAAGAATCTCAAAATTCGTGCAGTTCAATTTTTAATTGGATAGAAATTAAAAGGAAAATTATATGTATTTTGTTTTTTATTGTATTTTTTTTTATTAATAGTTTTTGATTTATTATTATTATTATTATATTATTATTATTATTAAAAAATAATAATAATAAATTTACTTTTTATAATTTTTACGTTTTAATAACAATAAACAATAGTTTTTTTTAAACTGATTACGATACAACGAACAACGTTTATATTTTATATAATTATGTCAGATTATATGAAAATGGTTATATCAAATTCACACACAAGCCTGAACAAACGGTGATGGTGTACAATTGGGTCGACGGATCAAGAATGACGGTTTCCGACAAATAATAACGTGAATTACGATTACCTAAAAACGGTATAAACTTGAAGAATTTTATAAAGAATAAATTTCTACATACAATCACTTGATTTAAAAACAACTGAATAAATTCGAACGACAAACCAAGAGGCATTAGATTATCAATAACACGAACGGTTATAATTTTATAAAAGTTTAATAATTATAAATATAATTTAATAATAATAATAATAATAATAATTAAAAAAGACAACAAAAGACAAAATTAGGATAACACAAATCACTTAGTCAAATCAGGGGATGTATTGATTAAAAAACTAATTTAAATAAAACCCTTTTTGATTTAAATGACTATTAAGCAGGGTACAATATGAAATAGGGGGTATTTATAGTACAACCCAAATTATAATGTAGTCTTGTAAAATTTTATTGTTTAAAAATCATTAATTTTTTTTAAAACCGTTAAGAATGTTTTACCCACTAAGGTTATTCGGTATACTACCCATATCTTTGGCAATAGGTTTTCCAACATTAAAACAAGCACACACCATTGTGGGTGTGTCTCCACGCAGTCACGACCAGGAGAAACAAACAGAGATGAAGAAGCAGAAGAGTAGAGAGAGGAATAAACAGAGAGGAAGAAGAAGAAGAGAAAAAGGTGTTGCCGACCGTTGCTACCACCACGACACACCACGGCGGCGTGACCCACATTTGGGCGGGGCGGTGTTCCACGTCGTGGTTGTTGTCCACATCACACCCACGCTACTGGCATTGGGTACATACCGGAGAGTCTAATAAGGCTATCTAAACAATACAAACCAGTTTTCCATGTCATGTCATGAAGGAAAAATCACATTATTGACACAGTGGGTCTAGTTAATGTAAGGCTATTCGGTAAACACCCCAGGGCTGTGTCGTGGGTCTAACGTGGACACTCCCTACACCGTGGAACACCGTCCCGGTATGGCATGGACCAAGGCACCGTGGCTTGTCGTGGGTGGAGAGACGGGGGCAACGACACTATCTCGTCTTCTCCTCTCTATCTCTCTCCTCTTTCTGCTTCTTCCTCTCTCTCCTCTTCTCCTTTTCCTCTCTCGTTTCTCTTGGTTGTTGAAGTGTCGAGCACACCCACAATAGTGTGGGATGGTTTTGATATTGATGTGGAATCAAACCCACACATAAAAAAGGTGTATGTATACATTTACATAGCTCTGTAACAAAGCAGAAAGTCGTGAAAACAAGCATGGTAGCTTACACAGGCATACATGTAGCCTAGTGGTTATCTTCCATGGCACCCAATCCACGATCTTATGGTGACGACACGAGCTATACACCTTTAACCATGCGGAATACGTTTTTTATGAAACTTGTGTTTACAATTCATTTCTTTCGCTTCAACTCCGACTTTAAATTCATCATAACATATTGAACATTGAACCGATGTTTCCTCATTTATTACTTGCATCCACCACCCTTTTTGCGTCGGTGGCCGCTTCTTACACTACCCATTTCCTCTATGAGCACTTGATTTTTAGCTCTCTATATTCCTCCATATCTCGATTTAAAATCAAGCCCTGTTATCGATCACAATCAAATCTGAAGTAAACGTCAAGAAACACTATGTAGAAAAATTAGGGTTTGTTGATTCAAAGAAATTATTAAAGATCCACAACATATAAAACCCTAGAAACCCTTGATCTGAGATTACATATATAGATAAAAGTTCTAATGGTAATTTAATAATTATTACTAATTCAAACAAATTATTATAGATCAACATGATTACTATAATTCCTCTCTAAGCTATTCTCTGTAAAACTTTTACCACCATGAAAGCACCAATGGAACAGAGCCTAAATGTAGGTTCATTTAGAAACAACACAATGGGATTATGTTGATTCCGATGGAAACACGATGGCTTTCCCTAGTGAAAACCCTTCAACACGTCGTTCATCTCCAATAATCATTTTTACAACATTTCTGAGACCTACTGATTGATCAACGCTTGAACTCTTGCTCTCTTTTTTGATTTCAAAAGCTTTTGAGGAAACAAACGGTCTTGCTCTCTTTTTTCGATTAAATGAGATGGCAGTTGAATAGGACTGACATGACAGGCTAGGTAGCTTTAATTGGCTAGGCCCTTTGTTTGGGGGTCAAGCATGTTGTTAACCTGAATTAATGGATTTCATGTCTTTAGAAAGCCAAAAACATGTTAGTGACCTTTTCAAACAAAAGCTAAAAGTTTGTAGGGCTATAATATCATTTTCCAAAAATTAAAAGACCTATTATAATTTTATTAAACTCTGTTTGTAGAGTTCAATGAGTATTAAACAATACCATCCATGTCGTCATCTCTCCCGTATCTCAAATTTAGTTTAATTACATATCATGATCATTGAAGTCTCGTTAAACTCTCATTAGAAACGGTCTTAATACAATTGGATTGTAATGATTATTGCTTATAATAATGGGTGTTGCTACATGCACACTTTTATTGAAATTGCTTCATTCACTATCTTGATATAAAACTTTGTATTTTTATTGTTCTTTTTACTTCATGCACCCCATTTGATTTCATTTTTTTGTCTTCTTATCTTAATTGTTTTGTGTTGTTTTGTCTATTATTATTATTATTATTATTATTATTATTATTATTATTATTAATATTTGTTGGTTATATGCTTATCGTTATAACAAGTTCGTAATATTACTATAAATAGTAGGGTCCTTTTGGGTTACACGCAAGAGACGATTTAGCTAAAAGAGATCGAAAATAAACTTGAGGGGTTAAGTTTGTTAATATACCAAAGTAAATGTATATTAATTAGAAACTTAATGGCTTAAGTTTATTAATATACCAAAGTAAATGTATATTATAAAGGACTAAAGTGAAATTATCAACAGTTTGAATTTCAAATAGTCATTATCCACAAGGGAGGAGATAAGGATGAGATGCACTATAAATACAACCCTAGATTTGAGTTGTAAGTGATCCCAAAAACCCTAAAATTTGTCACTCTCCTCCCACCCCTCGGTATATGGCCGATTTCTTCCAAAACCTTAAGTATTACGTGCTAAAACTTCAAGCAAAGGTATATACTACATCAACGGGTTATGAATCGTTGTCTTGGGTGCGATTACATTAGAGGAGTTCTACTTTGGGCTCTCGTCATCCTAACAAGATCAGATCCGAGATCTAAAATGTATTTTCTTGAACCCTCTTGATTTTACAGTTACAAAAGTGTGTATGATTCTTTGGTCGTCTTGAATATGATTTTGTTTTAAGTTTCCGCTGCGTTTGTTTTATGTTATCGTATTCTAACAGTGGTATCAGAGCCACTTTATCATGATTTTGTACTGTTTGATTCGATTAGATCTGTTAAAAATTGTTTTTTTAATTTTCGAATCTGTTCGACATCCGCGCCATGGTCCTTGAATGATCGTGTCGCGGTCTTCTATACAGTTACGGTTATTAGGGTTTTTCCGCGTCACGTTTCCTAGTGTTCCACGTCGTGTCATCCCTGTCATGATCGTGTTCTGTTGATTACTGTGTCGCGTTTCTAGTGTTCCGCGTCGCGACGGTCGTAACGCATTTGTGAAATCATATTTCTTCATATGCAAAATGGTGTTTTTTTGGTATTATATGATTGTTTAGATTAATGATTGACATTGAATGCTTGCATACTCAATAGGATTAATAGCTAAACACAAAGTTTAAAATGCTTCAAATTTTAATAGATAATTGTTTAAATTAGGGTTATTGATCTAAAGGCCCTACAAAGTATCACAAAAAATTTTAAAAGGTCCCTGAACTTTAATTGCGTTGTTTTAAGCCATTAAAGAGAAAATAATCGTGACTATTTAGTCCTTTTTGGAAGTGTTACCGGATGAGACGGTGAACCAGCTTATGTGGCATACACATGGCAAATTCGTTTGAATTAAATAAGAAAAAAAAGACACCTGGATAATATGATCGAAATAAATGACCAAATGACAGTGTCCAGGAGCTTCATTACTCATATCGGTGTAGTTGAAACAACAGTGGGGAGATTAGGGTTTTTCAGGAACGAAGGAAGTGTCGAGTAAGGATTTTCAAGGTTGAATTAGGAGTTACTTGATAGTGTTTTATTTTTACAATAAAACACTATCATTTAAAGACTGTTTTATCGCATTAATACGCTTAGAGGCACACAAAAACTATCTTTTTTTGCAAAATAAAAGAATCCAAAAACCGCCTTAAAACATGCAAAATGCTTCTTCATAACAGATATGGTCAGACAGATCCGTCTAACCTACCTCATCTGTTAAAACCAAACAATCACATTTTATAAGAATGCATGTTTTCACAACAAATAGGCAAAAGCTCACATTCCAACGGCAGCTCCTGATGCACACCACAGACTCCCAAAAGTCTGGCGGTGATAATAGATCTACTGTCGGGTCAATACTAACCCATGCCAGCCATTTGTTTTCACATAGAAAACATCTCACAAATCACGGGGAAATCCTATTAAGATATCATTAATTCTCTTAATAGAATTATGATTAATTTGTCTACAGTCCCCAGACATCCTCACAAAAATTGCAAGCTAAACGAGAGAATATCTCATTCTTCATACACTACACATCACAGCCCACTGCTGTGTTGCAGATGCAAATCTGCCAGAACTATGGTTTTCACCATAGGAAATCCTGATAAGCTCAACATCAAAACAGGCTTATATTAACAGGTGGCTAAACATGAATTACGATTCATGTTTAACTTGAACAGAGTTCTCCGGAGCTGCTGGTGTGAGGAAAACAAGAGGGATTTGTGTGCTAACATTTATGGCTTATTTTCAGGAACAAGACCCAAGAACTGTAACGAAACAATCAAACCCGAGGAAGTGACGCTCAAACTTAAGACCAAAAAAAAAATACCAAAAATACATAAAAAGTACAGCAATCGCGACTTGAAGATCCTGTGTCGCGACGTGAAGAAAAACAAAACAGAAAACCAAAAAGCTACAGCGCTCGCGCCGCGACGGAACCCATGGTCGCGACGCGAAGGCCTTGGACGCGACCATACCTAATTCTTAGTCGCGAGACTACCAACAAACCCACTAGCCAGACCAGCTAAGCATCTTCGCGACGCGACCAAAAGTGACCGCGACCAAAAGTGAACGCGACGGAAAGGTCGACATACCAGCGAAGACGCACTAACCCGACAAAACGTGCACCGACCACCAGCCAAGCACCCTCGCGACGTGACGGACCCTTTGGTCGCGACGCGAGCACTGTGCTCAGCCAGTATAAATAGAAGCTCTCCAAGCACGGATTTACACACCAATTTACATTCTCTACATATCAAGTTACTAATTCACTTTCTAGTTGTTGTAATAGTCGAAAGACCTCTTAGTTAGTCGTTTAGAACCGATAGATCATCTATCTCGGTTGTAATTTTAGTAGTAATTCAAGATCATCCGAAGGATACACGCACCAAGTTACATGTCAAGAACCACCACGACCAGCTCCACGATCATCATGGAAAGCTAATCTTTTCAGATTACTTCCGGTAATGTTATCCAACTTTTAGTATAGCATGTTTTTACTTTGATTCCGACAAGTGTTTTACTATTGTAATTCTTAAACTCTTATCTCTTTGAATACAACTAGTGAATCATTTGTGTTTACTTCTACTTTCTATCATATTCTCAAGACATAGTATTACCAACATATTATTCGTACCTATCTCACCTAAATAACGAGCTAAGACGGATAATCAGTTAATATACTTTGTGCCTAATTAATATGCTAAGAAGTTGTAACGTTACTCTCATCTAGATAAAACATAATATTGCTATACCATTGTTTGTGCCTAATCTACATAAATGTTAGACAAAGACAAATAATTGATTCAACATGTTATGTATTTACCTAAGTAATAGTAATTGTTAGTAAACTGTAATTATTTCAAAGTAATTATATCGGAATCATCGTAATAAAACATGTGAAACTAATTGTGATAACTAAACCGGAAGTAATTCTTTCTCCAATATCAAGTTACAATCTCAATATTTTTACCATCACCGTTAAAAATCTACTTTACAACTCGTTAAAAATTAACCACTAAATCCTTGGACTCGACCCCGCTTGCCCTATCTACATAGTAAAAGTGGGTTATAAATTGTTTTTGACGCGTGTGACGATAGCGTTGTCAAAATGGCGCCGTTGCCGGGGATTATGTGCGCTTAATTTCTAAAGAGTTGCTTAAAGTTAATTGTTTTCTTTTTGTTATTATTTTTTTTTCTTGTGCAAACTCACTTGTTTATGCATACAAGACATAGTAGCAATAATTCACCGCTCTTATTCAATCCGGAACCCGAAAGATCTTTTAGAAACAATCGAATTGCAAGACGCTTATTTAGAACAATGAATGTGGACGAAGTATTGGTAGAGGATGTTCCCGATGAATCACATATACAACCTCCACAAATGGGTCCGCAAAATCCCATACCACAAGCACATCCACCAAATCTTCCACAATACCGCAACAATGGCAATGGTGGTTATCAAGGAGATAACACCAATAATTGGAATGGCATGAACCGACACAACGGTGGTTTTCAAGAAGGTAATCATTTCCAATACAATCCTCGTTATTTAGATCAACCAAATAGACATTCTGTAGCATCTCACTTTCAACCAGGTGATTATGATGATCCTTCACCTATAATATTTCCACACGGAAACGAACATATTGTAGAAATTCGACCACAATTAATTGGGGTAATCCCACTTTTTCGTGGTTATAAAAATGAGGATCCTTATAATCACTTGTATGAATTTCTTGCAATAGCAAATGCAAACACGCCAAGAGAAACCAATAGAGACACGTTTAAATTGCATTTATTTCCATTTACCTTAAAAGAAAAAGCGAAATATTGGTTTACATCACTTGCTCCCGGAAGTATTAATACTTGGGATCAATTGAGAACCAACTTTTTACAAGAGTTTTACCCAGCTAGTAAAACCACAGAAATAAGAAAAGCCATACAAGATTTTACACAAAACGAAGAATTCCATGATGCATTCGATCGTCTTAAAGAATTACTACGATCGTGTCCACATCATGAATTCCCTCGTTGGCAACTTGTACGGTATTTCTTTGATGGGGTAGACAGCACAAACCAATCCATGATAAACGCTGCCTCAAGTGGTACATTTATGTTGCAAGATAGTGAGAATGCATGGAAATTTTTGGAACAATTAAGTAATGGTTCAAAAGCCAATTATTCCACAAGAAAACAAGAAATTCCAAATCAAACCGTTGCAACAATAGCACTCGATAAAACATGGAAAACTGGGGTAAAATCTGACATCATGGCTTTAAGTAAAAAGGTTGATTTATTACTTACAAGCCTTGGAAAAGAGAAAGGTGTTAATGTTTTGCAGGGACAGAAGTCATGTGCAAATTGTGGAAATACTGGACACGTTGCACATAATTGTACAAAAACTCGGGAAGAACTCAATCATTTAAATGGATATGGCCAACACCATAATCCACAAAGATCTTTCAGACCAAGCAATCAAGGCAATTATAACAACAACAATCAGGGAAACTACCATAACAATAATCAGGGGAACTTTAATAATAACAATCAGAGAGGACAATATCAAAACCAACATCAAAACCAGCAACGAACATTTCAACCCAACCACAACGGAAGAGAAGGAAGTACAAGCAGAAAGGAACCAGAAAATGAAGGAACCAAACTAGACAAGATTATGGAATTCATCACCCAAACATACCAGAAGACCGACACCAACACCAAAACGATCGCTGCAATGGAGAAGCAAATAGCACAATTAGCCGAACAACTGGGGAAAAGAGAAGAAGGGAAATTCCCAAGCAACACAACTGTGAATCCGTCTCACAGTCAACGACCGGGAAAAGAACACCAAGTCAACCAAGTCATCTCTTTGCGAAGCGGGAAGAAAGTCGACAATCAGGTAAGTGCTCTTCCTAACCCAACTTTAGAAGAAGAAAGTGACACCGAAGAAATATACAATGAAAAAGAAGAACTAGAAAAAATTTTAAAAGAAAAAGAAATAGAAATTGAACAAAATAACATCGCACCATATCCTTCAGCCCTCGAACCATCGACTTCTAAAGACACAAAACGGACTAAGTCGGAAGACATGTGGGAAGTCTTTTCCCAAGTCAAAATAAATATTCCATTAGTCAAACTAATCAGAGAAGTCCCCTCATACGCAAAATTTCTGAAAGACTTATGTATTCAGAAAAGAAAGTTAAAGTCACGTCTCCCAAAGAAAGTAGACTTAACAGAACATGCCAGTTCTATAGTCTCTAACTCTCTTCCTCCTAAACTCAAGGACCCAGGAGCACCCTTAATCTCTGTCACCGTAGGCAACATAAACATAAAAAAAGCACTTTTAGACCTTGGAGCAAGTGTCAACATTCTTCCAGGAAATTTGTTTGATCAGTATGAACTAGGCAATCTAGAACATACTGATATCATTTTACAACTAGCTGACAAATCCACAAAAATCCCACGAGGAATGTTGACCGATGTTATAATCAAGGTGGATGAATTTTACTATCCAGTTGACTTCTTAGTACTTGATACTGAACATACCTATAAGGAAAGTCAAGCTTCAATTATTTTGGGACGACCATTTCTAGCAACAACAAACGCCCAAATTAATTGTAGAACAGGAGCAATGGATATCGCCTTTGGAAATAGAAAACTCAGATTAAATGTTTTTAACACATTTAACAATTCATCAACAGAACATGAATGTTATCAAGTTGATGTAGTTGATGACTTAGTGCATCAAACTACACCAACCATCTTAAGATCTGACGAATTGGAAAGTTTTCTTAACAACACCAGGATTGAAGACAGGGACACAAAAGAAATACACATGATAGAAGAAGTTTTTCAAACACAGCAATGGAAAACACCATGGATCCCACAAGTGGAAAAATTACCCACGAATTTTTCAGCACCGCTAAAATCATCCTTTGAAGTACCACCGGTCTTAGAATTGAAAACACTACCTAAACATTTGAAATATTCATTCTTAGGACCTAACAAAACTCTACCTGTAATAATTTCTGCTGATTTAACAGGTGCTCAAGAGGAAACTTTGTTAGAAGTGTTGATGAAATATAAGGAAGCTATTGGATGGACAATAGCAGATCTGAAGGGAATAAGTCCAGCGACGTGTATGCACCGAATCATTACTGAAGAAGGCACGAAACCAGCACGAGAAACACAAAGACGATTGAACCCAAACCTCAGAGAAGTAGTCAAGAAGGAGGTACTTAAATGGTTGGACGCCGGCATTATTTACCCAATATCTGACAGCGATTGGGTAAGTCCAACCCAAACAGTGCCTAAGAAATCAGGAATCACAGTAGTCGAAACAGAAGATGGAGAGAAGATGACCACCAGACCAATCACAGGGTGGAGAGTATGCATCGACTACCGCAAGTTGAATGCTGCAACGTCAAAGGATCATTTCCCACTCCCATTCATCGACCAAATAGTCGAAAAACTATCTGGAAAAAAATTCTACTGTTTTCTAGACGGATACTCGGGATACAACCAAATTGCCATCCATCCCGAGGATCAGGCTAAAACAACCTTTACTTGTCCCTATGGCACCTTTGCTTTTCGAAGGATGCCATTCGGATTATGTAATGCTCCCGCCACGTTCCAACGTTGCATGATGGCTATATTTTCTGATATGGTGGGAGAATCGCTAGAAATTTTCATGGATGATTTTTCGATATTTGGCTCCTCTTTTGAAAATTGTTTAAAACAGCTAGAGAAAGTACTAAAAAGATGCACAGAATCTAATTTAATTTTAAGCTGGGAGAAGAGTCATTTCATGGTCAAGGAAGGAATTGTACTTGGGCATGTCGTTTCAGAACGCGGTTTTGAAGTCGATAGAGCCAAAGTACAAATCATCTCCACTCTTCCCCCACCAAGCTCGGTAAAAGGCATCCGTTCCTTTCTTGGACATGCCGGATTTTATCGACGATTCATCAAAGATTTTAGTACCATCTCTAAACCACTGTGTAAATTGTTATTAAAAGACGCACCATTTGTCTTTGATAACGACTGTCAAGAAGCATTCACCATTTTGAAACATAAATTAACCGAAGCACCAATTTTGCAAGCACCTAATTGGCTTCTTCCTTTTGAGATAATGTGTGATGCTAGTGATTATGCAGTAGGAGCAGTCTTGGGACAAAGGGTGGACAAGAAACCGGTGGTCATTTGCTATTCAAGCAAAACATTTTCTGAAGCACAGCTCAATTATACCACCACAGAAAAAGAACTATTGGCAGTTGTGTACGCTTTGGATAAATTTAGATCTTACATTTGGGGATCTAAAGTTATCCTGTACACCGATCACAGTGCCATCCGTCACCTGATGGAAAAAAAGGAAACAAAACCAAGACTCATTCGGTGGGTACTGTTGTTACAGGAATTCGATATAGAGATCCGAGACAAAAAGGGATCTAAAAATGTGGTGGCCGATCATCTTTCCAGGATCCAAACAGATGAAATTCAAGGAGAAACAATACGAGAAGATTTTCCTGATGAACAACTATTTTCTGTGCAAAAATTACCATGGTTTGCTAATTTGGTTAATTATTTTGTAACAGGACAAACACCACAACACTGGACTACTCAACAAAGGAGATACTTTTTCTCCCAAACCAAGCAATATCTGTGGGAGGATCCAGATCTGTTCAAAATAGGAGCAGACCAAGTTATAAGAAGATGTGTACCAGATGATGAACAAACAGACATTCTCCATCACTGTCATTCTTATGCATGTGGAGGACACTTTAGTGCTAAAAAAACCGGGCACCGAGTTCTTCAAAGTGGTTTTTTCTGGCCCTCTTTATTTAAAGATGCTTATACGTATGTCAAGGCTTGTAACAGATGCCAACAAATGGGAGGAATCTCAAGACGAGACATGATGCCAATGTCCCCAATACTTATTGTTGAAATTTTTGACGTTTGGGGCATTGACTTCATGGGACCATTCCCCACATCTTTTGGAAATTTATATATTCTATTAGCTGTTGATTACGTGTCCAAATGGGTGGAAGCTGAAGCCACCAGAACAAACGACCACAATGTCGTATGCAAATTTGTCAAAAAGAACATTTTCTCTAGACACGGAATCCCTCGAACCATCATAAGTGACGGGGGTTCCCATTTTAAAAATAGACATTTTGCAAAAGTTTTGAAACATTATGGTGTTACCCACAAAATTGGTACACCATATCACCCACAGACAAGTGGACAAGCAGAAGTCTCTAATCGAGAAATTAAAAGAATTCTAGAAAAGACAGTCAGACCAGACCGAAAGGACTGGTCCATTCGATTAGATGATGCCTTATGGGCCTATCGGACAGCGTATAAAACACCCATCGGAATGTCCCCATATAGACTCGTGTATGGCAAGCCATGCCATTTACCAGTTAGAGCATCGTGCCATGTGGGCAATTAAAAATGCTAATGTCAATTTAACTGATGCAGGTGAAGAGAGAAAATTCCAGTTATCAGAACCGGAAGAAATAAGGAAAGAAGCATATGAGAGTTCGAAGATTTATAAAGAAAAAACAAAGAACTTTCATGACCGCCACATTGTCCGAAAACAATTTCACAAAGGACAATTAGTGTGGTTATTCGATTCACGCCTCAAATTATTCCCTGGAAAACTAAAAAGCAAATGGACTGGTCCATATGTTATAACCGATGTTGCACTACATGGTGCAATAGAAATCAAACCAGAAAAGGGAGGAGAACCGTTTAAAGTCAATGGACAACGGTTAAAGCCTTACGTTCAAATGGTGGATAACTCAAAAGTGGCGTTTGAAAAAATTGCTTTAATTAACCCACAACTCTGACCATTTGAACATAAGGCACTGCGTCCGGCTGAAGACGTTAAACTTAGCGCTTTTCGGGAGGCAACCCGAGAACTTTGTGGGTGTGTTCACTGCAAGCCCTCATTTACACTTATGCAAAGCATAAGTGTGTAGTCTGTTAATTAGTTGTTTTTATTATGTTTGATTATTTGAATTGAGAGTGTTTTATTTTATAAAAACATAAAAAACATAAAAATTGTGTGTATTAAATGTACGGACATACAGGTAAAAAGAGGGTATAAAAACAAGATTGAAAAATGAAAAAAATAGCCCTCTGGAGACCCCTCGCGACGAAACGAAAATTCTTCGCGACCGCGAGAGTAGAAAAATTGCGATCAGGAAATACCATCTTACAGTTCTCGCGCCGCGACCACCACCTCCGTCGCGACCATGCACCCGTTGCGAAGGAGCGTGAATCAGGTATAAACCCTAACCTTAAGCCATCCGCCGCATTTGTCACTCTCTCTCTTCCTCTCGCGACTCTCTCTCACGGCCGGGTATTTTTTCAATCAAACTACCGATTTTCGTCATTTTTTCTTGCGTAGATCATCATCCAAGGTACGTATACTCTTCCTCTACCCTTGATTTAGGTTTTTACATATCGAATCATAGTAAAATCGCACGGATTTGGTCCGGGCCCAAGGTTTCCGATCGGGTTTGTGTTAATGTCGTTATTCCTTGAAATTGATGCTTGTGCAAGCTAGATATAACACTTAGGAACCCCTAGGACTTAATGCATTAAGTCAAAACTGAGCAAAACAGGAGAAAACTTCGATCCCGCTCGGTCCGTTCCGCCCTCGCGATCGCGACCACCACATTCCTCGCGACTTGAAGCTGGACGCGACCAGGACGCGACCTGGTCGCGAAGGCTGGGCAGGGGCTGAAAAATTTGTTCGTTTTTGCTATTTTTCTTGCGTGTTTAACTAGATTAATGATTTGTATGAATTGGAAATTTACAGATATGGCCCGCAGAAGGGAACAACGCCAACAACCAGTCGAAAGGGACGACATTGCCTCACATCAATGGTTACGGTTCCCAAATACCATTCCCGCGGTAAGGAAAAATGCGTACGAAGCAAATTTAGACAGATTCAAAAGAAGAGACGTGGAGCCAGCCTTGGTATTAGACTGGAATTTTGCTAATACCATTGGGCTTACTACAGCACTTGACCAATATTTGGTCAAGACCGATGGTGCATACACCAGTTACGCATGGAGGAACTTGTTTCAGATTCGGGAGCACAGCTACAAAGAGCTGATGCTGGAGTTCTTCTCCACGGTCACTTTCGATCCGACCGAGGAGGACATGTTTGTGCGTACCGGTCTCTCTTTCCGACTTGGAGGAGAGCCAAGGCAGTGCAGCGTGGTCGATCTGGGATGGAGACTGGGTCTCTATCCACATAGTGACGTCCGTACACCGGAGTTTAGGGATTATCTGGCTCACTGCATCACCAGCCCACCTGAGGACTTGGTCAATGAAGAATTCTGGGGAGAGATTGCCAGTACTATATACCTTCCCGAGACTGCTATAGAGAGTGCGATCCGCTCTCCGATTCATCGAGTATTACACCGACTTGTTGCTACCTCCGTCAATCAACGGAGGGGCTGCGAGAAGGTTCCTACAACAGATCTGTTTTACCTGTGGTGCCTTTTGACACCAGGGAGGCACTGTAACCTCCCGTATTCACTGGCGTTTTTCTTGGCCCGCAAGGCCACAGGGGCCCGCGCTTCTAGCCCCCTTTGTGGTGGTCATCTGATCACCCGACTGGCTCATTCATATGGCATCACAGCATTGCCAGCAATGCGGTCCATGACCCCGAGAGAGCCGAGAGCCATCGGACGTCAGTACCTGGAGACTATGCGAGTGATCAGACAGTCAGGAGGACCAGGCGTATTTGTACTAGATGAGCCAGAGCAGGAGGAGCAGGCACCCGAGGCTGCTCAAGCACCACCTCCACCTCCCAGGCGCCGACAGCGCCAGCGACAGAGATCCCCCGTACCACCGCAGGACCCGGAGCCCGAGATCAACCTCGGGACGATTTATCGACAGATGCAGGAGTGGCATCTGACCCATCAGGTCCAGCAGCAGTGGGTGGCAGATTCCATGACCGACTTCTTCCGACATCAAGGATTCCAGCCACAGTATCCATACCCGAGTACCGTTCCACCGGTACCTGACTGGTACACAGGTAGCCATCCTACAGGAGACGAGGCAGGACCATCGGGGACCCATTATGATGATGAGGATGATGAGTGAGTATTTATCTTTTTATTTCCAATTTAGTGTGAACTTTTAGATACTACTGTGTTTTATTTACTGTTGGTTTGAATTTAACTATTGTGTGGTGTGAATTTATTTTTGTTTATTTTGTGATTGTTCAGAATGACGTTTGTTTGTTTGTTGATTATATTACAGAAAGCGATCTAACATGCTGGCAGTCAGTTCAGCGCCCAACGTATCAAAAGATCGACCGTAATTTAAAAAAAAAAAATTATTAAAATATTATTTTTGCGAAAAACTCAATTTTGCTTGAGGACAAGCAAACCTCAAGTGTGTAGTATTTTGATAGTGTTTTATTTTTACAATAAAACACTATCATTTAAAGACTGTTTTATCGCATTAATACGCTTAGAGGCACACAAAAACTATCTTTTTGTGCAAAATAAAAGAATCCAAAAACCGCCTTAAAACATGCAAAATGCTTCTTCATAACAGATATGGTCAGACAGATCCGTCTAACCTACCTCATCTGTTAAAACCAAACAATCACATTTTATAAGAATGCATGTTTTCACAACAAATAGGCAAAAGCTCACATTCCAACGGCAGCTCCTGATGCACACCACAGACTCCCAAAAGTCTGGCGGTGATAATAGATCTACTGTCGGGTCAATACTAACCCATGCCAGCCATTTGTTTTCACATAGAAAACATCTCACAAATCACGGGGAAATCCTATTAAGATATCATTAATTCTCTTAATAGAATTATGATTAATTTGTCTACAGTCCCCAGACATCCTCACAAAAATTGCAAGCTAAACGAGAGAATATCTCATTCTTCATACACTGCACATCACAGCCCACTGCTGTGTTGCAGATGCAAATCTGCCAGAACTATGGTTTTCACCATAGGAAATCCTGATAAGCTCAACATCAAAACAGACTTATATTAACAGGTGGCTAAACATGAATTACGATTCATGTTTAACTTGAACAGAGTTCTCCGGAGCTGCTGGTGTGAGGAAAACAAGAGGGATTTGTGTGCTAACATTTATGGCTTATTTTCAGGAACAAGACCCAAGAACTGTAACGAAACAATCAAACCCGAGGAAGTGACGCTCAAACTTAAGACCAAAAAAAAATACCAAAAATACATAAAAAGTACAGCAATCGCGACTTGAAGATCCTGTGTCGCGACGTGAAGAAAAACAAAACAGAAAACCAAAAAGCTACAGCGCTCGCGCCGCGACGGAACCCATGGTCGCGACGCGAAGGCCTTGGACGCGACCATACCTAATTCTTAGTCGCGAGACTACCAACAAACCCACTAGCCAGACCAGCTAAGCATCTTCGCGACGCGACCAAAAGTGACCGCGACCAAAAGTGAACGCGACGGAAAGGTCGACATACCAGCGAAGACGCACTAACCCGACAAAACGTGCACCGACCACCAGCCAAGCACCCTCGCGACGCGACGGACCCTTTGGTCGCGACGCGAGCACTGTGCTCAGCCAGTATAAATAGAAGCTCTCCAAGCACGGATTTACACACCAATTTACATTCTCTACACATCAAGTTACTAATTCACTTTCTAGTTGTTGTAATAGTCGAAAGACCTCTTAGTTAGTCGTTTAGAACCGATAGATCATCTATCTCGGTTGTAATTTTAGTAGTAATTCAAGATCATCCGAAGGATACACGCACCAAGTTACATGTCAAGAACCACCACGACCAGCTCCACGATCATCATGGAAAGCTAATCTTTTCAGATTACTTCCGGTAATGTTATCCAACTTTTAGTATAGCATGTTTTTACTTTGATTCCGACAAGTGTTTTACTATTGTAATTCTTAAACTCTTATCTCTTTGAATACAACTAGTGAATCATTTGTGTTTACTTCTACTTTCTATCATATTCTCAAGACATAGTATTACCAACATATTATTCGTACCTATCTCACCTAAATAACGAGCTAAGACGGATAATCAGTTAATATACTTTGTGCCTAATTAATATGCTAAGAAGTTGTAACGTTACTCTCATCTAGATAAAACATAATATTGCTATACCATTGTTTGTGCCTAATCTACATAAATGTTAGACAAAGACAAATAATTGATTCAACATGTTATGTATTTACCTAAGTAATAGTAATTGTTAGTAAACTGTAATTATTTCAAAGTAATTATATCGGAATCATCGTAATAAAACATGTGAAACTAATTGTGATAACTAAACCGGAAGTAATTCTTTCTCCAATATCAAGTTACAATCTCAATATTTTTACCATCACCGTTAAAAATCTACTTTACAACTCGTTAAAAATTAACCACTAAATCCTTGGACTCGACCCCGCTTGCCCTATCTACATAGTAAAAGTGGGTTATAAATTGTTTTTGACGCGTGTGACGATAGCGTTGTCATTACTGGAGAAGCACAAGAGCATGGTTAATAATCTTCCCGATCCTGTTTATTTCAAAGTAAGATTGCACTACAATGGTACGTTTGTTCGCCATCCCTGCTCTTATGCTGAAGGGGAAACATATCTGTTTACAGACTTCGATTTTGCTGCTATGAATCTTCACGCATGTGGAAGTTGGTTGGAACGTTTTACTGGATCACCATGTGAGGGACTGCTCTATTGCATCCCAAATAAACCTTTGTCTACTGGTGTAAGACCCATAGAGAATGATCTCGACTATGCCCAATTTCTAGATGAGGCTACTGAAGCATATGAGTCAAATATGGTAATATCATTGTATGTGTACCATATAGGTTCAGGTCTAGAAGAATGGTTTGATAAAGATATGAATCTTGTTTTAAGTGCTGAAGGAGAAGATGAAGTGGTTGATAAAGAAGATGAAGTTGTTGATAAAGAAGATGTAGGTGTTGAAAAAGAGGCTGTTGTAGAAGAAGAGTTTCCAAATTTTAAAGATTTGGATGATTGGATTGGTGCAGAAGAAATTCCCAAGATGAACAAGACATGTGATGACAACTTCCTGGGTAAAATGTGTTCTGAGGAGACTGATGATGGTCAAGCTGATGGGAATGAGGATGGAGTTGAACATTGCATTTTTAATGAAAATATACCTTGGAGGAACCAATGTCCTATGTTAGGTATGAGATTTGAGAACCCAAAACAGCTTAAACACATGTTATGTAACTATGATGTTGCTAATAGATACCAACTTTGTTTCAACAAAAATGATAACAAAAGGCTACTGGTGTTATATTGTAAAGGGGATTGTACTTTTAGATTGTGGGCCTCTTGGATGGGGGTAGAACATTCATTTCAAATCAAATCATTGAAAAGTGAGCATAGTTGTGCAAGAAACTACAAGTTAGGATCAATTGTCACATACACCTGGATTGGAAGCCATTACACAAAAGAGATGTTACACAGGCAAAAGCTAACTATTAGGCAACTTAGACTTGAAGTGATAAAGAAATTTGGAATAGATGTTAGTCTCAGCCAATGTAGAAGGGCAAGACAACATGCAATGTCTTTGATAGAGGGAACACTTACAGAGCATTATGCAAAATTATGGTCTTATGGGGCAGAGATTAGAAGGAATAATCCTGGATTTACTGTAAAAGTGGAAGTAAATTCAATGCATGATGGGAAGAATTACTTCAGCAAGTTTTATGTGTGTTTTGAAGCTATCAAGAAAGGGTGGATTGAAGGGTGTAGAAGAGTGATAGGAATAGATGGGTGTTTCTTAAAGGGAATTTGTTGTGTGGAGTTGCTTTGTGCTATAGGTAGGGATGCTAATAACCACATATTCCCAATTGCTTGGGCAGTGGTATGTGTTGAGAATAAGGAGAATTGGAAGTGGTTTTTGGATTTGCTTATAGATGACCTTGATCTTGCTTTGGAAAATGGCTTAACATTGATGTCTGACCAACACAAGGTAATTTCCCTTAATTTTTAGGGTTTAGTTTTACTATTATTAGTTGTTTGTGTGAATATATTGGTTGATCTTGTATTTTTTTACTTAAGGATTAATGGAGCCTGTGAAGGAACTGCTTCCTCAAGCAGAACACAGGCAGTGTGCAAGACACATGCGTGCAAACTTAAAAAAAAAATTCCCTGGTGCATATTTTGAATACTTGTTCTGGAAAGCTTCCAATGCTACTATAGAACAACACTTCAAACAGATTATGAAGGAATTAGAGTTGTTGTGTCCACCTGCCAACCAGTTTTTAATGGACAAGGATCCAAAAACTTAGTCAAAGGCTTATTTTCAAACTGGGAGAGGCTGTGCATCTAATGAGAATGGTTTATGTGGAAGTTTCAATGCAGTTATTGTTGAAGCAAGGAGAAAACCCATCATTACAATGCTAAAGGAATTAAGGCTGTATATGATGGAGAGTGATGATATACCATAGGCGACGTACTCGCCAGCTCGGCAGCCTGCCAGCACGACAGCAAGCAACGTCCAGCCAGCCGCCAGGGGCCGCGCGACCCGCCTGGCTGGACGACACGCTTGCCAACAACCACGAATATTCAGGAATCTCGCAAACCAATAAGAAAATGACAGCTCTCCTCATGAGAGTCCTGTGTACGATTCACCAATGGACGATTCAGTTAATATGCGATCCACTACCTGGTCAGACTAACGGACCAATCACAGACGAGCATAAAGGATCTGCCAATCAGAGAAGGCCCACGATCCTAACGATCGTGTGGTCCCCAAAGGTACAACGGTATATGATGATCGACCCCATGGGGAGATCATCATAATCACTCTCATACTCATTCTTCGTCATCACGTTCTCTCTAAATTTTCCGATCACCGTACTAACTAGACCGTCGGAGCGCCCTTCCGGGATCGCCTCCCGGAGTGCGACTGACCGTTTTCCTGTTATTGTGAACTCAGGCCTTCAATCCGGTTACTCGGCGAACACGAAGAAGTGAGTTCTCATCAGAGAGGATGTTCAAGATGAATGGAAGAGGATAGTCCACAAACATATCCCCTTGGGTTATGCATAAGTTGAATGACTTAAAGATGAAACAAAGGTATTGGGAGGTTTTGCCAAGTGGCTTTCATCAATTTGAAACCAGATGTGCAGGTGAAGCCTATGAAGTGGACTTGGAAAAAAGGACTTGCTCTTGTAGATTATGGCAACTAAATGTATATGGTTGTGTCCATTCAGTGACAGCCATATGTTTCCTTAATAAAAAGGTTGAGAGTTATGTTCATGACTTTTTCACTAGGGATATGTACTTAAAAGCTTACAAACATAGATTATCACCCATGAATGGGAGCAACATGTGGCCAGAAACCCCATTTACCCCACCTTTGCCACCTAAGAGTACGGGAATTCCTGGAAGACCCACAGTGAATAGAAGGAAGGATGTAACTGAAAAGGTGGGAAAACATAGAGTTTCAAAGGTTGGTAAAAAAAGTTAATTACAGTATATGTCATGAACCAGATCATAACAAAACAAGATGTCCAAAGGTGCCCAAACCTGCAAAACTTAAAGTCAAACGTGCTAGGACCATGCCAGGGAACAAGGTATAATTGCACTAAATTTTTCTTTAAATATATTGTAATTGTTTCCTTAGAAAAATGTGTTATCAGACTGAAGGTGGTCTAAAGACAAATCAGGAAAACCAGGGGCAAGGTGAAGATGTTCCAATGGCTTCTCCACATGATGGTGTAAATCAAGAAAAGTAGGGTCAAGGTGAAGATGTTCCAATGCCTTCTGAAAATGAGGATGCAACTCAAACCATGTTGAAGGTGCAGATGTTCCAATGCCTTCTCAGAATGAGTGTGTAACTCAAGAAAACCAGGTTCAAGGTGCAGATGTTCCAATGCCTTCTCAGAATGAGTGTGTAATTCAAGAAAACCAGTTTCAAGGTGCATATGTTCCAATGCCTTCTCAGAATGAGTGTGTAACTCAAGAAAACCAGGTTCAAGGTGCAGATGTTCCAATGCCATCACAGACTGAGGGTATAACTAAAGAAAACCAGGGTCAAAGTGAAGTTGTGCCAAGAAATATGCATGCAACCATACTTGGTTGTAAAGTGATGAAAGAGAAGATTGAGAAGATAAGGCAGTCAGAGAGAATCGTTAAGAAAAAGTGGCCAAGAATGTCATTGGAAAAATGGGGAAGGAAATTGACAACGCCTAGTAATATCACATATTTTAGTCGTTGTTGAGCCCTATTCTTAGTGAAATTATATCATATACATTATGGTATTCTCACTTTTCGTGCCAGCACTTGTTTAGAAAGAAATAATGAAATCAAGGACCAAAAGCATGCAATTTGGAAGAAGTTTGAAGATCAAGGCAAAATCAGGAAAAGACGTACGCGCGCCGCGGAATTCATCAATGCGCAACACGGGTATGAGGCATCGGAATGAATTTAAATTCCGATAAAACGGGGATAAACCCATACGCGCGACGCGAGATCCACCTATGCGCGGCGCGGCTTCGAGATTTATGCAACTATAAATAGAGGCTTTTAGGGCGAAAAAACTAGCGAAGACCTGGTGTGAAATCGACCCCCAAGGCTCTTTGACTCCGAGATTTAGCTTCAGAAACCATCTTTTGGTAATTTCATGTTTTTATCTTTAATTTTCAATTAGTTAAATAGTTAGTGATAGTGGCTAGTGTCTTTGGGAGTGACAACCATTGACATTGAGTCTTTGTTTCTGTTTTTGGATCTTTTGGTTACTGTTTTTGTCATTGGATCTGAGTTTTGAGTTAATGAATCATTTGGTTACAAGTAATTGCTTCTTTTCGATGTTTTATGCTTGTGAATGAATTGTTGGATGTTTGGATTGTGTTTGATGTTTGATTTGCCTTTGTTTGCTTCTGATTTGGAGATATAATTCTGATTTCAGTAAGTAACAAGGTTTGGTTGGTAGTTTAGTTTAGTTCATGCTTGCTTGGAATTGTTTTCTTTTATGCTTTTTGGGATTAGTTGTCAAAAGTTAGGAACTAGGTCTTCTGACTGTAGCGTGACACTGCAGTTGGTAATCTGTCACCTGTCTCGACCACGTAACTCCTGTGGATCGACCCTGACTTCCACTGTGCTAAGTGTGTGTGTTAGGTATTTTCTTATTTTTGACCGCATGACGACCGCTGCGATGTCAGAAATTCAATTGGAAAACCAGTCACATTGGAATAGATTGCAGTTGTTAGGTATTTTAATCTATGTTATTGAACTAGTGGACATGTGTTCCAACTGGAACAAACAATGTACTTTAACTCTTTGGTGTGTCTTTTATTAGTCTGTAGGGTTGATGGCAACGTGTTGGAGTGCATGTGCACACCAATTTTGGTAATTTTAATAGATGTTGCAGTATTAAGGTCCCACCTATTGCATTATTTAAGTTTTAGCAATGTACTTTAATGTCCCATATTTTTACATGCTTATATTCTGCATAATGTTCCCATATTCTGCACACATGGTCCCCATTGACCAGTTTAAAGTTCTTTAATGTAAGGGTAAAACACAATTCAATATTCCAAGACATTCAGACAAAATAACCCCACTTTTTCATAAAAGACCACACATTCCAATTATGGTCCCAACTACACATGTTTCCATACATAAACAACCCCACTTTTTTTATCAGTTGAAAGTACGATGCCTATATTGCACCAATGGTCCCCCATTCCTCAACTTTTGGACATAAATAAACACATATTCCCATAACAGCATTATAATTCTCATGGAAAAAGACTAACATACAAAATGTGGGATTCTGTTAGATCCCATCAACATTTCATTAGTTATATTTTAATTTACAACCATCCAAGGGTACAAGGACTAATGTCCAACCTGCTACCCTTCTTTACAAAAGATTTGGTTAGATAAACAAAACGTTAGCTTCACTTTTCCAAGCATTCAACTTCACCCAAAACGATTTACCTGTCAAACCTACCTATGTACTACCCTTCAACTTCCCATATACCATAACCCAACCAGAAACTCAAAAACCATTTGACCCAACCTCCAACCCAGCTAAACAAACAACCTCCACATAAACAGTCCCAACAACATCCCAACCAAGATATGATTAACCAACTGTTTCCGACCTACATTTCTTTTCTCTTGAGCAAGTTCTTCTTCCAGCTAAAGAATACGCCCAGCAGCTTCATCTAGCTCAGCCTCGTGCTTACTCTTCTCTTCTTTCAGTTCATCTTTCAGCTTTTCAACCACTGGATATTCATTCAGCCTTATGATTTCGTTCATCAACTGAACCAATTCACTTTTATAGTGCCTGCTCAGTTCCAGATCCACCCATCTAAACCATTTGCAGTTCCTGTCACTTGTATGCATATAAAGAAAAATAAGGGTTTTTACTTCTTCGAATCACACCCAAATCCTTCAATTTTTTACTACACATCAACAGTTTAACCTTCAAGTTCATCCGAAAATATAACTTACCAGGGAGTTTCTACAGTTAAGAAACCATCTTCTAGTGTTATCGGGAGTCGTCGATGTCCATAGCATCGTAGTCAGTTTATAGTCGCATGGAGGTAAGGGACGGTTGTTCTCCACCAGCTCCAGGTAGTAGGTATTGTTTGCCATTTGACTCGATTTAAGGAGACGATGAAGACAAAGTTTTCCCAGTTCGATTTCAAGTAAGCTAGCGATCATTCAACCATTTATGAATACAAACTCGTCTTTAAATGACCAAAGATATTGTCATCAAGTGTCTGCGTCTTAGCTGTCATCATGACGTGTCAAGATCGTGCTGAGTTGCTATTTTTTTAAATCATGGCTTAACCGGGTAACCGGTGAAATGTTAACCCGATGACCATTTTCACAGTTCATTTTTCAGTTTAATAAGTTCAACCGACCAATTTTAAGTTTAAGGACCTTTTAGAATTTTTTGTGATACTTTGTAGGGCCTTTAGATCAATAAACCGTTTAAATTAATTATTAACACTGCATCCTTGCATGTTTAACATAATTAATAGTTAAACAGAAATTTCAAAATACTTAAAAAATTTAAATGATATATATATATATATATATATATATATTAGAATTGTATCTATATGTATAACTTAAATTAAAATAAAAACATTGGTCAGACCATGACTAGGCTCACCCACTTTAAATGTGTTTAGAAGGTTTAAGGAGGTCTTTTTGATTCCTAATGAGGTCGGTTATTAAATAGCATTCATTGATTACCACCCTCGCCGACTGTCGCATTTTATTAAGTGGAGTTACCAAAAGGGTTTGATAGGACAATGTTTCAAGATAAAAGTATTACTGAAAATATAGAAGTGAAATTTGTTAAAAGTTAACAGAATTTTTTCAAAAGTGAAATTGGCTTTTCAAACAGGATTTAAAAAGTTTAAATAGATTATTTGCCAATTAAAAGGTTAAAATGTTTTAACTAAACGAAACATATCCTGTTTTATGAAAATGTAAATCTCATGCTACCCACAAAGAACCACACATTTAACCGGGCCCTTCCGGCGTGGGAAGTGCTATAGCCAACGTGTCGGATTGGACTGGGCCAAAATGATGTGATACTCGCGATAACTCATGAATCATGGGTCGGGTGTCACGTGGGTCCTTCGTGGTCGATTTACCATCCAAACTCGTGATCCGCGGCATACCCGTCACGGGAGAGAGGATGGGCATAATAGGATTAAACGTGCCATTGATTAGATTCAATGAATCCTAAAAGACCTAGAAGCTTCATAGAGATTGAAGTTGGCAAAAGAGTGTTGCCTACCTAAATAACTTTTGGGGTGACTACGGCATACCTCTTCACTACTAGAAGTGAAATATGGATTCTAGACTTAAGTAAAATTATTGTTTTAGGTAATTAATTTTTTACGGATTAATCAAACTAACTAAAATCTACTTTTCAGATAGATGGCTACAAATGCAAATGCAAATTCAAATTCGGCTACAAATATCTCACTAATGCAACTCCTCTATAAGGATAAGCTGACGGGATCCAACTACTTGGACTGGATGTGTTCCCTTCGGATCACCCTCCGGTATGATAAGAAAGAATGGGTCCTGGATACAGCTCTTCCTGAGGCTCCTGCTGACGATGCAACTAGAGTTGTTAGGGATGCTTGGCAAAAGCATAAAGATCAGTCAGATGAGGTTGCTTGTCTCATGTTGGCGACCATGGTTCCAGAACTCCAAAAGAGTTTCGAGACTGCTAGGGCGTTCGACATGGCCGACGAGCTCAAGGAGGTGTTCCAAGAGCAGGCTTGACAGGAACGATACGACACCATGATCACCCTACTAGATTGTAGGCAGCAGGAGGGAACCACTGTCAGTGCACACCTGCTTAAGATGAAAGCGTACGTTGACAGGTTGGAGCGACTTGGATTTCCAATCGCTCAGCAGTTGGTTACTGTAATACCGTGACTTTAAATTTGTGGTAAGATATGTTAATTATATATTAAACAAAGATTAATTGAGTTATTATATGAATTAGGATAGATAAAAACTCGTCTAGGAAAGGTTGGATGTTGAAAAGAGTATTAGAAATGATTTTTGGCTTCTGTAGCAGGAAACACGGGCCGTGTTGGAGGAACACGGGTCGTGTTGGGATCCTGAGCAAACAGAGGATATTCTGTGGGAAAAAACCGGGCCGTGTTCTATAAACCCGGACAGTGTTGTGTCAACAGAGGCAAACAGAGGATCTTTATTGTGGAGAAACCCGGGCCGTGTTCTATGAACCCGGACCGTGTTACGCGCACAGATCTGTTTTTAATGTGCGATTTTCTTTCATTTTGGGTTATATCCACTTCGAACAAAACCTCTCCAAAACCCTAGAAACTTAATCCTAAACCTCTAAACTCGAAATTGAAGTCTATAATTCAAAATTTGAAGCTAGGATTTGATTCCTTACGGTTGAAAGGTAATTCCCTTTGATTTTGACTTCATTTCAACGGTTGGGTTGTTTGATTTGAGATGATTCCAGGTGGTTTTGATGAACCACCTGCAACTAGCACGAATTAGAGTGAGTTTACTTGGATTAATGTGTGTAAGAGAGTTCTAATTCGAGACCCAAGCTAGTGAAGTGCTTGTATTGTGTTCTTAGGGTTACATATGTTAAAGAGATGAAATTGAAAGCTGCAACTTTGATATTGTAGTTATCTTTTGATTGTAACTTGCTTCAATGATACAAATTCCTTGATTATGATAACTATTGAGTGTGATTGAGATTATTTTTAACTTGAGTAATGAAAATGAGTTGTTATGCTACAGCTAAGGCTAGGCAGGAGCACACATGAGGTGCAGGAGTTCCACATATCGATTCCACAACAGGTGAGTAGTTATTAATAGATTAATTATGTGTTGGTTTTGATGATTATTGTAGAAAGGAGTATGATTTGAGTTGTTTTGAAATTGGTTGAGTATATCAATTATGAGTGCTTGGATAGATGAACCTCATTATGAGCATATGTTGATAATCAAGATGGTTCATTGAGAATGATATGAATGAGATGATGAGCAATTGCTGTCCAAATAAACTTTAATTACTCATAGAGCTCTCAAAGCTCATATATTGTTTGTTACTGTTAATTGTGTTAGGTTCTGGAAGTACAGATCGTGGGAAACGTATCACGGAGGGTTAGCTGGAAAGGATATGGACTTTGGACTTGGACTTACTTTCTTGTGTTAGACTTGGTCTTTTGTAAACATTCGGTTTTTGAGAAAACTAGTATGAAACTTCTTGTATGTAAATAAGCACTTAAACTATGCTTTTGATAGTATCTTGTGAAACTTGTTACTCATCTTTGAGGATTGCACCTAAATGATAGTTATTTTGATTAAATTATCAGTGTATCCTGAATATGAGAAATCGGGTGTTACAAGTTGGTATCAGAGCCGTGGTTTAAGGGAATTAAACCTTGAGATGGGTTTAGACTTAAACCAATGAGATAGAGAAGTCCCAAAGAGTCCCGAGTAGCTATCCTCCGCGGTGATATACAAATTGAGTTGATTATACACCATATTGAGTAGTATGGTTGTGATTACTAAATGAGTTGATTTTATTTTTCAGTTAAGATGAGCACTGGAAAGAAAAAGAGCGATGTGATCCATCAAGAGATCAATCGGGATCACGATATTCGAGTAAAGAGCATCAACCCGAGGGAGAGCGACCTCCCTAGACACAGAGTAACATGCAAGCTATGATTGCGGCTGAGGTAGCCAAGGCACTTAAAGAGTTATTATCCACTTATTTGAAGCCTCAAGCGGAGGCTACAACTGGAGGTCCTTCGGGACAACCCCTGGTCCAACCTGAGTGTAGGGAGGACCATGGAGAGATGTATACTGAGGCGAGTGGAGTTAGAGTACCTGAAAAAACAAGGAAGTGCACTTACGATGTGTTCCAAAAGTACAAGCCATACGATTTCTATGGAAAAGATGATCCCATAGCAGCCAAGAATTGGTTAACACATGTTGAAAAGATGTTCCGCACCAGTAAATGTGACGAGGCGGATAAGGTTGAGTTTGCAACAAACTTGTTAAAGGAGGATGCATAGTTTTGGTGGGAGAATACGTGTATGGAGATAGGAGAGAGCTTGACGTATACATTGAATTGGGAACAATTCAAGTTGAAGTTCACTAAATACTACTGTTCCAATAATGCTATGGAGGGAATAGAAGAAGAGTTTTTGAACTTATAACAAGGGTCGAGAACAGTGCAACAATACACACTGGATTTTAATGAGAAAGCAAGGTTTGCACAACATCAAGTTGATACAGAGGAGCGTAAGATGGATCGTTATTTGTGGGGTTTAAAAACCCAAATCCGGGAGTTTTTGCCGAGTTCCAGATATACTACCTTTCAACAAGTTGCAGGGGCAGCAAGATCGAGAGAAAGGGAGTTGCAAAGACAGGAGGAGGAGAGAAGAACTGAAAGAGAAGTTGGAGGATCCAAGAGAAAATGGGAAGGTAAAGCTGGAGATACTTCTCAGAGGTCTACTACCACGGGTTCTCAATTCCATGGTGAACCCAAGAAGAATGAGGAGAGATGGTGTAAGAAATGCAGGCGAAAACACACGGGGGAATGTGATTCCCGAAATCCTCCATCAGTTTGTTTCAAGTGTGGAAAGACGGGATGGCTCGCCAATGTACCGAGAGTCGCCCCGTTTGTTTTAATTGTGGGGAGAGCGGACATATTCGTCCTAATTGCCCGAAGATGAGGTCTGAGTCACAGAGAGATTTTCAAAAGACCAGACGAGGAGGAGGTCGAGATCGAGATGATCGAAAAGACAAGAGTAGTGGTCACGTGAGATGGGAGATGTGTTTTTGTAAACAGTCATTACGAGCAGTGTCAGCTTGAGATCTATGGGGTTACGTACCTTATTGATCTGAAACCGATCACAAATCATGAGTTTGATGTAATAGTCGGGATGGATTGGATGGATGATAATAGAGGTCAAATGGATTGTCATGAGAAAACACTTTCCATAAAGACACCGAGTGGTTTCCGAATTTTGATACGAGGTGAACGACGTTCCCAAAAAGTACCGATAGTGTCACTTGCAACGGCTAGGAGATATATGGAAATAGGGGGTGAATTGATTATGGCACATGTGATTAGTGCCGAGTCAAAACATTCCAAAATAGAAGAAGTAGAAGTAGTTTGTGATTATCCCGATGTATTTCCCGATGATCTTCCAGGCTTACCACCAAGTAGACAAGTTGAGTTTGTGATCGAGGTAATACCGGGGGCGAAGCAGGTAGCTCGACCGCCTTACCGATTGGCACCGTCCGAAATGGAAGAATTAAAGAGACAGTTGCAAGAGTTGTTAGAACTTGGGTTTATTCGTCCGAGTTCGTCTCCGTGGGGTGCACCTATACTTTTTGTGAAAAAGAAAGACGGCTCAATGAGAATGTGTATAGATTACCGAGAACTTAACAAGATCACGATAAAGAATCGTTATCTGTTACCATGGATTGATGATTTATTTGATCAATTGCAAGGAGCCACGTATTTTTCAAAGATCGATTTGAGATCCGGTTATCATCAGTTGAGAGTACAAGAAGCTGATATTCCGAAGACAGCTTTCCGCACGAGGTATGGTCATTACGAATTCTTAGTCATGCCGTTCGGTTTGACTAATGCTCCAGCCGCTTTCATGGATTTGATGAATCGGGTTTGTCATCCCTTTCTTGATAAATTCGTAATTGTGTTTATCGACGACATCCTGATTTATTCAAAGAGTCGAGACGAGCACAGATTTCATTTGCAACAAATGCTAGATCTTCTCCGAGACGAGAAATTATATGCAAAATTTTCAAAATGCGAGTTCTGGTTGCGGGAGATTCAATTTCTTGGCCATGTGATAAATGAAGACGGTATAAAGGTAGATCCAGCAAAGATCGAAGTCGTAATGAGTTGGGAGCCGCCAAAGAGTCCAATGGAGGTTCGTAGTTTCTTGGGATTAGCAGGCTATTATCGACGATTCGTTGAAAACTTTCTCGTATAGCTATACCCTTAACCAAATTGACCAAGAAAACAGAGAAATTTAGTTGGACTGAGGCACAACAGTCAGCCTTTGAACAACTACGAGATGGCTTGTGCAAGGCTCCGGTGTTGGCGTTACCGCAAGGAGGGGAAGACTTTGTTCTTTACAGCGATGCCTCCTTAAGTGGTCTTGGATGTGTGTTGATGCAAAGAGGACGAGTGATAGCGTATGCCTCTCGACAACTAAAACCACATGAAAAAGTTTACCCAATACATGATTTAGAGTTGGCGGCAGTAATTTTTCATTAAAGATGTGGCGACATTACCTTTATGGAGTGCGATTTCAGATCTATACAGATCATAAAAGTCTGAAATACCTGTTTGATCAGAAAGAGTTAAATATGAGGCAAAGACGGTGGATGGATCTACTAAAAGATTATGATTGTGAGATGCTTTACCATCCAGGTAAAGCAAATGTAGTGGCGGATGCATTGAGTCGAAAAGAATCGCCTATTCGAGTTGTATCGGCTCGGATGGGAGTTGTGAGTAAACTGCCAGAGATGATACGCAGGTGCCAAAGCGAGGCAAATGATTTAAAGAAAGAAAGGATGATTGGTTATATGGAGAAACTGGTGGAGAATGCACAAGGAATCAAGACTTTCCAAGGGCGAGTTTGGGTTCCAAGGCATGGCGAAGTGAGACAGTTATTGCTAAATGATGCTCATTGTACTAGATATTCGGTTCACCCTGGTAGTACACGGATGTGTCATACCTTAAAGCCGTACTACTGGTGGCCGGGTATGAAGCGAGATGTAGGACGCTTTGTGGAGAACTGCTTGACGTGTCTTCAAGTAAAAGCCAATCATCAAAAGCCATATGGTGTAGTGCAACCGTTACCTGTACCAATGAAGAAATGGGATGAAATCACTATGGATTTCATCACAAAGTTGCCTCAGACTCCTCGAGGATATGATTCTATATGGGTGATTGTTGACAGGTTAACAAAGTCGGCTCATTTTATTCCAATCCGAGAAAATTTCCAAGTGTCAAAGCTAGCTGAGATATATACGAAAGAAGTGGTGAGACGACATGGAGTGCCAACTTCAATAATTTCTGATAGAGATAGTCGGTTCAATTCACATTTCTGGCAGAGTTTCCAAAAGCATTTTGGTACAAAAGCCTTATTGAGTACTGCGTATCATCCCCAGACAGATAGACAGTCGGAAAGAACGATACAAACACTTGAAGATATGCTACGAGCCTGCATCATTGATTTTGGAGGCAGTTGGGAAGATCATCTGCCTTTGGTGGAGTTTGCTTATAACAACACTTATCACTCCAGTATACAGATGGCACCTTTTGAAGCCTTATACGGTGCACCGTGTCGGACCCCGACTTGTTGGACAGAAACTGGAGAGAAACCATTGGCGGGACCAGAAATTATAGCCGAAACCGAAGAGACGATACAAGCATTTGTGAGCACATGCGGGTAGCCCAAAACCGCCAAAAGCAATATGCAGATAGAAGAAGAAAGCTGTTAGAGTTCAGTGTCAGGGACATGGTAATGTTGAAAGTGTCCCTATGGAAGGGAGTAATTCGATTTGGCAAGCGAGGTAAGTTGAGCCCACGCTTTATCGGACCCTTTCGAATTTTGGAGAGAATTGGAGCGGTTGCGTATAATCTTGAGCTTCCAGAGGAATTACGGGGTATCCACAACGTATTCCATGTGTCACACCTTAGAAAAACATTGCATAACCAATCCACTCGGGTACCCTTGGCTGAAGTTCAACTAGATGAGAAATTAAGATATCAAGAGATGCCGGAGCAAATTCTAGAAAAGAAAGTTAGGAAATTGCGAAATAAAGAAGTGGGATTGGTGAAAGTGCAATGGCGACATCATAGAGGATCAGATGTTACTTGGGAAGCTGAGGGAGAGATGCGGGTGAAATATCCTTACTTGTTTCAAGAGATTCCGAGGACGGAATCTTTCGAAGGGGGTAAGAACTTGTAATACCGTGACTTTAAATTTGTGGTAAGATATGTTATTATATATTAAACAAAGATTAATTGAGTTATTATATGAATTAGGATAGATAAAAACTCGTCTAGGAAAGGTTGGATGTTGAAAAGAGTATTAGAAATGATTTTTGGCTTCTGCAGCAGGAAACACGAGCCGTGTTGGAGGAACACGGGTCGTGTTGGGATCCTGAGCAAACAGAGGATATTCTGTTTGAAAAACCCGGGCCGTGTTCTATAAACCCGGACCGTGTTGTGTCAACAGAGGCAAACAGAGGATCTTTATTGTGCAGAAACCCGGGCCGTGTTCTATGAACCCGGACCGTGTTACGCGCACAGATCTGTTTTTAATGTGCGATTTTCTTTCATTTTGGGTTATATCCACTTCGAACAAAACCTCTCCAAAACCCTAGAAACTTAATCCTAAACCTCTAAACTCGAAATTGAAGTCTATAATTCAAGAATTGAAGCTAGGATTTGATTCCTTACGGTTGAAAGGTAATTCCCTTTGATTTTGACTTCATTTCAACGGTTGGGTTGTTTGATTTGAGATGATTCCAGGTGGTTTTGATGAACCACCTGCAACTAGCACGAATTAGAGTGAGTTTAGTTGGATTAATGTGTGTAAGAGAGTTCTAATTCGAGACCCAAGCTAGTGAAGTGCTTGTATTGTGTTCTTAGGGTTATATATGTTAAAGAGATGAAACTGAAAGCTGCAACTTTGATATTGTAGTTATCTTTTGATTGTAACTTGCTTCAATGATACAAATTCCTTGATTATGATAACTATTGAGTGTGATTGAGATTATTTTTAACTTGAGTAATGAAAATGAGTTGTTATGCTACAACTAAGGCTAGGCAGGAGCACACACGAGGTGCAGGAGTTCCACATATCGATTCCACAACAGGTGAGTAGTTATTAATAGATTAATTATGTGTTGGTTTTGATGATTATTGCAGAAAGGAGTATGATTTGAGTTGTTTTGAAATTGGTTGAGTATACCAATTATGAGTGCTTGGATAGATGAACCTCATTATGAGCATATGTTGAGAATCAAGATGGTTCATTGAGAATGATATGAATGAGATGATGGGCAATTGCTGTCCAAATAAACTTTAATTACTCATAGAGCTCTCAAAGGTCATATATTGTTTGTTATTGTTAATTGTGTTAGGTTCTGGAAGTACAGATCGTGGGAAACGCATCACGGAGGGTTAGCTGGAAAGGATATGGACTTTGGACTTGGACTTACTTTCTTGTGTTAGACTTGGTCTTTTGTAAACATTCGGTTTTTGAGAAAACTAGTATGAAACTTCTTGTATGTAAATAAGCACTTAAACTATGCTTTTGATAGTATCTTGTGAAACTTGTTACTCATCTTTGAGGATTGCACCTAAATGATAGTTATTTTGATTAAATTATCAGTGTATCCTGAATATGAGAAACCGGGTGTTACAGTTACGGATATCATGTAACATCCTAAATCTAGGGTAAATAATTTAATAAATAAAAATAATAAATTTAATATTCATAATAATTAACTTATATCAAATTAAATTAAAATGTGTATTTTGAAGAGGTATTTAGTCTAGAATAACTTAATAAGGGTAAAATGGAAATTACTATATGGGATCCTAGAAGAAGGACTTAATTTGTAATTAGTATTTTAGAAGCGATGGGGAAGGACTTTTAGTGCAAATATGGCATAATTTAAGTTCTGGAAGGACTAGTCTTGAAATAAGTGAAACTGGAAGTTTAAGTTGAGGAGAACCCCATTTCTCTTATGAGAATCATGATTTTGAAGAGGAGGAGGGAGAGGGAGGCGATCTCAAGGGAAGTTCTAGTTGGGGAAACTCTCGTCCAGCAAGATCTAAGTGATTTGTATCAACTTCTTGAGGATTCAAGGTAAGAGATTTAATATTCATGTTGAAAACCCACCAAATGGGGTAAATCATGTTCAAATTCGAGTTTATAGATGGGGGGGAGATGAAATCTATGATCCCCTAGGTATATCTCCTAAATTCTAGTGATTATCTCTTCATAATTTGATTGTCTTATTGTAACATCTCAAAATTTTAGGGTAAATTTAAAAATTTTGAAACGAACACTTTAATATAAGAAAAGCCACTTAATTAATTTTCATGAAATTCCATAACTTATAAGTTTAATTAAAACATCCCAGGATTAACAAAAGTTAACGCAATCACAATGTAGCAGAACATCCATTCAAAAATAGTCCTCCAATGAAGCATTACAGTGTATACACGTCATGCCTTGCCATCCATGGTATCTGATGTACCTGAAACAGTAGTTTATATATGGAAAGGGTAAGCACACAGCTTACTGAGTTCCTCAAAATACCATATGATCCATCACATAACATACAACACATAATAACCATTCATATGTCTGTGAGACTCGCGGGTTATCCCTGTTCCGCCTGAAGACTCACGAGCAGTTCTCGTTCCGTCTTATCGCTCGCAGGCTTTTCCCGTCCCATCTAATGACTCGCAGGCTATTCCCTTTTCGCATATTGGCTCGCGGGCTGTTCCCATTCCGTCCACAAACAATCATTATCATAGCAATAATTCATATAATTATCATAACAGGTAAGACTACCTTAGTCTAACCTATCTTCCTTCCTACGCATGCAATATCACCTATAGTATAATGAGAAGACTCACCTGATTGTAGTTGATTATACCATTTATCTGTCTCTGCTTTGTATTCCCTTTTAACCTTAACTGTTAACATAATAAGAAATTTATCATTTCTTAATCCTTAACTATATTATAGTCGCATCATTAAACCCTTCAATAATTTCAACATGATACTCCATGATTTATCAAGTAAAGAACGGCCAGCCAGAAGATTAGATGGGGTGGCAGGATCCTTTCAGCATTTTAGCCTTTCGGAAAATCCAACAACCAAATCCCAAGTAATCGGCCTAGTCACCGTCCTCGTAAGTAAATCAATCGGTATTATTTTCGAAATTACGAATTGTTATAATAACGACGTTTTTAAGGTTTTTGTTTACTATTGTTGGAAATGAGTATAATATAACATATGTTATACTTATTAAATATTCCACTTCTTAACACAATAATTATTTACAATACCTAATTAAGTTATAGAAAGGTTTGTAGTTACCTTATGACAGTTCGTCGGAATCTAGAACTCCTGCGTGCCTCCTTCCGCTCACTACTTACTCTCAAATGCTTAGCAAATTCTATAGAATGGCTTTGTGATTTCTTTGTCTGGTTTATGAGATGTTTTGGGGGTATTTATACTTGAATTCTTGAATTAACAATTGCTTGCCACTTTTGACAAAAGAGTTTATTAATATATATTGTTGAAATATAAGACATTCTAGAAGCAGCCTGTTCAAGACTGGTTTAACCGATCTTAAATACATCAAATTCAGGTTTTTATCTGATATTCAGAAAATCCATCCCAATACCTTTTTAGGGACGCATCGTATGTATTTATACGATTTTTATATGATTTATTATGAATTTTTGAAAACAGACTATCTAATCTGTCAATTTCGAACTAATCAGTGAAGATTACATTTTTCACCATAGATAATGTCATTTTCAAGCTTACTATTATTTTTGGTAATTGTACTACACTCAATTTGTAAATTGTGTTCACTGGTTTGATGTCCAAACGATTTTCCTAGAATTAATTATGATTTTTCTAAAAACGGCACAAAATGCTAATTTTCATATGAAATTGTAACTAAAGTTTTTCTTAGCTTTATAACTACCAAAAATCATATAATTCATAACACTCTTATTTTAAGTATATGTTATAATCAGGATACGGGTCTTACAAGTCCTGTAGTGGGAGGTGAATAGGGAGGGATCTCTGATCCTACATCGACCGAGGAGGAGAACTAAGCATCTCCTTATAATGGGTGTGGATACCTCCCTATCACAACGCGTTTTAAAGCCGCGAGGGCAGCAGATCCCATAAGAACTCTGCAGTTAAGCGTGCCCGGGTGGGAGAAATCTCATGATGGGTGACTCCGGGGAAGTTTTCACGCTGGGTGGCCCAAAGCGGACAATATTGTGATACGTGCGATTGGGGATGTTACACTTATGCTTGGAGAACCATTAAGGATGCTTGTTGATTCACATGAACCCTAATTTTTGGGGAAAGCTCATCTATGGGTAAAGCTTGATGATTGGATAAACTTTCATCCTTCAATGAGATTCTATGAAGATCTTGGGTTATTCCTAGTGATTTCAAATTAATGGAAGAAGGAATCCCTTTAATTATTGATCAATTGATTGAATTGAATTTGGATATTCCTTGATCTAAGCTTATGAAGTAGAGTTAGGATTATAGCATGGATTTGATTCAATGAAGATGTTATTGAATGATTTGATTGGACCAAATGATGTGTAATTTAGGTAGAAATAATGTCCTTTTGATATCTAGAAGTTTGGGGTTTTGTTAGACCTTGATTTGGACCAAAATGAGGTGAAAATGACAAAAAACGGAGCTGCAACTGGGCGTAATGTAATGCCCCAAAATTTGTCCCTTTTTTTAAACGCACCAACACCAAAAGCGCATTAACGCCAAAAGCGCAATAGCGCTAAAAGCACAATAGCTGGTGTAGTATTTTATAAAACTCGGTATTGAAAAATCTTATATTATAAAAACAGTGTTTCTTTATAGAACAAATTGTCATGCTTTAAAAACTTTTCTCATGACCTCGTGTCATGTCTTAAAAATTTGGTCCCAACATAAACCATTTAGTTGTAAAAATGTTTATACAACTTCGGAGGTTACAACTTCATATCATACAAAACCATAGAAAGCAAGTTAGGATTACAAACCGTTACATGAGCCAGAATTCGCTCCATCTAAAATCTCAATATCCTCGAGTCATCTACCTGCTTCTATCGCTCGTGTCTAGAACCTGGGATACATGGCATAAAATAAAGTACGTAAGACAAAAATTTCTCGTGAGCTACATGGGTTTGGACACAAAACATTTATAAACATAACATATATCATTTTCAAAATCTTTGTAACCAAATCATATCATAACACTTGCTGTTAAAATCATTATAACTTAAACGTATCATCGTTTTGCTTTTAAAGCCTTTCATACAAAGTTTGTCATTATAAAAACTTTCATTCTTAACTCGACTGGTATTCAAACACATTTGGATTTTTATATTTAGGGTCTTAATCACTCTTGGTGATACCCCAAGTCTATACTGAGATGGCAAGAACATAATCAAACCACCTGAGCATCTTATCACATGCTTTGACTGGTATCATAACATGCTTTATTTTTATACTTAGAGCATTAATCACTCTTGGTGATACCCCAAGTCTATACCAGAATGGAGAGAACTTGATCAGTCCATCCTGTCATCATTAGCTTAGGACATCTACTTCGCGAAAGGGTCGGTACCACCCTAGTAGATTCCTCTAGGTTCCGTTACGGGAACATCATGGCCCGGGCACAAAGAACTATGTTCTTTGTTCATATTGCTTTACATTTATTTTCTTGCATTAAACACCAGTCATTCATACACGTAACATTTCTTTTCATCAAATCATTCATTCACAAATACATTAAGGCTAGATGCCAAAACTTTCTTTCATAAACATTCGTAAGGCTAGATGCCAAAACTTTCTTTCATAAACATTCTTAAGGATAGATGCCAAAACTTTCTTTCATAACTTTCGTAGGCTAAACGTTAAAACATACTTTCAAATCTTTATGGCTTGATGTCAAAACATACTTATCAAACATACTAGCCTAAATGCCAAAAACATAATTTCATAACATTATTCAACTTAATGTCAAATCGTACTTTCAAAACATAGTGGGCTTAATGCCAAATTATATTTTCAAACATAGTAAAAGACTTTCATAATCATGTCATAGATAGATAAACTTGCATATCATTTCATATTTGAAGGTCACATAAAAACTATATAAATATTTTGCCATGTACTCCATAGTGGGAAAAAGCCACATGTACTCACCTCAGTAGCTAGGTACGTCAAGCTACACTAATCCACCCATCTCTTGTACTAGTCCACATAATTCTAATATTTCGCTTCCACGCGTCCTTCAATCTCTATTAGATTAAGAAGATATTAGAACTTATAGACAACTAAACATATAGTAATTGTCTAATCAATCTTGAACTACTTCTAGGCATCATCTAATTCCATTCCAATGTCCAAGGGTGATTCTTAAAGTATAAATACAAATTTTGGACATTTTTACCCTTTCGTCCCATTTTGACCAAAAATTGTATTTTTGGGTTCTACATGGTTACTTTAGCATCTTTTTAATTTTTACACCTCTACGAGCTTATATCAATAGTTAGATGTCAAAACATATATTATTTCCATTTAAGTCATTTTGACAACTTGAATCAATCAAGTTTCTAAAAATAGAAACCATGTAAAACATGCGATTTTACGTTCATTTAGCACAAAAGTGTTCTTAACACTTCGTAATATTATCCCAAACCAATATATGTCTTCTTATATGTTATCCTTTATACACTAGAAATATTCCATCAATGTTGGGATTTACCATTATATTCCAATCTTTGTTCTTCATTTGGTACAACGTACATACTTTAAAATCCATTTTTAATAATTTGACATGAGACCAATTTCATTCCATTCAACCAATTAGTCTATATTTTTGATAAAATTCATGTTCTTTTTAATATAGAGATTCGTCCCATGACTATCTCTTGTCACATAGAAATCGCATGGCTATAAACGTTTTATACTAAAAATCAAGTTAACAACAACACCCATGTCATGTATTTGTACAATATTTCTCTTGTATAATTTTTGATCAAAACAAGAGGTCAATATGGAACTTCCAAATCTAATCCAAACCATAGAGTTCTCAAGTCAAACAACCAAAATCAAGTATTCGTATGTGTTTCTTAAATCCGTAAGTTGTAAGAAACCAGAAACCAACACTAAATGCAACATAAGTCAAGAGTTTTTAGTCCGGATAGTCTAGGGTTCCCAAAATCAGCTTTTACCTTTAAATTTCATGGCTAAATATGAAATAATGGATGTGTTCTTGACCTTATTAGTGGAAAATCAAGCCTATAAGAAACCCTCATCAGAAATCAGATGTCAACCTCGACATGCATCAAGAATTTCAAGTATAATAATTTAGGGTTCCAACTAAAACTACTACCTTTCCAATTTCTGCCAAAATATGAAATCGGAACCTTTCTTGCCCAAGAACAGTAGGGAATCGGACCAAACCTTCTACCTTGACACTTGTCGGACCTCCGCAGCCCACCAGTGAGCTCAGACGCCGCCATCGTCGGCCACCAGCAGCAGTTTTGTTGTTGCTGTGACTTTACCCAATGATTCCTCTGATTCCTCTGATCTCACCCTCGCTATCTCCTTCTCACTCGGTTTGCATCAAATCCCGAACCACAAGAAACCTTGTCGCATTCCACTTAGCCGCCACCGCTAATTGCCGCCGGTTCCGCGTTGTTCGTCGCTCACAGTTGCCGCCGCCGACTGTTTTTCTCGCACCGATCGCAACCAGCAGCGGCGAGCTGATACCCTCTGTCATATGCTTCCTCTTTCTCTAACGAACTCTCTCAATATCGATATATCTCTCTCTTGTCTCGATTTCGGGTCACAGATACGAAGCAGATGGTGGAGGTGGGTGTGTGTGAGTTTTGATTTTTGATCCTCTGATAACTTGCTTCTCAATCCCGCTTTCCTCTTTTCTGATTTTGAATCACGTGACCAGGTAAAAGACGCGACCCATAGACTTTCTTAAACCATTGGCTGATTTTAAATGGGAAATGATGAAAATGCCCCTGATCCCAGCCTTAGCGAAATTTCAAACTTTTTCGTTTATTTTTCCTCGACTTTTTCGGGGCATAACTCCTTCAAACGACATCCAAAATTTACAAACTTTATACTTTTAAAAAGATGGGAACGAGCTCTACAACGTTCCCCTACTGACTTAACTCTGAATCTCAATAGATGTTCCGCTATTAACCCTTGAAAATGACCCTTTAGTTGTTTTTGTCACTTTTGGGCCATTTTAATTCCATCATAACTCCTTCGTTACAACTCCAAATGACCCGAATATTTTTCCTATACTTTTGTTATCTCAAATATTACAAAAGTCATTTTGATGACTTTTGCCCAAATCTTTCTAGATTTTTAGATAATAATTTCCAAACTTTGCACAATAAACTTTTCACTTTTAGTCCTTTATTTCAAACTTTGCCCTTATGTTCTTAGGATTAAATTCTAATTGAATAATCATCATATCATGACTTAAATAAAGTCCTTAACAATTAATTTCTCCATAATTCCACCTTATTTGACCTTTTTGCTCATCTATAAAACGTTTAAGCGCGAAATTCAATCTTATACGCGTAAATAAATTTTTGGTTGTCACACGTAACACGACCCGTGCTGAAGAAGCACGCGTTGTGCTGTCTGGTCCGTGAGTTATACGACCCGTGTAACCTATTACACGACCCGTGTCAGGCTCTGGCCAGTTTTGGGCACTTTTTGAGTTTAAGCTTCACGGTTTGGGCTTTAGGTCCTAAGGCTTAAGCTCATTTTCTAGGCAATGTTTAGCTAATATTTTACTCCTATTCGGTGAAGTGTAACTAGTCTTAGAACTATTAGTAATGATGGAAATTATCTCTTGTAGGAGTGGAGTAATTGAAGTGGAAGCAAGGAAGTACCATCCTTCTTTGAGGTTTAAGGAATGTGAGTTACCGGGAGTACACATCCCTCTTCTATACTCTTGTGTGTGTTTTATTCTTTTATCATGCATACTTGATATGTGCTACTTGTTGCATAAATCTTATGTGTGCATGGCATTTAAAGAGTTATTTCAAAGATGTTTTCAATAAAGACTACGATGAGGTTTTTGAAAGATGTTTTAAGCATTCCACCATGCATTACATTTGCATGTGAGAAGGGATTGACCGTGAGACTCCTAATGATGACTTATGATATTTTGGGCTTAATAGCCACCTTATGATGATTTACCCATGTAGAGGGCCCTTGGGCTGGATAGCCACCCTCAATGATGTCTTGGGAAACGTTTCCGCTAATAGGAAACCGCATGAGGGAGTTGCTACCCCTCATGAGGCTAGTGTGATGGCCACTAGTCTTAGTTTAACTCATACGAGGATCAAGTATTATGCTTTGTGCATTTACTTGTGAACTTAGGTGAGTGTCATTGAGGTGAGATGGACTTTTATGAGTTGGACTTGGGTTGGGATAGTTGCATTGCATGTGCATCACACGACCATTTATGTTGATAAATCCTTATGATGTTTTATTACAAATATTTAGTGTGTAAAGAAACTATTTTTGGAGGTTTTCTCGAGTGTTAAGGTTATCCTTCCACTCATAGTGAGATAGCCTCAGGTAACTCACTAGGCATTTCAATTGCCTAATTGTTTTGATGTGTACTCAGGTTAAGGATATGAGCTTGTGACGAGACGAGGACATTTAGAAGACCACAGTGTGTGTGGCCATTTGAACCGTGTTTTGTACCTGAATTATGATACCACCTCGCTATACGTTTTTAAACTACTTTTAACTGTTTTAGTACCTATTTTTCCGCAATGACGAAACTTCTTTTGAACTAATGGTATCTTTCATGATAAATAAATGTTTTAAATATTAATCCCTAGCGAGGGGTGTCACATATCATGCTCCACTTGCTGAGCAGTACATTCAGTCAGTTCACACTAAATTTTAGCATTAATGGATTATAAAAGACCATAATGGAGTTACGCGACATGCTAAAAACTGCCGAGGAAAATATTTCTAAATCTAAGAACTCCATCTCCACGACTCCGATACTGGCAATCAGGGAGGGGGCAATCAAGAAAAGGAAAGTCAAGAAGTCTAGAGGCAAAGGGAAGGGTCAAGTTGGTAACACCAACTCCAACTCTAGCGACAAGGGCAAGGCTGGTTCTACGATTGTGCCGACACCAAACCCTGATGAGGCCATTTGTTTCCACTGCGGAGAAAAGGGACACCGGAAACGAAGCTGCCATAAATACCTCGAGGAGATTAAGAAGATCAAGTCGAAAGTGTCTGGCACTTCATGTATATACATGATAGAACTCCATAATACTTCTACTAATAATTCATGGGTCCTAGACACAGGATGTGGTACTCACATTTGTTCTGATGTGCAGGGACTAAGAAGAAGTAGGAAGCTGAGGCATGGGGAGCTTGACCTGATCATGGGCAACAGACATACGGCTGCTGTCAAGAGGATTGGGGATTACGAGCTTGTGCTTTCTACAGTATTTTCTATTAATTTATAAGATTGTTGCTATTCTATAGAAATAGCTAGAAACATTATGATGCAAACTCGGCTCCGAGGGTCGGGTCTTGGTGTTGGATGTCGGTCGTAGATTTGGTTTGGTGTCGTCAGCGTGTTCCCGACTCGGTTCCTAGCTTCCATCATAGAACAAAACCGTTAGAACCGCCCCACGGCATGAACCCCGGGAGACGACTCTGACGATCAAGTCAGTATGGTGAAAGATGGGAGTTGATCCCTCTTGGTCAGAGAGATCCGTTGTTGTGTGTAGAAGAGAGAAGTGGAGGCTGATCACTTAGGGAATTAGGGTTCCCTCATATTCTATTTATAGGGAACAATTAGGTCAGGCCTTGGGCCAGCCCAATTCAGGCCCAGCTAGCCGGCAGCGCGGCCAGGCCGGTTAGCAAGCAGAGCAGCCTAGCGGGCTGGAAGGCAGTCCGGGCCGGCAAGCAGCCAAGTGGGCTGGAAAGCAGTCCAGGCAGGAAGACAGTCCAGGCTGGAAAGCAGTAGGTCAGTCGGTAGACCTACGTCATCAAGTCCCCCCAGTCCGATGTGATTGGTTTGCGACCAATCGCATTGGACTGGATACAGTTATATTGATCATATGTCGTCAAGTCCCCCCAGTCCGATGTGATTGGTTTACGACCAAGCGCATTGGACTGGACAAAGCAAATATGCATCAATATATAAAAAAGAATGACTAAACCTTGCCTACGGGAACCGCAATATGCTCTAATAGATCTCAAAGTAGACTTGGATCTACGCAACGTGAGACTAGCTTGATAGTATTTTCTTGCATCGGTGGATTATGATTCGGTCGATATGATGCAACATAGATATTGCTATAGTTATCTGAAGTGACGATCATGCAACAAGGCAGTTGTGATAATGCAGTAAAGACTGTATGATGTTGCTGAGAAGTTGCTGTAATGATTGCACAGGAAGGTTGTTGTAGTGTTCTCGTTATGTCTTGGTGGAGTACCACCAATAATCATCTACATAGCCTTCATTTCATGAGCTTTGCAAACCGTCTCAATAATGTTTTGTATAAGCGATACCACACCGGTTTCCCCCTAGTCTGATGCGGGTAGCTGATAGGTATCCGTGTCAGACTAAAGCGAATAGAGGAAAGCTGTTGTAATAGTGTTGGCCTGATTGTTGTTTTGATGATGTCGTTGCCACCATAGTGAGCAGTAAGGGCTGCTGTTTGGATAAATAAGGAGCAGAGTTACCCCCGAATAATGAGCAGTGGAGCCGTCCGGATAATAAGCAGCAAGGCTGCCTCCCGGATAATGAGCAGCGGGGCCGTCCGGATAATAAGTAGCAAGACTGCTACCGAGATAATGTTTTCGTTGTAGAATAACTTGCAGTGAGATACGATGTGATAAGTACTTATTGATCGTTTGAGTATGGAAAAACCCGTGCTTGTCTTTGTCAATCCTCATAAGGAAGAGATGTTGTTGGACATGTTAGGAGTCGCTGAGCCTGCTAGGGACACTAGGACCAGGAGTCACTAAGCCTTCTTCGGGATGTTTCACCCGGCTGGACCTTGCTAAGGCTAGGACCAGGAGTCACTGAGCCCGCTAGGGAATATTTCACCCTTAAGGTCGATAAGACTAGGACCAGGAGTCGCTAAGCCTTCTTCGGGATGTTTCACCCGGCTGGACCTTGCTAAGGCTAGGACCAGGAGTCACTGAGTCTGCTAGGGAATGTTTCACCCTTAAGGTCGATAAGACTAGGACCAGGAGTCACTAAGCCTTCTTCGGGATGTTTCACCCGGCTGGACCTTGCTAAGGCTAGGACCAGGAGTCACTGAGCCCGCTTGGGAATATTTCACCCTTAAGGTCGATAAGACTAGGACCAGAAGTCGCTAAGCCTTTTTTGGGATGTCTCACCCGGCTGGAACTTGCTAAGGCTAGTACCAGGAGTCACTGAGCTCGCTAGGGAATATTTCACCCTTAAGGTCGATAAGAATAGGACCATGATTCGCTAAGCCTTCTTTGAGATGTTTCACCAGGCTGGACCTTGCTAAGGCTAAGACCAGGAGTCACTGAGCCCGCTAAGGAATATTTCACCCTTAAGGTCGATAAGACTAGGACCAGGAGTCGCTAAGCCTTCTTCAGGATGTTTCACCCGGCTGGACCTTGCTAAGGCTAGGACCAGGAGTCACTGAGCCCGCTAGGGAATATTTCACCCTTAAGGCCGATAAGACTAGGACCAGGAGTCCCTAAGCCATCTTCGAGATGTTTCACCCAGCTGGACCTTGCTAAGGCTAGGACCAGGAGTCACTGAGCCCGCTAGGGAATATTTCACCCTTAAGTTCGATAAGACTAGGACCAGGAGTCGCTAAGCCTTCTTCGGGATGTTTCACCCGGCTGGACCTTGCTAAGGCTAGGACCAGGAGTCACTAAGCCTGCTAGGGAATGTTTCACCCTTAAGGTCGATAAGACTAGGACCAGGAGTCACTAAGCCTTCTTCGGGATGTTTCACCCGGCTGGACCTTGCTAAGGCTAGGACCAGGAGTCACTGAGCCCGCTTGGGAATGTTTCACCCTTAAGGTCGATAAGACTAGGACCATGATTCACAAAGCCTTCTTCAATATGTTTCACCCGGCTGGACCTTGCTAAGGCTAGGACCAGGAGCCATTGGGCCCGCTTGGGAATATTTCACCCTTAAGGTCGATAAGACTAGGACCAGGAGTCGCTAAGCCTTCTTCGGGATGTTTCACCCGGTTGGACCTTGCTAAGGCTAGGACCAGGAGTCACTGAGCCCGCTAGGGAATATTTCACCCTTAAGGTCGATAAGACTAGGACCAGGAGTCGCTAAGCCATCTTCGAGATGTTTCACCCGGCTGGACCTTGCTAAGGCTAGGACCAGGAGTCACTGAGTCCGCTAGGGAATATTTCACCCTTAAGGTCGATAAGACTAGGATCAGGAGTTGCTAAGCCTTCTTTGGGATGTTTCACCCGGCTGGACCTTGCTAAGGCTAGGACCAGGAGACATTGAGCCCGCTAAGGGGTTTTTCACCCTTAAAGGTCGATACAAGACTAGGACCAGGAGTCGCTAAGCCTTGGATTGGGGCCGAGGGCCGCGCCAATCTAGTATGTTTATAGGTTAGGACCAGGAGTCGCGTAACCTTGGATTGGGGCACTGAGCCACAACAATCTAATATGTAAACAGGTTGGGACCAAGGGTCGCGCAACCGTGGATTAGGGCACTGAGCCACGCCAATCTAATATGTAAGCAGGTTGGGACCAAGGGTCGTGCAACCGTGGAGTGGGGCACTGAGCCACGCCAATCTAATATGTAAGTGGGTTGGGACCAAGGGTCGTACAACCATGGATTGGGCCTCTGAGCCACACCAATCAAATGTAAACGGGTTGGGACCAAGGGTCCCGTAACCATGGATTGGGGCATTGAGCCATGCCAATCTAATATGTAAGCAGGTTGGGACCAAGGGTCGCACAACCGTGGATTGGGGCACTGATCCATGCCAATCTAGTATCGGTTAAGGCCAAGAGCCTTAAAGTCTTCTCATTTTAGTACTTGAGTCGATGCAGTCAATGACTCACGGAAGAGGTTATGTCTTTTGAGTTCCGTTAGGATTGTGCTTATACTAGCCAGCACTTTGCAAGTCTGCTTGTGGAATAGTTGCGACTTGGTTGTTTTTATAAGGCCATGTAACACAGTTGTTGTAGAGATAGCAAGCAGCAGTGTTGATGTCAAGAGTTGTACGGTCTGGGCGGCTATCTGGCTAAGCGGTTGAGCAACATGGCTGTTGGCTGGAGCTGAGCAGCGAATGCTTGCTCGAGCTGGACCCCGATTGAAGTTGGGTCATGGCTGCTGGCTAGGATTGAGGGTGTGACTGTCTGGAGCTGGACAACGTGGCTGTCTGGAGCTGGACAGGACTTGGCTGGAACTGGGTGGCAAATACAAGCTAGAGTTGGGCAACATGGCTATTGCACGGGGCTAAGTGGCGGCTGTCCGGCTAAGCGGTTGGGCAACATGGCTGCTGGCCTGACAGTGTGACTTTCTGGTGCTGGAGAGCGTAGTTGTCTGGAGCTGGAGAATGACTACTCATCGGAGATGGGCAGCGGTTGCTGCTTGAGTTTAGAGTATTAATGTCATCTCTCGAGAATACTTTATCATTATCAGCGTGTCATGTAGTTTATCTTCAAACTAAAGATAGATATAATACTTCTGTGTAGTGTTGTGTCAACCCTTCTACTCCCCCTTTTCTTTGGAAGAGGTTATAATGATTTAATAAGGATAATGAGTGTATGGGGTTAAGTCTTGTACGATTGAGTATGGGTTGTTTTTGTATATTGTTGATTCGCCCCAGAAGATGTGGGAGCTTGTATATGGAGGTTTGTACATGGATTGTTACATTTCGTATTTGCACACATTCGTTTTGGTGGCAACACATTCGTTTTAGTTGGAGTTGGAGCCGGACATGCGAGGCTACTGGCTGAAGCTGGCCGCGGGCTGCTATCTCGAACTAGCAACAGTGCTGCTGGTTAGAGTTGGGCAGCGCGTACCGACTGGAGCTAGACCACGGGATTGCCATCTGGAACTGGCGATGGAGTTGCTGGCGAATGCCGGAGCCAGGCAGCGAGCTTGCTGGAGCTGGGCCGCGACTGCTGGCTAGCGCTAGGCTGTGACTGCCGACTGGAGCTGGGCCACGGGGCTGCCATCTGGAGCTGGGCCACGGGGCTGCCATCTGGGACTGGCAGTGGAGTTGCTAGCTAGCGTTGGAGCCGGGCAGCGAGCTGGCTGGAGCTGGGCCGCGACTACTGGCTAGAGTTGGGCAGCGGGCTACCGTCTGGAACTGGCTGCTGGCTGGAGCTGAGCCACAGGGCTGGCTGGTGCCAGGCGGCATGGCTGCTGACTGGATCCGGGTAGCGTGACTATGCATGTGTTGCTTCGTAGGTGTTTGTACCTCGTTCATTTGTATCTCCTGCTTCATGCATTGTACCGTGCAGCATATTATTAAATGCCACTTGTAGTTGGTTTGAGTGATCCTGCTTGTGGGTCGCTTACGGTGGTCTTTAGCTTATTTTAGGATGAGAATTTCCACCATTCCGAATGGAAGTGAGTTTTATGGGCAACCAACCAGGAGTAAGTTCCTGGAATGAA